>BSBM01001792.1:0-475051 GCA_027924585.1 Larix kaempferi
TCATACAAATGTGGGATGCTGATATACAAGCTTTTCGCATGGGGGAGCATATCCTCAAAATAGAGGTCAAGGAAATCTACTTTTTGATTGGTCTCTCCAAGAGAGGGGCACGAGTAAATTTATCGGGGCACCGTGCTTCTGAAGAGACAATAGATATCTACATCGCTCAACACTGTAGACAGGGATCCCACAAGAAAAGCGGGAAGCTGCTCATTGCTGATGTGATAGATATTCCATTGTGGATGGTCTTATACACTCTTACTCGAGTGGCAGGGAGTGTAGGGGCTCACCATGCGACCAAAGATCAAATGAATTACGTCGTGGAATGCATGGAACCCAAGATATTCATGTGGTGTGAAGGGGTCTTGATCAAAATCAAAGATCAAATAACTAAGTGCAGCAATGGGAGTATCCACTGTTGATGTATTTGTAACTTTGGAATGTATTTCATATATGTATATTGTATTCCTATAGAGATGTTATTATTCCTCTCTACGGAAGTGTTGTCATTTGCATTATAAGTGTCATAACTTATACTTGATGGGTTGCTAGAACACGTTGATGGGGTCGGCCTTGTATGAGTCATGTGGCTAAAAGGGTTATTAGACCACCTTAATGGGGGTCATCCCTGTCAGCATTATGTTATGTGGTTAATTTAAGGCCGACCTAGTAAGGTTATTAGGCAAGTCAAGTTAGTGTATAAATAGAGTGCGAGAGACACTCTATTTGATCATTCACTTTCTCACTCATACACTCATTGGAGAGTGGCACACTAGTGGAGGAGGATAAGCTATTGCTAGGAGACTATCTCTTATGCTTGGGTTTTGTATCATTGCTCTATCTATCTCTGAGGAAGTTATTGGGGTTTTTCACCTTATTGGTTTTCCCCAAGGAAACTCTGTGTGTCTATTGTCTTATGTGATTGCTTGTTGTGATTGATATGATTGATATACTGTACATGTTATTCTCTCATTAAAGATCCTAGAGTATATTGAATTGATGCTAAAAAATTAACATGGTATTAGAGCTAACCTGAGAAGAAGACACTGGGCAGTTGCGGAAGCTAGGGCTTCTTGTTTATTGGGTTTCTCTCCACAAATCTTGAAAGGCAGTAGGGTAGATTGACTCTCCTCATCAAGGTGCATCTTTCTGTCCAATCAGAATTCAATTCTAAGCACTTTCATTCTTGGCCCTAAAAATTAGGGTTTCCACAAAAAGTGGAATTTCTGAAATCTAAGACCATGGCTGGAAGTTCCTTGGAAAAATCGAAGTTTAGAGCTTTGGATCGAACTTTTCGGTTGGGTGAAGCTCCGAGAAAATCAAACCCTAATTCAGGGTCCTCCCTAGTGAATCCAAAAGTTTGAAAAGCAAATTTGAGGGGTGAAGCTTTGCAGTTTTCAAATTCTGAGTATACCAACTTTATCAGCTCATCAAGGCACATCTTTCTATCCTTTCAGAAGTTTGAAATTTAAAGTTTGAATTTTTAGGGTTTCTTTGACAAACCCTAATCCAGCTCCAAATCCAGATTTCTGCAAATCAAGTGGTTAAGACCTAAATCTTTTCTATTTCATTTGAAGTACTCTTTAAGATGTCTCACCACACCAAGCTTGAGGATAAGCTTGAAGGGGCTGATAACTTCCAAGCATGGAAGTATAGGATTGGAAGTGAAGGGGTTCCTGTCCCAGAGGGAGAAGAGACTAAGGCCTTATGCAAGAGGAACTTAGTCAAGGCTAAAAGGATCATTGCTAATTCTATCAAAAACCATCTCATGCCACATGTGTCATCTATGAAGACACCTAAGGAGATGTTTGATTCCTTGACCAAGCTATTTGAAGGGAAGAATATAAATCGGAAGATGACCTTGAGGAATCAATTGAAGAATATCAAGTTCCAGAATGCAAAGACCATGCAGTCTTATTTCTCAAGGGTCTCCTAGATAAAATCACAACTTGAAGTTGTGGGAGAAGTTATAGAGAATGGAGAAGTAGTAATGACCACTCTGAATGACCTTCCTAGGTCATGGGATTCCTTCATCCAAGGAATTTGTGCTAGAAAGAAACTTATCTCATTTAGTAGGCTGTGGGAAGAATGCTCACAAGAAGAAGCTCGAATTATAGCTCAAGAAGAAAATATGGGGAATGAAGTTCAAGCTCTCACAGCTCACACCAAGAAGAGGACACTTTTCCTCAGATTGTCCTAAGAACAAAAGGAACAACAAAAATAACTACTACAAGCAATCTGACAGGTATGCTTTGAAATTTGTTCATGATTAAGTTGATAATATGATTGTCTTCATGTTATTGAGTTTAGTAACAATCTTGTTTGATTTTAGACTTGCCTTATCACCCTAGTAAAAGTATGAATGTATGATAGAAGACATTCATTGATTAGGGTTATGACACTTATGATTGTATTATGATTGTACTAATGCACTGTGGTGTTGTATGAGGAGAATTTTATCCGCTAACATGAAGGTACAAATCAAGTCCTAGATCAAGACCATAGTGACATGAAGACAAAGACTCATCCATAGTCATGGATCACATAGAGGTATGTATAATTTGGTTCTACAATGGTTAACTTATGAGTTATGCAGGTCATTGAAGAGAACAAGAAAAACATTGCTAGACATAACTAGCAAATATGATGACCAGGTATGTTTTTCCTATATCAAGTTAGAATCCTACCCTATGTAAGGATCTTATACTTTTGTATGATTGATAATGATTACTCATGAAGTTACAAGTTTGAGTAATCTAGGGTTTATGCATACTATGTCTCTTACCTTGATTGATGATATGACTAACCAGAAGAGTTCTATGGTCAAATATGAATATGCATGAGTAAGAGAAGTCTTCCCTGAAACTTTGAATGCTAATGCTTATTATCTGTGTTTGAAATGATCATGACTATACATGTTTAAGATTATTGTGTTTTGATAGTATTAATATTATACTAATGAATGTATGATTATATATGAGATCTCGAGGATAACACAATGATGATACTAGTAAGAATGCATAGTGATCGAGGATGGATATAAGTTAAAGGACAGGTAATCCAGGAAGCAAATATCAAGAGGGAGCATGTAATGTCCCCAATTTGACCCCCTTTGTATTAAATCATAAATGATGTAAATATTGTAATTTGATCATGGTGAGGAGCTCAAGGCCAAGGCCCCACCATTGACTTAGCATTTTGTATCGGCAATTAAAAATAGATGCCTATGACTCTTGTGCTAGATATGCGCCATGTAAATTAAGACATCATGTAAATATGAAATTTAATGAAAAAAAACAACAACTGGCTATGCTATGCAACAAAGAGATGGGGGCATGATTCTACAAGGAAAAGGGAGGGAAATTATTCAAACCCTTGAGCCAATGGTATTAATCCATGTGTCAATGGGGAAACCCATAAACCACCAACTACCCATTTTGTCTCATGCACCCAATCATTTAATTCTTCCAAAAAGATTGGTTGGGGCAGTTATTGTCTTGGGATTGGAGAAGTATGGCAACCAGATTTTCGTGCATGGGAAAGCCATCAACCTGAAAATCGTATTTTTGGCTTGCTGGGAAAGAAAACCCCCACGAAATGCTGCCTAAGGCAATTTCTCATCCATTACGTTGTAATGTCCCCAGCTTAACCCCATTGCATTTATATTGTAAATGATGTAAATATTGTTATTTAGTCATGGTGAGGAGCTCAAGGCCAAGGCCCCGCCATTGATTAATCGTTCTATGTATCGGCAATTAGAATAGATGCATCGAGTTCTTGTGCTAGCAGTGCACAATGTAACATCGGAAATCATGTAAATATGCAATTTGAATGAAAACCCACAACCAGCTACGCTATGCAACAAAAGAGATGGGGGCACAATCTTCACAAGGAATTGGGGGGGGGGGGGGAATAACCCAAACCCTTGAACCATGGTGTTAAGCCATTTCATTGAGGAAAGCCATGAACTCTCAACTACCCATTTTGGGTTATGGACCAATTCATTTAATTCTCCCAAGAAATTGGTTAAGGCAGTTAATGCCTTGGAAATGAAGAAGTATGGCAACCAATTTCGTGCATGGGCAAGCCATCAACCTGGAAATTCGTGTTTTTGCTTGTGGGGCAAGAAAACACCCACGAAATGGTGCCCAAAGCCATTCTGAACAGTCAGTCTTCTCTCACCCACGCAGTGGGAGCTAGCTGGGTCTCTCCCTACACTTTTTTCATCCAAATCCTGCATTTCTCCATGCTTGGGAGTTCGTTTTTGCATATGCAGTAGCCTGGGAGAGGAGAGCCACGTTTTGGGGACTGTATGGAGGTCGTTTTTTCCCCCAAATGTCCAAGGACGTTTTTTATAAAAACGGATTGGCTTCCCAGGGTTGTTCCCCAACTTCCCATTTCGTTTTTATGGGTTCCCACGTTTTTCTGAGATAGTTGAAACCCCATCTCATGCATCCCACTGTGGAAATCGTTTTCCTCACGCCCAGTAATTGTGGTTTTGTTGTTCAGTGCATCCCGTTTTGGATTTGAACCTGTGAGCAGGAGCTTCAAGAGTGGGAGAGGACAGATTTGGCTTGATGAGCCCAATGGTGTACCCATAGCTCCATGGTTGAGCCACTAGCCTAGTAATTCACCTCTGCCCAACCTCTTAGCAGCCTGAGAAACCCAACTGCTAGTTGGCTTGGCTGATTCTGGCATATCTCTGGCTATATGAAAGCCTGTTTCCCCTTTTCCTTGTGGAGATCGTGCCCAGCTCGGGGGGTGGCAGTGGTGCTGAGAGATTAAGGAGCACACTGGCCTACGGTTGAGTGGAACGTTGCAGAAGTGTAGCTGGTTGCTTGGGATTACTTCATTAAGATAAGTATCCTCTTGTGTTAAATTGCAATTACTTATTTGATGAACATCTTAAATGTATGATGGATGTGAAATTCTTAATATTCCGCTGTGATTTTCTTAAAACCATACAGTTCCATCTATCTCTGTTATATTATGTTCATGCTTATGATTAAATGTTTCATAGGGCTAGACGCCCAGTTTTAATATCACATCTGTTATGCATTTGTATATGTATATACTCTTATTCAATGAAATTGAATGCTTGTTTAATGACTGATTTATGGGGCTAGATGCCCGGTTTAACCTCACGATCCTCTCCATCTAGCTGGTAGGATGGGAGGGGACGTGACATACGTTCTCCCTCTCACGCATACGGAGCTCACTCGAGTTTAACCTCATGTTTTTCACCATAACCCTGCGTTTTTCCATGCCCAGGAATTCGTTTTTGGTATTGTACAGCAGTTGGGGAAGGAGGGACGCGAATTGGGACTGAGGGAGAGGTCGTTTTTTCCCTTGGGGCATTTTTTTTGAATGGGTTTTGCTTCCCCAGTCGAATTTTCCAAGTGCCAATACGTTTTGAGTCTACCCACATTTTTCTAAGGCCCAAGAAACCCCATCTCATGCATTCCACTGTTGAAACGTTTTCGTCATGCTCAGCAAGTGTAGTTTGCTGTTATGTGCATCCTTGTTTTGATGTGAACCTGTGAGCAAGAAACTGGAGTGGTAATGGACAGAATTTGCTTGATAAACCTAGTGTAGGGAGTAACCTCTCAAGGAGATCAAGAGAGCTTTGGCTACTTTTCTATGCACATCCTGAGAGCACTAGAAAGGAAGGTATGGCTTGAGGGACTATGTGGCAGTGAAGAGAATACTTCCTTGTGTTGGATGTGTAGGTATTGTGAGTGCCAAGCTGAATAGATCTGGGAGGGGTGCCCATATCCCTGTGATTGAGCTCACTAGCTTAGCAATTCTTCCCTTCCATGTCCTAGTAGCCTGATAAACCCAATTGCAGATTGGCTTGGCTCATCTTGGTGTAAGCTTGGCTATGTGTGAGTCTGCTGTTCCCTGGTTCCTTGTAGAGATCATGCCCAGCTCGGGGGTGGCAATTGTATCAAGAGGTTGATAAGCACAACTGGCCTATGGTTGGGTGGAACGTTGCAGTTGCATAGCCAGTTGCTTGGGACTACCTTATTGAGATAAGTATTCTCTTGTGTTAAATTGCAATTATCATTTGATGAATATTATGAATGGATGTGGATGTGTTAAATGAATTTACTTCCGCTGTGTTTTCAAATGGTTATGCATTTGTATATATTCATCTTCTTTTAAATTGAATGTTTATTTACTGAGTATGGGGCTAGATGCCCGATTTTAGCAATGATCCTCTCTATCATGCTGGTATGATAGGAGGGGACATTACAGAGCACACTCCAGTAATTCCTGCAAGGAAGCAAAGATTGAGAGGAAGTCCACCCAACAAACAAACAAAGATAAGTATTTGAATTGTCATTTCTTGTATATTTGATTGTTTAAATAATACCGTTCAATGATGTATATACTTACGTTCCTAGAATTAGGTTTGTGGCTGGGGTTTTAGCCCCTGCCTGTGCAAGTGAGCACCTGTTAAGGATTATGGAATCCTTAACAGCAGTGTGGAAGTAATTAACAGTAAAATAAATACAAATGATATAAGCAAATGACATTAAACAGTAAATCTAAACTTAAAGATGTGCATGAAATAAAATATAACTTGGAACAACAAACGACACACTTGCAAAAAACTGTAAAATAAAGAATCTTTTTTTATTACGGGCAAGCAAAGGGCTTGAAATAAATATATTTACCTCAAAGATGAGGCTGGTGGAGTTCTGGCAGCATGCTCTAGAGCTCCTTAGTTTGGTACTCTTCTCTCCAATGCTTGGATGGTGGCTGAAATTTTTATCTCAAGGGAGGCCAAATGGCACAAAGATGGATGGCTTAAGGCTTTAAAAAATTCGACAACATGAGGGTAGAGTGATTGGGGATTTTTAAATGAGGGGCCTCCACCCCTTTTTATAAACTTGGATTAGGGTTTTAGGGATTTTTTAGGGTTTTAGCCCTATTTTCTATTTTTTAATTTTCTTTTGGGTTTTATTCCCTATTTGTTTGATTTTGACCCTCTTTTAGGGTTTTAGTATGTTTTTGAGGGAATTTTTGGGTATTTTTAATATCCATTTGGGTTTTATGGGGTTTTGGAGGTGAGGTTGGTAGGAAATTTGGTCGACAGAGGTGTATGTCCAAAGGGATGAGTTGTGTTAAATTTCGAGCATTAATTCACAATACTCTAGGATCTTTTACTGAGAGAATAACATGTACAATATATCAATGCATATCAATCATAACAAGCATGTCAATCATCACAAGAAGCAAAAGCATGAGAGACAATAGACACACAGAGTTTTTGTGTGGAAAACCCTAAGGTGAAAAACCCCACAACTTCCTCAGAGATAGATAGAGAAATAGCTCAACCAAAGTACAAGAGATAGACTCCTCTTAGCAACCGATCCTCCTCCTCACATGTGCACCACTTTCCCAGTGAAGGAAGTGTGAGTTCTGAGTGATCCAAATAGAGATCTCCAAATCTCTATTTATACTTGTCCTGTTTTCCCAATAACCTTATGGGGCCGAATTGTTTAGCTAGGTACAATAACTTCATATTACATTATATCGGGCCTACCCCTTACAAGGTGGTCTAATAACCCATCTGCAAGATAACACACTTGCGACACTTGTCAATACAAATGACGACACTTCCATATAGAGGAATAATACATCTCTATAGGGGTACAATAAATATATAGATGAAATACATTCAGAAGTTACATATACATCAACACTCCCTCTTAACTAGGAAGGTATTTCTCGACACAGATCATCTAGCACAAGTCTTCTTCTCTAGATCATCATCATTGATGCATCGTCCTCAAATCATCATCAAAGCTGCTGCTATATCAATCAATCTCTGAATCTACTCATCATAGGAATTTATATAGAGCCAGCCCTTTTTCATGCTGGATGTAGGCCCACCACCTGCAGGTCTTCATCATCAATGGCCATACTGTGGATCCCAGGACTGATTACATGCATCAAAAAAATCTAGCGCAGACTATATGTTGACTGAATCGTGACCTCATAGTCGACAGGGGCCCATCGACTGTCGACCCATACCGTAGTCTCCCTAGGCACTAGTCCGGGCAGGTTTGAGCCCACCCAGCAACACCTGCAGAGCAGATGAGGTCTCACCTGAGGCGTACAGGAAGAGCAAATGGAACCATGTTTCTGCCGAGGCAGGAGGCACGTTGCGGAAATATGATACTAACAACAATTCTAAATATTCATCACAGAGTTGGAGCAAATCACCTTAATCACAGCATTTAACATTATCATAAATAGAGATCGCACATTACTCTAATTGCAGCATTTTCACATAGACCGATAACACATTATTGGGGCATTCACATTATAGCAACAAAAAATAGATAGGTGCATTAAGAATAGGCAATAACATAGGCATCAAGCAACATTACACATAGATCACACCAAATCATCATCCTTATATTACTGTGGCAAAAAAGTACATAAATCTCTATGCAACATCTGTATTATCTCTGCATATAGCACTTATCCCCATCCACTTCTACCCCCTACTTACAATTCTCCTCTATTTATAGGCTTCCACCGATTATAATACTTATCCACTTTCCTAACCAACACTATGAACAGTTGACTAACTGACTTGGTCTAATGACCCAAAAACCCGCATACCGCGTTACAATGACTCATTATTACAAAACATATGACCAAAAACCCGCCAACTGCGGTATACTTGACTCAATATTACAAAATACATGGTCCAAGTGACCCAAAACCCGCCAAGTGCGGTATCCTTTGGCCCAAGATACTCCTTTCATGCCTTCATCCAATGTGTTGCGGCGTCAGCAGTACCGCAATCTTTCCTCATCAAACTGCCTGCCAATAGGCCCCCAACACAATCTTGTGGCTCTCCCTCGAGCCACGTCAGCTGCATCTGTTCTTGCTGTCTGGATCATGAATTGTTGTCTCCTTCGTTCAGCTGTACAGATCCTCGGCTACCAATTCTGTAAACCCTCCACAAGAGTAGGCAATCCCCGACTCGCTGTCAGGTATAATGCGAACTCACCCTCCAGTCGCACGGAATAATGTAGACTGAAGAAAAAGAGGGCGAATAATACCATGGGTTGAGAATGGCAGATGAATCTGGCACATCTATTTTGCGCCAGCTTCGGTCATCGACTGAAGTCAGGGAGCTACTGCCCCAACAATCGGTCTGATCAAAACTGGTACAACTCTTCGAACGACTACTACATACTGAAGCATGCGGGACCGACCAGGGGTCCATTTCACTGTCAACACATACCACAGTCGCCCTGGCACCAGCCGAGGCATAGACAGCGTAAGTGCACCTGCTAGATCAAGACGCTCAGGGACACTTGTAGTTTGGGCTCACAGTGCCCCTGGGGTGCTACCATGGGAAACGAAGTGAAGAATTTCCACAGCCTCCTTGGAATTCCTCACAATTCAACTCACACAGGGATCAACCAGCATAACCACTCATGGTCGAAACAACTTCTGGATGACGACCTACCAACTTTCTTGGGTACTTATAGCCGGACCCTCCTCTGTGACGATGGGGCGAATGATGCCCCGGTAACTCTCACCTGTGTGTGTGAGCCGGCCAACTGCCACAGTGGAGGGGGTGGCCATGCTGCCAACACAACTCCTGCTTGCCACCATGTGAACAACCCTGCTGATCATCCTGGTCCATCATGCAAAACATACCGTCGTCATGTGTGAACTCAGCGAAATGAATCAAGGCAATCATGTGTAGAGAGGGCGGCCAGTAATCACACCACTTCACCGTACCATCCCAAATTCATCATAAAAAATCCGTCAGCAATCCTGAGTGTAACATCATCATGAGTCTCTGACAACGGTTACAAGCCTCTCCCTCTTGTGCATACCCTCTTCTATTGGTGCGCCATCTGCCACCAAGCAACCTGCAACAAGCATCATCACTCATTCGTTTTTTTTTTCCATGCGACTCAGACATCGCACTGCTCTAAGCTCGCGTGATAGGGCTTCAATCTGTGACCATTTACTAGCTTGGGGAGCATCCCCCCATCCAATCGCTGCAACTAAACCGCTCCTCCTGAAGTAATATTATTGATGCGGTAGGGACCCAGCCAATGCATCTACAACTTGCCTAGACATTTCATAAAACTGCTGTCATACAATAGCACCAAGTCACCTTGCTGGAACTGCTTGTTTTTTATGTGGCGATCATGCCATGCCTTTTGGCGATGCTTCTCTACCCCTTGATGAAAGCCAATGATAAACCGATCTTCTTCGAGCTCCACCAATTGTGCTAGACGCTCATCTAATGCTGCAACATCATCCATGCTGGTAACAACTGCAATTCGTAAGCTCGGAACAATGTACTCCATAGGAATAATTGCTTCCTTCCCATCTACCAGCTTGAAAGGTGTCTGAACGGTCAACCTTTTACATGTGGTGCGATAAGCCCACAACACCGTTGGAACTTTCAAATCCAAATCGTTGCGGTTTACATTGCACACTTTTGTCAACGCATGGTCCAATACCTTATTAAACGCCTCCACCGTCCCAACCGCCTGTGGGTGGTAGGGTGTACTCTTATTGTGCTGAATCTGCAATTCCTCCATCAATGCGCTAATAGTGAGATTGAGAAAATGGTTTCCTTGATCACTCAACAAAATCTTGGGGCAGCCAAACCGAGTGATAATGTGATCAAACAAGAACCAAGCAGCTGTTGCTATGGAACAATCAATGACAGGTGTTGCTTCTGCCCATCGGGTCAAATACTCGGTCGTTGTGATTATATACCATGCACCAGTGCATTTCCCTGGTGGATTGATCGGCCCTACAAAATCCACAGCCCATTTCTCAAATGGTTGTAGTGTTAATTGAGGTAGTAACGACATCTCAATGCGTCTAGACAGTTTTCCAGTTTGTTGACAAACATCGCAAAGCCGTGCATAGTCTGTTGCATCATTATGTAATGTGGGCCACCAAAGCTCTGCATGCAACACCTTTCAGGTAGTCGCCCGACTGCCATAATGTCCTCCTGTGACTCCGCCATGTGCTTCAGCCAATATCTACGCTTGCTCGTGAGGCAAGGCACATCTACGCAAGATCTCATCGGCACACAATTTATACATCTCTCCTACGATCAGTTTAAAGTCAGCAGCCTTGACAACCAATTGCTTCTTCTGAGTAGTGGTAAAGGCATCAGGCACAGTGCCGGTTACTAAAAGCTGAAGGATGTCATCAAAATAGTGATCAAGAGCGGCCACATGGAACAGCTGAGCATCCGGCAATCCGTCTTCGATATTGGTCGGTTCCTCCCTTGTGTCAATCCACGACAGATGATCTGGTCCAGCATTCAATCACCCCGGCTTCACAACAACTTCGAAATCAAACTTCTGAAACAAAAGTATCCATCGGTAGATTCCCCCCCCCAACACAGGCTTATTGACCAAGTATTTCAATGCAGAATGATCCATAAACATTTTAAAGTGGCCACCCAACAAATAATGTCTAAATTTCTGCAGCGTGTAAACCATGGCCAGACCTCCGTGTTCTGTGGTCATGTACTTGCGTTCTACAGAAGACAGCTTCCGACTGGCAAAACAAATGGGATGATTAATGTCGCTATCACCTGGTTGAGCCAATACAACCCCTAATGCAACCGATGAAGCATCAATGTGGACATGGAATTCCTTGCTCTAATCCGGAAAAAAAAAAAATTAGTGCCGACGCCATCTTCGCTTTGAGTGTTTCAAAACTTTCCTGACATTTCGGATTCCACTGGAATGCTGCATCCTTTTTCAACAACTTCTCCATAGGGGCAGTAATCGCAGCATATCCTCTAATGAAGTTGCGATAATATCTGGTGCTGTCAGCATTGCTCAAGCATCAACCACAGATTGGCCAAATGATCGCAAATCAACCCATAAAGAGTCCAATCATCCATATATATCTGCAGAAACTTTTGAATAAAATATTTGAATGCGGAAACAACGACCCGGGAGAATATCACAAGTGCATTCCTCAAACCAAATGGCATAACCATGTACATGAAAACAACCCCATTCAGTAAAAAACATTGTCTTATGGCGATCCTCCTTGGCAATACGAATCTGATGATAGCCAAAGAATCCATCGGTGAAAGAGTACATCTCCTGGCCACCCACTCCTTCAAGTACTTCATCAGTAAACGGGGTCAGGAAGGGATCATGCATGCAAGCATCATTCAACTTCCACAAGTCGACACAAATGCGCACTTCGCCTGTTTTCTTGTCCTGCACCACCATAGGACTGATCCATTCTGACTCTTCCACAGGTTCGATAATACCAACATCCGATCAAGTTCCACATTAACATTTTCTTTATGTCACGGTTTTAATCGATACGGTCGCTATCGGACTGGCTTAGCGTCTGGTTTCAATGGAATCCTCATCTCTCATAAATCACCCACGATTCCTTTCATTTCGAAAAACTTCATGGGAAACACATCTTGAAATTCATGCAGTAGCTCAGTAACTTTACTCATCATCTCATCATCCCAATAATACCCTACATTAGCAAACTTGGGAGTAGCTTCAGTGCCGACATTCATTTTGCGAACCTGCAATGGCCGATTCAACGGGTTACTTGGTGCAACAGGTGGTATCACATCGCAAATTCCTTTGGATTCGGGAATGTTAATATTCCAGGGATCATCATCGTCCTCTGGCCCTCCAATGAGGTTGAAGCACTCCATGAGAGACTGCATCTGACTGTGGGTGTGCGGATCAACAGGGCATTTCACCGGAACAACCTGAAATATCACATCGCAGATGAGATATAAGGCGTTATGGACATCAGGGTTGGCATCCGCAAATGTGAAGATATGAGTGAAACAGATTGTTAACTCCCCCTATGTTGTAATGTCACGGCGCAACTCAGCTGTAGTATACCACGAGCGCGGTATCTCCTCCAAAGTATGGACAAAAGCATGAACCCACTCATCTCTGGGTCGCGTTACCCACAATTGTTGGCATTCCATCACATGATCACCGGGATCAGTTCGGCCATCATACTTGCCAGTGTGATACACCTCGGTAGTTCCAAATCGAACCATCATCAACTTGCGACACCGTGACCAATCTTTGATAAATTTATTATGTGTCGCCCACCAGCGTGCTGGAGCAGCCTTCAGTGATTCCTCCAAGGCTAGCAGTCGCTGTGGTTCTGGAACACAGTCTTCAAATTCTGCTACAAAGGTGTCTAAGCCACGCAACCCCTCATAGATAGGCAATGTGATTGTTTCTGTTTCAACACGGCATAAAGATTGCGTAACTGAACCAGACTTCCAGATTGATACTTCATGCATGCAATTCTACCAATGTTCCAATGCATCATTAGAGTTGGAAGACGCGGAGCTCTCATTGCGCCACTCCAACTCACCGTGGATAGTGGGATGAATGTAATCCTCATAAATATTGAATGCATGGTCCCAACCAGTGTGATCATCATCTTTGATAAGCTCAACATATTGGCATCCTTCAGTCAGATCCAACGGAGCGATAAATCGAAAATCACGGTTCTCAAAAGTCATCATGCGCTTCTTGAAGTTAATTATAGCTCCACTATCATTAGCCCATCCTATCCCCAATAGCGCAGGATAGGAACTTACTCCCTCAACTACCTCAATGACATCAAAGTCAGCATAAGTCTTCATTCCCTAAATATCAATTGTGAGCCATGGAACTCGCCCAATAGGTGTAACCTTCGCATGGTTAGCCAACCAGAGCTGCACAGGAGACCAACTCAATGGGGGAATCCCCATTTTCTGCCACACCTGCTTGGTTAAGATGTTAACATCCGAGCCAAGATCAAGAATTACATAATCAACATCATAATATCTTATCTAAATATTCATTCGCATCTCCTTTCCAGTCTTCCTTCGCTGTAAGGAGTTTACTGCCGACTCCTGCCATCCTTTTGAAAGTCGCTGCAACCATACCTCAATCTCAACCAGGGAAACCGGGTCTCGTGCCAATGATAGACAGCTTTCAAGGAACTTCTGCAATATTCCTGGTGGTGGTCGATTGACATCTGACATAGCATCAAAGATAAGTGGCATATCACAAACAATAGCCTTACCACGATCTTTCTCTAGAGTGCGACGTGCCTCCATGAACGTCTCCCACTCTGCATCAATCTCAAAATTTATCGTCTTTTGACCAGCCAAGCAAATGAGTGGTCGTGAACCATCTTCCCCAATTATTTTACCTCCACGAGTGACAACAGCCACTGATGCATCTTGGGGTCACGGTTCTACCGAAATAGTCACAATATTGGCACCTTATGTCTGATTCTGCAGTAGATTCCCTGGTTGATTCACATTCGGATTAGCATTTGGCGGTGGTCGCGGAGGTTGGTTCTGCATTGGTTGCTGCACTGGGTTCTGCACTGGTTGTTGCACTGGGTTCTGTAGCTGTGGAGTGTTTCCAGCCTTCCATCTTGTAATCAACTGCGGACAATTCTCGACTGTATGATCATTATCGAAACAAAACGTACACTCATTGTGTAGTAGCGGGTAGTCGCACTGATAATGTCCCCATAACGCACAGTGGTAACATTGAACAGGTCCACAACCACCTCGACCTCCTCCACCACCACATCCGCCCCTGTAGCCTCCTCGATAGCCGCCCTGCTGCTGATACTGAGGTTGGTTAAACTGCTGCTGCATGGGTGCTGGCGGCATCCCTTGCCCTTGTGGTGCATACTGTGGTTGTTACATGTACTGAGGCTACGGGGGTTTCACCGGTGTATATTGTGGCACGAACTGCTGCAGTTGCTGTTGCTGTGGTACAAACTGCATCTGTGCTTGAGGCATCGGCTGAGCTACCTGCGGCTGTAGCGGTGCATCACACTGATCATCTTTGACATAGAATGCATCACACATTCTCTCCTATAGCAACCCATTTGCACGACAATCTTTGTCATCATGTCCTACCGACTTACAGAAGGTGCAATACAGATTTCGTGGGGTTCTGACCATTTTCTGCATATATGCACAATTGTCATGACCGTGCCCAAATACATGACAAACGTGACACCACAACATACTGCCACCATTGAACGGATTGGGGGCACCTGAGAACAAATAATGATGAAAATCTAGGCAATCATCTTTTGTGTGTCCCTCTCGTCAGCATCGCGTACACCATACCTCATCATGTTGTTCCTTGTTCTTCTTTAAATATTGCAACTGTATAGTGAGATTAGCGGGTTGTGTCTGTATCTGCGACATCCCAGCTGCATTATCGCCAATCGGTGACGCTTCCAATCGCATTGGGATCTCTAGAGATTCTCTAGGCATCGAAATGTTTTGCTGCGTCAACGGTAGCCGAATATGGGGTAGCAGTGCCTCTATGAACCATTCTTTATGTTGGACAGCATGCATATCAAAACTAACCTTTTCCATTAGCATCTTGAATCGCTGGTCGAAGTCCCATATCGTCTCATTGGGATACTACTTAATTTCCTTCAATGCAGTAATATACTAGGCCTCTGACTTAGGCCATCTAAATTCAGCAATCATCCCATCCTGAATCTCACTCAATGACTTATTTGGAGTCCTTGTAGGGACTAACACAAATTTCATGAACCAATCTAATCCATGACCTTGCAGAGTCATGGCCAACTGTCCTTTCTTAACGTCATCATCAGTGATCTGTTTCACGGTCCAGACCGCTTCACACAAAAACCAATACTGCTCTGGATTATCTGTCGAACTACCATGGAACAATGGTAGCTTAGCATCATCACCCACCATCTTGGGCTTCCTTCCTCCTGTCATTGTATTACTACTACCAATTAACTTTTGCGGCGTCGACGCACTCGGCGGTGTCGAAGTAGTTTCCTTGCTAGTTGAGAGCTAGTGAGTAGAGGTGTGGGCACATTGGGGCTGGGGTTCGGTCCAGCCTCTATCCTGGGCATAGCCTGGTCATTCTTATCAGGACTGTGAGGTCGCTTCGTCCCATGTGGCCTTCCTTCACGGTCTTGCAGTCCGATCGCAGCAGGACCTTCTCCTATCCTCTGCCTCTTTTCCTGTCGGAACCTTGCTCCTCCCCTTGTAAGGCCACTTTCTTCCTCAGCTTCACTCGCAGTCTCCTCATGGTATGCAACCATCTACCCCTTTACCATTTCATGCACCGTTCCCCAACAGTCGCGGTACCCATGGCCTCTACCCACCGGGCTGTCTACTGATCAAGGTGCATCTTTAATATACCTTTCTCGCAGATTAGCATCTTAATCGACAGTTGGAGTGATAGCAGAAATCTTCCCCTTAGTCCATCAAAGAAATATCTCTCAGCTTTGCTATAGGATTTCTTCATATCGACTGCAAAATCCGTAATATATCCTTCCAAGATGCTATCAAGCCAAACTTCGACAGCCTGTGATGCCTTATTATCAACTTCCTGCAATTCCTGAATCAATTCCGGGGTCCAAGTCATCGGTTCACCACCCTGGAAGTTCTTCTTCTGAAAGGTCCGCTTCGACAACCATTCATACAGAATAACCAGAAATTCACAGAAAAACCATTCATGTGGTCCGTCATGAATGTATCTCTCCACCCACTGATCTACTGTCAGTCGCGTGTTACGACTTTCTTCTTCAACAAACTCCTGCAACCTCTGGTCGAACCATTTTTGTATCTCCGACTTTTTCAGGTGCCACAACATGACCTCCTTCTACTCTACACATGGTCCCGGCAATGGAACCATTTGTTGATCGAATCGTGACCTCACAGTTGACAGGGGTCCACTGATTGTCGACCCATACCATAGTCTCCCTAGGCACCGGCCCAGGCAGGTTTGAGCCCACCCAGAGACACCTACAGAGCAGATGAGGTCTCACCTGAGGCATCCAGGAAGAGCAGACGGAAGCATGTTTCCACTGAGGGAGGAGGCATGTTGCGGCAATATGATACTAACAACAATTCTAAATATTCATCACAGAGTTCTAGCGAATCACCTTAATCGCAACATTTAACATTATCATAAACAAAGATCGCACATTACTCGAACTGCAGCATTTTCACATAGACCTATAACACATTATTACGACATTCACATTATAGCAATAGAAAACAGATAACTGCATTAAGAATAGGAAATAACATAGGCATCGAGCAACATTACACATAGATCGCACCAAATCATCATCCTTATATTACTATGGCAAAACAGTACATAAATCTCTATGCAACATCCGTATTATCTCCACATATAGCACTTATCCCTATCCACTTCTATCTCCTACTTACAATTCTCCTCTATTTATAGGCTTCTTCTGATTACAATACTTGTCCACTTTCTTAACTGACACTATGAACAATCGATTAACTGACTTGTTCTAATGACCCAAAAACCCGCATACCGTGGTACAATGACTCGATATTACAAAACATATGACCAAAAACCCGCCAACTATGGTATACTTGACTCAATATTACAAAATACATGGTCCAAGTGACCCAAAACCCGCCAAGTACGGTATCCTTTGTCCCAAGATACTCCTTTCGTGCCTTCATCCAACGTGTCGTGACATCAGTAGTACCGCGATCTTTCCTCATCAAACCGCCTGCCAACACTATAGGTTCTTTTACATGTTGACCTTCAGAAAACCTACTCAGAGCATCCCAGGATGTTACGAGCACACCGCTCTACCTATCTAGATCTCAATAGAGCATCCCAAGTTGTTACAAGCACACCACTCTACCTGTCCGTATTTTAAAGGATCTTTTCTATGTGAACTTTTGCAAAACCTACTCAGAGCATCCTAGGATGTTACAAGCACACCGCTCTACCTATCTGGATCTCGATAGAGCATCCTAGGATGTTACGAGCACACCGCTCTACCTGTCCGGATTTTAAAGGATCTTTTCTATGCAAAACTGTAGCAAACCCTACTCAGATAATCCCAGGATGTTATGAGCACACCACTCTACCTGTTTGGATCTAGATAGAGCATCCCAGGATGTTACGAGCACACTGCTCTACCTGTCTGGATTTTAAAGGACTTTTTCTATGCTACCTATAGAAAAACCTACTCAGAGCATCCCAGGATTTTACTAGCACACCGCTCTACCTATCTGGATCTCGATAGAGAAACCCAGGCTATTACAAGCACACTGCTCTACCTGTTCGGATCTCGATAGAGCGACCCAAGCTATTACGAGCACACCGCTCTACTAGTCCGGTTTTTAAAGGACCTTTTCTATGCTACCTGCACAACCTGTCCACGGCCATAGAGTATCAAACTGATACTCACCATACATCATCCTAATGTACATCATCATGTGATCAACCTGATCATCATCATAGCATCAACCTAATGCGTATCATCTGGAGCAACATCCTAAAGCTCGTCATCTGTGATCATCCTGATCAAACAGTATATCCATCTGATGCATACAAAGTATCTACCTGATACATATCATCATACATGATCTACTTGATCATACAAATGCATCCATCTGATATACATAATGCATCCACTTGATACATATAAAAGTACATGATCTACCTGATCATACAAGTATCCATCTGATACATACATAAGTACATGATCTACCTGATCATACAAGTATCCACCTGATACATACATCATACAAGATCTACCTGATCATACAAGTATCCACCTGATACATATACATGATCTAACTGATCATATCAAGCATCCAACATGATGCATATACAAATACATGATCACACTGATCAAAGCATCCAACATGATGTGTAAATACATATAAATGATCCAACTGATCATACCAGCATCCAACATGATGCGTACATACATAAATGATCCAACTGATCATACAGAGCAGAAACTAGAACATCACCCTGATGCTCATCATCCAGTGCTTACATCCATAGCCATGTGAAGGGTCCTCCTTCCATCATTCTTGGAATGGCTTCCGCAAATGTGTCCATCCCTTCTTCCTCAAAGTGTCGTCGATCTGAAGAATGCCAAGCCTCTCTCTGAAGTACTCGAACTTCACTCTGGCTAGTGGCCTTGTTAGCACATTTGCAATCTGCTCATCTATCGCAATGTATAGAAGCTTCATTGCTCCTCTCTGCACCATATCCCTGATATAGTGATATTTGATCTCAATGTGCTTCTACCTGTCGTGGAACACCGCATTCTCAGACAGCTTCACATAACTCTGGTTATCACAAAAGATACTAGTAGTCTCTAGCAGGAGATCAAATAGCTCTAACAGTAGCTTCCGAAGCCATACTACCTCACAACTAGCCGAACAGGCTGCAACATACTCTGCCTCGGCTATACTCAGTGCTACGCAGGATTGCTTCTTTCTAAACCAAGAGATCACACCTGATCCCATACTGAAGCAACACCCAGATGTGATCTTCCTATCTACAGCACTACCTGCCCAATCTAAATCAACATAACCTTGCAAGTTAAACTTTTGATTCGCTTCATACTTGATCCCATAATCAACTGTATCCTTCAAGTACCTCCGAATATGCTTTACATCAACCAGGTGAACACTCCTTGGATCCATCAGGAACTGGATCAATGTGTTCACTGCAAAGAAAATCTCTGGTCTTGTGTTCGTCAGGTACATCAAGGACCCAACCATCTGACGATACATAGAGACATCAACTGGCTCAGATGAATCATAACATAGAAGCTTCAGGTTTCATGCCATAGGTGTGGCCATGGCCTTGCAATCTATCATATCAAACCTCTTCAGGATATATACTGTATACTTCCCTTGTCCAAGGAAGATCCCATCTACACTCTGCCACACCTCCATACCTAGGAAATAGTGCATCATCTACCTACAAAATAGTGCATCATCCCCAAGTCCTTCATATCGAATTCGACAACAAGCTTCCTCTTTGTATCGGCAATCAATCTATCATCTCCTGTTACAAACAAGTCATCCACATACAGAAGTAGAATCACAGGATTTCCTTCCTCAACCTTGTAGTAAAGGTTGGAATCCACTTTACTCTTGGTAAAGCCCAAACTAGATAGAAAACTGTCCATCCTACCATACCAAGTTCTAGGAGCTTGTTTTAAGGCATACAAGGCTTTCTTCAATCTGCACACATATGACTCCCTGTCATGTGTTTCAAAACCGAGTGGCTACTCCACATACACTTCCTCTTCAACTACACCATTCAAGAAGGATGTCTTTACATCCATGTGGTGTATCTTCCATTTCAACGCTGCAGCCAGAGCAAGTGCTGTTCTAATGAAGTGTACCTGGCTACAGGAGCAAAAGTTTCTTCATAATCCATTCCCTCTTTCTAAGAGAAGCCACAAGCTACAAATCTTGCCTTTTATTTCTCTATGCTGCCATCTACAGCATGCTTGATCTTGTAGATCCATTTGGAAGTCACAACAGACTTCCCTTCAGGTTTTGGGACCGCATCCCAAACATCGTTCTTCATGATCGACTGATCATGGCATTCTTCTCGTATCCTGGGAACTTCAATATCTTCAATAGATAATTTTGTTGCTTGAACAAATGTTGTAGTCCTTCTTTTGTAGGTGAAGGTATACGGTCTTTCCTACAAAACAAGTTAAATTGCATGATTAGAAATATCTCATAATTTTCAGAACAA
Organism: Larix kaempferi; assembly: GCA_027924585.1. Lineage (NCBI taxonomy): Eukaryota > Viridiplantae > Streptophyta > Pinopsida > Pinales > Pinaceae > Larix > Larix kaempferi. The sequence goes on from BSBM01001792.1 coordinate 20,607, forward strand.
ATTCTTTCACATAAAGAAATATGTCATACAGTCATGCAATTATTTAAGCCAATGCTTCAATAAAAAATTTATCCATATCCCGTAACTTTCTAGATTCCTTCCAATCTCTACCAGAACATTGTTAAGAGTGTGCACAACTCCCAACATGTCAGCAAAGAGGTTTCATTCTAGATAAGTAGCAATGGAATGTTGTACAGTGCCATAGGCCACTTACCCATCATATGCATATTAGTAGTATATTGTTCATTAATGCAAATATGCAAAATACACAACTTAAGTCTAGGAACATAAGTATATACATCATTGAACGTATTATTTAAACAATCAAATATACAAGAAATGGCAATTCAAATACTTATCTTTGTTTTTTTGTTATCGGGTGGACTCCCTCTCAATATTTGCTTCCTTGCATGAACTGCTAGAGTGTGCTCCCTCTTGATCTTTGCTTCCTGGATTACCTGTCCTAGTTGCTTCTGTCCATAGATGCATGGGTAGATCCTGGTCATGCAACATTTCCCATGCTACTTCCATGATTGTTCTATTCTTCCTTTCTGCAATCATTTTGTTGTGGATTGTAAGGAGTAGTCAACTCCCTCTTAATCCTTGAATCACTGCATAGCTTCTTGAAGTCACCTGAGGTGAATTCTCCACCATTGTCGGATCTGAATGTCTTGATATTCTTACCAGTTTGATTTTCCATCAAGGTATTGAACTTGTCGAATACTTCATCTTAGTTTTTCAAGAAATAAGTCCAAGTCTTCCTAGAGAAATCATCAATGAAAGAACCATAGTACACATACCCACTCAGATAACTGGATGACATCAGAGTGGATAGTTTCCAAAATTCCTTATGCCTTGCTTTTACTGCTTGGAAATGCCTTCTTTATGTTCTTTCCTTTTGCACATCCTTTGCAAACACCTTCATACTTGGTCTTGATTTCAGGAAGACCTTCTACAACCTTACTTGCAATTGGTAATGCTCTGTAGTACATATGTGCAAGTCTTCTATGCCAAATTTCACTTGGCTCCATGGAATCATGCACCATGGCATGTTCAGGTTGTCCCTTCAATTTATACAATCCTCCCTCTTGCTCTCCAATCACCACTGCATCATCAATAGTTTTACCCTTTGGCCACATTAGGACTTGTCCATCTACAAATGCAACCCTCATACCTTTTGCATCTAATGTAGAGATGGCGAGTAGATTCTTCTTGAGCCCAGGTACATAGAGAACTTCTTTCATCTTCAAGGACTTTCCAGAATCTAGGTTGTAGGATGCTTCACCACTTCCTTTGATGGGGTATTGATAGTCATCCCCAAGTTTCATCTTCTTCGCTTGATGAATCATCATCATCACTTTCTGCTCTAGCCTTCTTCTTTGGAGGTTGATCATCTTCAATAGCATGAGCATGATACCTTCTTCTGCTGCCCTTCTTCTTCTTGTTGAAGTTGTTGTTTTTGTTGTTGTCCCTTTTGTTCTTGGGACGTTCTGAAGCAAAGTGTCCCTTCTCATTACATTCGAAACATCGGACATGAGATAGATCTTTCTTCTTGTGATAAGGGTGAGAATGTTTCTTGTTATGAGACTTCTCCCTCTTAACCTTGCTTCCCTTGCTGTGAGCTGTGAGAGCTTGATCTCATTCTCCATATTTTCTTCTCGTGCCACAAGCCTAGCTTCTTCTTGAGAGCATTCCTCCCACAGTCTACTGAAAGAGATCAATTTCTTTCTTGCACAAATTCCTTGAATAAAGGAGTCACATGTCCTAGGTAGGCCATTCAGAGTGGTCATAACAACTTCACCATTGTCCACTACCTCATACACAACTTCAAGTTGTTCCTTGATCTGAGAGACCTTGGATAAGTAAGATTGAATGGTCTCTCCATTCAACATCTTGATCCCTTTCAATTGATTCCGTAGAGTCATCTTCTGGTTTATGTTCTTCCCTTCAAATAACTTGGTCAAGGAGTCAAACATCTCCTTGGGTGTCTTTAGGGATGACACATGTGGTATGAGATGGTCTTTGATAGAATCAGCAATGATTCTCTTTTCCTTGAACAGGTTCTTCTTATGAAATACCTTATCCTCTTCATCCTCTCGGATAGGGACCTCAGATCTGATGTAGGAGTCCAATTCATTTTCTTCTAGGATTAACCCAATCCTATACTTCCAGGCTCGGAAGTTATCAGCCCCTTCAAGCTTATCCTCAAGATTGGTGTGGTGAGACATTTTAAAAAGTACTTCAAATGGAAATAGAAGAGATTTAGGTCTTACCACTTGCTGTGCTGAAAACTGGATCTGGTCCTGGATTAGGGTTTGTCGAAAAAACACTAAAAATTCAAAAAGTGAATTTACACTTTCTGAAAGGATATAAAGATGCGCCTTGATGATCTGATTAGCTTGGTGTATTCAGAATTTGATATCTGCAAAGCTTCATCCTTCAAAAATGCCTTTTAGTCTTCTCGGGTTCACTAGGGAGGACCCTGAATTAGGGTTTGTGTTTCCCAGAGATTTACTCAGCCAAAAATCTCGATCCAAAGCTCTAAAATTCAATTTTTCCAAGGAGCTTCCAGCTATGTCTTCAGATTTCAGAAATTCCTATTTTTGTGGAAATCCTAATTTTTAGGGCCAAATCTGAAAATGCTCAAAATTGAATTCTAATTGGACAGATAGATTCTCCTTGATGAGTAGAGTCAATCTACTATACTGCTTTTCCAAAATCTGTGGAGAGAAACCCAATAAACAAGAAACCCTAGTTTCCATCACTGCATAATGTCTTCTTCTCAAGTTAGCTTTGATACCATGTTAAATTTTGAGCATTAATTCACAATACTCTAGGATCTTTTACTGAGAGAATAACATGTACAGTATATCAATGCATATCAATCATAACAAGAATGCCAATCATCACAAGAAGCAAAAGCATGAGAGACAATAGACACACAGAGTTTCCATGGGGAAAACCCTAAGGTGAAAAACCCCACAGCTTCCTCAGAGATAGATAGAGAAATAGCTCAACGAAAGTAAAAGAGATAGACTCCTCTTAGCAGCTAATCCTCCTCCTCACATGTGCACCACTTTCCGAGTGAAGGAAGTGTGAGTTCTGAGTGATCCAAATAGAGATCTCCCGATCTCTATTTATACTTGTCTTGTTTGCCCAATAACCTTATGGGGATGACTTGTCTAGCTAGGTACAATAACTTCATATTACATTATATCGGTACGACCCCTTACAAGGTGGTCTAATAACCCATCGGCAAGTTAACACACTTGCGACACTTGTCAATACAAATGACGACACTTCCGTATAGAGGAATAATACATCTATATAGGGGTACAATAAATATATAGATGAAATGCATTCCAAAGTTACATATACATCAACAAGTTAGTGAGCACTTTTTTGGTGTTAACAGATTGCCCCCTGATGTGTGAGGCCAGGAGCTCCTCGTATGGATGATGGAAATCATAAGTACTGTAGTTTTCTTGGGTAATGGGCATTGGGATAGAGAAGAGCACGAACTTGTTGGAGACCGGAACACGAGGTCTGTACTGACTGCCAAGAACTAAAAATACATGTCTTACTGATGAGTATCTCAACATATGGACGAGGTGAGCATACCCATGCTCGTTGTCAAAATATAATAATGGTGTCCATGTGGGGGGACCAGAACAATACATGAGAAAACTGTTCTGTACATCATATTGGTGAAGAGGGGACGCAAATCTGGGACGTATCCATGGTCTAACCATGGTTGATGTGAAAAACTGATACACTAGAAAATATTCGTCACTCTGATTGTGGTACCAGAATGACTGATAAAAATGTTGGATCTGGAGGTGTCCAATAAATGTGAGTCAAGGAAGCATGTTACTGGGGTACTTTTTATGAAACTGTCGCCATGCACAACCCAGATATCTACAGGAAAATACGACTACTTGTTTCCTCTAGTAGACTCATAAATGTGCTGGAGTCAGTTAACATCTGGGGTATTCTACTAATAACTGAAATGAACGATACCTTGTACGAATCTGAACAATGCAATCAAGGTGTTGGTGTCGAGCATGCGAGAAACAATCATCTAGAGAGGCAGTAAGGACTCCTGTCCAAATGATCCATAGGCACTCACTGCTGATGGCGATGAGTCCAAGGCACAGGGACCTCTAGGTCTATCCTCTGGAATAGATTGGTTGGCGTCGACAAAGGGAGACCTTGCAACTACCAAGGCAATGATGTTTCCTTGATAGGAGCACGAGGTGTACAACTGAGATGTGATAGTACTAATGGCGGGACTGACATACTATGGGGAGGGGGACTAACTAGAGTCAATGGAGTGGGAGGAATCAAACTTCATTTATTCAGAGCATGATGACATGGATGACCTGGCAGCTTGTGAAATTAACTCTTAGGTATGGGAATCATAGCCTAAGGGATAAGGGATAAGTACTGCAGTGGGAAAGACTCAGGGAGATCTACTGAAGGATCATATCTGGAGACTATGAAGGTGACATTTTGCAGAATGCTCTAAACAAAGGCTACCAAGCTAAGGGAACTGCCGTAATAGTGCAATTATATATATGCTTTAGTGTGGCGCTGAGAGGCATCGTTGGGGCCTTCTTCATGGTTTAAGGGACTCGAAGGAGGGGTGAAAGTATGCTAAAAAATGGTACTATCGTGTGGATTTGTGCAATCCCAAGACAGTTAATGCTCGTAAGTGCTTTCAATTTTAAGGAGTTTGAAAGCGATAAGAAAACTATGAAATGGTGGATATGTACCGTCTTGTGGATTTGTATGATCCCAGGACGGTGATTGCTCATGGTTGCTTTCACTTTTAGAGAGTCTAAAAGCAGTAAGAGGACTCCAAGGGGGTGTTTTTTCGTGTGTTAGTCTTCAAAGCCTGAAAAGGCATAAAAGGAGGCAGTGAAGAACTCTTCTAGCCAGTGTGACTAGAGTATTCCTTTTTCGTAATTAGTCTACAAGGTCTGAAAAAGGGGTAAACTTATACCAGGTAGATGCCCTTTCAGATAATTTTAGCGAGCATGAAAGGAAGCAAGATTGCTCGACGATCTTTTCATTGTTTCAGGAGTCAGAAAAGAGCTTAGCAGAAACTCCCTAAGTGCCTTTTTCGTAAAGGAATTGCTCGGCCCGAAAAAGGGATAAACTTATACTGAACAAAAGTGATGGTGAGGCGAGGAGGAAGTGTTCGATCAAGGGATAAATATGGGTATCCAACAGAGTGATAGGGGGGAACACTGATGGGGCCTCCTTGTGGAATGATGAATGACAACAGAACATCGTCGTAATTGCAGTATGGATGGAGTGGATGGCTCATGGATAGGTTGTGATTCATGAACTCGTAAAGATTTGGGAGTGGTCGATGTGGCACGCAAACTGAGGTGGCAAGGTGTATGCTATGAATATTAAATATTGTATCAAATTAATCATTAAATTATTAAGTAGTTTAATTGAAGGGACGTAACCCTTCTTAAAGAAATGCTCCAACCTTATAAAAGGCGAGCTCTTGTAAAGCATTAAGCATCTTATCAATTGAATTATATATATCTTATTCAAAATGGATCTCGCGTCCTAGTTTTTCTCCAGCATTTGGTATCAGAGCCACGTTTGGCATCAGCTTATGCACTCTACGCTCCAGGTGGGATCATCATCCATTCTCATCTCGCTGCTCCTCCCGCCATCCGCTGCAATCCATCCAGCCGCCCTCCTCCCCAGCTACTACCACAACTCACTTCGCGTCCTCCTCTTCCAGTCAGACTCCCTCTTCCGCCAGCTCTTCCCTTCATCCTCTCGCTGCTCCTGCGTATTCCCTAACTCATTCATTTCGACCCCACCTTCGGCTTACCCTCTCAACACCTCTGCATTCCGCCCCCTCCACGCTGGTCGCTCTAGCACGCCGCCCTCCATCTCTCCATCACACAACTCTCCCACCTACACACTCGTCAATACCATCTGCGTAGCTCCCAAACCCCACGTCCATCTGCTCCACTCCATCCCTACTCCATTCCCCCATGCCCACCCTCTTCCATCGCTGCATACGTAGCCGCCCCTCCCCGTCATTCCGCCATCTCCTGCGCACTCAATCCCGCGCCTAACCATCAACGCTGCACATCCCTCACTCTAGCTCACCCGCTTCTCCGCCACTCCACCACATCACCACTCCACACCGCATCCCATCTCCACAAAATCCACGTAACCATCAAGTCCATCAAACCCTAATTTTTTTTAAAAATTAATATTATATAATTAATATTGATTTTTATTAAAAAAAATCCTTAAATAAAAAAAAAATAAAAAAAATATTAATATAATATTTATTATATATATATTTTTTTAACCACACCAAAAATTATAGTAATTTCACTTTTTCCAAGTCATTTTCATTTTCCACCCCTCCTAAGCCAAAATTGCGTCCAATTATTCACCACCACACCTAAGAAGCATGACGACAGAGTTAAAAGCCCAAATGGAGAAAATAGAGAAGGATTTTCGAACCTTCAAGGAAATGATCACCAAGAGCCAGGAAGCACTTAAGAAAGAAATTAAGGAGGAAGTCATTCAGGTAATGGAGCAGAAAATAGATGACAAGTTCGACATTATAAGCAAGGAACAAAAAATGTTAGATCAAAAAGTGACTGAGAGCCAGAAAGGTATCGAGGAGATATTACAAAAAATGAAGGATGAGGACAAAAATCATAAACAACATGGCTCGGATATGTCGGTTACCCCATCTCCCAATTCTGAGTCACCAGAACACAACAGGATGAAAGGTACTCAATACCAACCATTCGTAATGTACCCGCCGAGAGCAAAAATAGAAATGACGAAATATAATGGAGGAGAAGACCAATGCGTCGCTTGGTTGAATAAAGCAGAAGAGTATTTCAACATATATAACATTACAATGGACGAGGAAAAGGTCAAGTATGCTTCAATGCACCTTGAAGGATATGCCTACAACTGGTATATGTGGTGGAAGGGAGACAACTTCGCATACGCTTGGAACTTATTCAAGAATGATTTCTTAAAAAGGTTTCAAGGAATCACAGAAGATGAATTCTTCTCAAAACTTACCAGATTACAACAAAAGGGAAGCGTCGAAGAATTCACGCATCAATGGGAATCCCTCGCTACCAGAGTATTTGGGCTATCCGAAAAACAACGGTTGGAAACCTACTTAGGAGGACTAAAACCATACATACAAAAAGAGTTAAAAATGCATGACATAACAAATGTCGAGGCAGCAAGACGAAAAGCAAAGGCAGCCGAGGCCAAATTTGACAGTTTTCAATCAAATAAAGGGAAGTCATACTCACAAAGAAACATCCAGTCGACTCCAGAGGATGATACAAACAAATACATCCCTCCACCTAGAAGGGACGATAGGAAGAGCCTCGAGAATCAACGTATGAGGGAAGGAAAATGTCGACGATGTGGAGACAAATGGAACCCTAAACATAGGTGTCACCCCGAGGACAACTCAAAGAAATTATATACTTGTGAAGCAGAGGAGAATAGTGAATCAGAAGAAGAAGAAGAAGAAGAAGAAGAGCCAGAAGATGAAGAGGAGGAAACCGCAAATATGGCAGCCGGGAACGACGAGAACCCCAAAATCTCCCTAGCAGCCATGACAGGAATTAGTCAACCACAGACTCTCAAGTTAAAAGGGCATATAAAAAATGAGAATGTTACAGTGCTAGTAGACACTGGAAGCACTCACAACTTTCTTGATATAAGAGTGGCACGAAAACTCAAGTTGTTCGTACATCCAGTTCCAGACATGAAGGTGATGGTTGCAGATGGCAAAAAGATCGAAAAAGTTGGAAAGTGCCACAAGGTGAGACTTCAAATACAAGACTTCGAACTGGAATCAGAACTCTACACCTTACCGTTGGGAGGAGTAGACATCGTTTTGGGAGTCCAATGGTTACAAACATTGGGAACATATTCTGCCAATCATCAAAAGCATTTCATCAAGTTTAAGTGGCAAGGGAAAAATTTTAAGCTATATGGTTTTGATCCACCAAACACACAAGTAGTTTCATCTCAGCAAATGGAAAAACTCATTCGAAAAGGGGCATCAGCATACGTAATACAATGTCATCAATTGGAAGGAAAAGAGGAGGAACCAAATGAGTTCAAAAAGGAAATCCAAAAATTACTCCAGAAACATGAACACATATTTCAAGACTTACCCATGCAGCTACCACCAGAAAGGAGTATAGAACACATAATCGAGATTAAACCGGGGTCAAATCCTATCAAGGTTAAACCATATAGGTATCCCCACCACCACAAAATAGAAATAGGAAGGTTGGTTCAAGATCTACTGAATTATGGTGTCATCACCAAGAGTAGAAGCCCTTATGCAGCTCCAGTTGTAGTAGTACGGAAGAAGGATGGATCGTTTAGATTATAGACGGATTAAACAAAATAACAATTAAGAACAAGTTTCCAATCCCCTTCATCGATGACATGCTGGATGAACTTCATGACGCAAAATATTTTTCGAAACTCGATTTAAGGTCAGGGTACTATCAAATCAGGGTCATATTAGAGGATATCGCAAAGACTGCTTTCCAAACTCATGAAGGACATTATGAATTCAAAGTAATGCCTTTTGGGTTAACTAATGCCCCTGCCACATTCCAGGCAACTATGAATGAACTATTTCAGCCGTACCTAAGGAAATTTGTGTTAGTATTCTTCGATGACATCCTTATATATAGCAAGACATGGAAAGAACATTTGACGCATCTAGAAGAGGTTCTATCTCTTCTGAAGGAAAACCAGTTCTATGCAAAAAGGTCAAAATGCACCTTTGGGAAGCAAGAAGTGGAGTATCTCGGTCATATAATCTCAAAGGAAGGAGTTAAGGTGGACCCAAAGAAGATCCAGGCAATGAAGGAGTGTCCCAAACCAAAGAATGTTTCAAAATCGCGAGGATTTTTGGGATTAACAGGTTACTATCGAAGGTTCATCCGGAACTATGCACATGTCACTGCCCCACTAACAAATCTCCTAAAAGGAAATTCTTTTCAATGGGATGATGAATCAAGAAGATGCTTTGAAACGTTGAAACAAATTATGTCTTCAACTCCTGTTTTGGAAACACCTGATTTTGCAAAACCATTCGTAATCGAATGTGATGCTTCAGGGTTTGGGATAGGAGCTGTGCTAATGCAAGAAGGTCATCCAATCGATTTTGAAAGTAGTAAGTTGAACAAAAGAGAATACCTACAGTCTACATACAACAAGGAAATGCTTGCCATCATGCATGCATTAACTAAATGGCGACAATACCTTTTGGGAAGTAAATTCCTAATCCGAACAGATCATAATAGTCTACAACACTTGTTACAGCAGAAGACATTAACAACCGAGCAACAAAAGTGGATAGAGAAAATCTCTACCTTCGATATGGAGATCCTACATAAAAGAGGGAAGGACAATGTAGTAGCTGATGCTTTATCAAGGAAGGACGAAGAGATACAAGTCTACGCCGTATCCATGGTGATCCCAGAATTTTTGGACGAAATTCGTAAGGAATACGCCAAGAATTCAGAGGTTTGCTCCATAATTAACAACATAAATCAGTATCCGAAGTTTGAATGGAAGAATGAACTGTTATGGTACAAAGGACGTATTTACTTAAGTTCCAATTCCAGTTTTAAGACCAAGGTGCTTAAAGAATCACATGATTGCCCAGCTGCTGGTCATGTAGGAATTTTTAAAACCTACTATAATGCAAGGCAATCATTCTTTTGGAAGGGTATGTATGTTGGCATTCACAAGTATGTTGCAGAGTGTGACATTTGTCAGCGGAATAAAACTGAGAATATCTCAAGTCCAGGGTTACTCCATCCGTTACATATTCCGAATAAGAAATGGGAGGAAATTTCAATGGATTTCATTGAAGGTCTACCCATATCAGATGGAAAAGACAAAATACTAGTTGTGGTAGACAGGCTAACCAAATATGCACATTTTGTTGGAGTGAAGAAAACTGATTCGGCAAAAGAAACAGCCGAAGTTTTTTGTAAAAATGTCTACAAATTACATGGTTTTCCAAAGATTATAGTAAGTGATAGGGATGCCAAGTTTAAAGGGAACTTTTGGAGAGAGTTTTGCAAGCAAATTGGAACGTCTCTTAACATGAGCTCAGCTTATCATCCCCAAACAGATGGACAGACAGAAGTTGTCAATAAATGCTTAGAAACCTACCTTCGTTGTTTTGTAACTGAAAAGCAAAATAAATGGTTCCAATGGCTACATCTTGCGGAATGGTGGTATAATTCTACTTATCATACATCTGCAAGAATGACACCATTTCAAGCCCTATATGGATATGAACCCCCAAAATGGAAGGATTTCATCACCAACCAAGCAAGGGTCGCTTCAGTAAATGACCATTTAGAAGAAAACCAAAAGGTTGTCCAAGTACTTAAAGAGAATTTGAATACTGCCAGGAATAGAATGAGACAACAAGAAGATCGACATCGAACATAACGAGAATTTGAAATTGGAGATTGGGTATATGTAAGACTACAACCCTATAAACAATTATCACTTAAACAAGGTGGAAAAAATAAGTTGGCTCCACGTTTTTATGGCCCATATCAAATCAATAAGAAGATTAGTCAGGTGGCATATGCATTGGAATTGCCAACTACAAGTCGCATCCACAATGTCTTTCATGTTTCATGTTTGAAAAAGATGATAGGTCAACACCAGAAGGCACAAACAATACTTCCCTTGTTAGATGAAGAAGGAAGAATCATATTCGAGCCAGAATCTATCATTGCTACTAGAGAGAAGAGATTAAGAACGCGAGTCATTAAAGAATACCTCATAAAGTGGAAAAATCTTCCCGAAGAAGATGCAACATGGGAATCAGAACAATTTCGACAATTACATCCCTCATTACCATTGCTTTGAGGACAAAGCTCTTTAAAAGGGAGTGGCAATGCTATGAATATTAAATATTGTATCAAATTAATCATTAAATTATTAAGTAGTTTAATTGAAGGGACGTAGCCCTTCTTAAAGAAATGCTCCAACCTTATAAAAGGCGAGCTCTTGTAAAGCGTTAAGCATCTTATCAATTTAATTATATATATCTTATTCAAAATGGATCTCGCGTCCTAGTTTTTCTCCAGCAGTGTAGGGACACAATGTCAAAAAGGTTTTTCAGGTGAGGGTGAGAAATGATCTCAAGCATCGTCATGAGCATGAAAAACTGAATCCAGCGGAATAAAGAATGTCAGAAACAAGCGACGGCCGAAGTGGCACACAAACCGAGGTGACGAGGGGCATGTAAAAAATGTCAAAAAAATTTAGGGGTAAGAGTGAGAAATGATCTCAAGCATCATCACAAGTGCGGAAAATTGAACCCAACGATATAAAGAACGTCAGAAACAGACAACGACTGAAGTGGCACGCAAACCAAGGTGGTGAGGTGTAGGGACACAATGTCAAAAAGTTTTTTAGGTGAGGGTGAGAAATGATCTCAGGCATTGTCATGAGCACGGAAAACATAATCTGACGGTATAAAGAATGCCAAAAATGGACAACGACCAAAGTGGCACGCAAACCGAGTTGACGAGGGACATGTGAAAAATGCTCGGAAGATTTTGAGATGAGAACAAGAAATTATCTCAAGTATCATCACGAGCGCGGAAAACTGAATCCGGCGATATAAAGAACATCAAAAAAGGACAACGGCCGAAGTGGCATGCAAACCGAGGTGACGAGGGACATGTGAAAAAAGCCCGGAAGATTTTGAGGTGAGAGCGAGAAATGATCTCAAGTGTCATCACAAGCACGAAAAATTGAATCCTGCGATATAAAGAACGTCAGAAATGGACAATGGCTGAAGTTGCACGCAAATCGAGGTGACTACGGGCATGTAAAAAATGGCCGAAGAAGGTGCCGGTGAAAAATGTAAACTGACCGGACCACCGCGAAGTTCTAGCTATGCTGAGTGCATTGGTATCAATGGCTTGAGAAACGGGCCTTGGATGATCCCATAATGCCAAAGGAAAATAAGGCCAATGTCTATAAATAGTAAGTGGTCCCCATAATAGGTGTCATTTGTGTGTGGTGAGTTTGACAGAGCAATAGAGGAGGTCAGAGGTAAAAGTTGAGTTTGTGGGAGATTTCACTGGTGGATTTGCATTCCGGGAGCTGTAGGTAAGAGCCCATGTCCTTATCTTTGTCATTTAAGAGTTTTTGTATTTTTTCGGGTCTCAGGGGGTCGTACCGGCGATAAATGGGAACCTACATGGCATAGCGCGGGTTCCGGATGGTTTGGTGCGTTCTAGACCGTGGCAATGGGGGGGATAGCTGCGCTGCAAAATGCGGTTTCCTTCGCCAAAGGTGCGGGTTTGGCCACGCTGGGGTATCTGAGACACCGCGGTGTGCTCCGCGGGTGGACCCATGATAGTTGCGCTCTGAAGCACGACTTTTGAAGGGGAAACCGCACTTCAGGGCGCAACCATGGAGTGGTCTGATCTACACTGTGGACCGAGGATTTCCAGTAGGAAATCATGGTGTGAAGTGTAGGGAGATGGGTAATGTATGCATTCTGGAACGCGTGTTTCAAAGGAGAAAGCGCACTCCAGAGGGTTGTGTTTTTTTTTTAGATGGGGATGTAATGAGTTTTATTGCTGTCATTGACAGGATGCCGGAGGTTGGATGGCGAGAGCAAGAGATTCCTCCCAACATCCAGAGGAGCATCCGAACAGATTGGGGCATTCGAGAGGCACTAGCTGATAGTGGGCTCCTGAAGTTTGCACAAATCCCATATATGCATTCAACACCTCTATTGCTGAACAAGTTAGTTGAGTTCTGGGATTCTGAGATTGAGGCTTTCATGATCTAGGGGGAGCGGCTAGATCTAACACTAGCTAATGTATATTTCCTGACTGGTTTACCCCGGTTAGGTATGGTTTCCGAGACTCAGCCGAGGAGGCCGACAAATATATCCATGGAGACTTTACTGGAGAGACATTATTTTCCTGTGGCGGTGGTGAGTGGGTATTCCCTCATGTTGTGTGACATAGACAGCCTGGTTACGCAGGCTATTGCAGTGACAATGGTATGGGTTTTGGGTTCCCATGGCCCTAACCGGGTCATAGGAGGGTAGATGTTACTGATCGAGAGTGTCCTTAACAAGACGTACTATGCATGGGGACAAATGTATTTGACCGCTATTCGACGAGAGCTAAGCAAGGTTCGACACATGGGGAGGGAGTTTTGTTTCCCGTCTTTTCTGTGTGCCTTTTTTCTTTAAGCGGGTTTAGACGCTTCAGCCTCACCGAGCAATATGAGAGGCGCCCCAATCGAGCCATGGATGTGGCGATGGGGGAGATGATGACTCGTACAGGTGGAGGGCTAGTGGGTCTTTTTTTCACCGATGAGTTGTTTCTGCTGTGGATGCAGATACCGATATCTATCGAGGACTATCCGTATGCTGGGATGGACTTTTGTGGCGATCTTGAGATGCCGAGACCTCCTGGCCAGGCTTGGGGCCCAAAAGGTATGTTTGTTTTATTTCAGTTCATTAGGTTTTGTGTATGATATCATTTTGTAGTTGTTGGACTTGTATTGACCTTTTGGTGTTTTTGTTTGGGAGATGTGGGACCATTACCACCGCCAGGTTATAGGCTACGGTGAGGGCATGTGGAGGGGGTGGACCAAGTCGGGTGTGGATAGGGTCGTCGTCGGAGTGCTGCTATTACTCTGGATGTTTTGAGGTAGGGGATTGATCAGCTCCTAGAGGGGATTGTGAGCGATGGTTGGCAACATTTGGAGCAGGAGATGATCGATATTTGTTATGTTGTTCCATAGGAGTGGAGGCCTATTATGCGGCGCATTGCGATGGCCGCACAGACCATGAGAGTGTTTGCTCGAGGGGATGTACCTTATCTTTGTGAGGATGAGGAGGATGAGGATCCCGAGGAGGAGCTGGGAGAGGATGAGGAGGCAGCACTGGCAGCTGCGGCCACTGCCGCTGAGGTAGGGGGGTCCATAGGTGATGATGATGACAAGGACTGCCAGGAGGAATTTGACTACGCAGTTGATAGGGCTGTCCTCACTGTGATGATCATGTGGAGTTTTTTGTATATAAGCCTTATGATATTTACCGAGGATGTTGTTCAAGCTCCTTGCTGTGTTTATATGTATATTTTGGTATAGTGGGTACTTATGACATTTTCATGATGATGATATATATATATATATATATATATATATATATTGATGGTGCTTGGGTGCCTTTTGTGATGATGTTTTGCTTTCTATGCACATGGATGCACCTAGCATGATGTTTATGTTATATGCACATGGATGCAATTATGTTTATGCACGTGGATGCACTTATGGTTGATTTTCTTTTTGATATATTTAATGATATTGTTATGTATATGTGGATGGTATGTATGATTGGTTCCCTACATATGGTGATTCGTGTGCCAGTCTAGAATATTATCAGCCATTTGGTCTACTACACTATTTTGATTGTGTGGGACATGAGTGAATGTAATGGATTCAAACTGTCTATTCATTTCTTTAGTGCGCTGGAAATTTCTAAAAAGGTAGGGATCATGTACCTGGTAACAGTTGTTGAGTTGAACGACAAGCAGCTGGGTGTCCAAAAACACATGGAGGTGACTTATGCCCATATGGAGGGCAGCGGTTAGTAGACTGTCCATGGCATCATACTCAGCCTGCTTATTGGTAGCAGCGCCTATGCAGACTCCATCACGATGGATGAGCTCATGTGGGGGGGAATATAAGACCCAAGCTATAGAGGTGAGGTTCGGGGACTTGCAACTTGCACCATTGGCAAAACCAACATATTGTAGTTGGAGGGAGCCCATCTGTGATCATGCAGGGTGATAAAAAATGTAAGGTCATAGATAAAAAAGGGTGGGAAAAAAGGGAATGAAACTGTACAAAAGGGGATTGGTGGGTCGTCAAAAAGGTGTTATGGGTAGAAACATTTAAGGTACAACCCATTCCAAGGGTTGTGCAAAGGGGTCCCTTTAGAATCGGTGAGGATGTATGCTCCATGTCCCAAACATGTATGCATGATGTATGGTCCTTGCCACATGGATTCAAATTTTCCTTTCCTTGTCTTATCGTGTGCTTGGTCATAGACTAGTACAAGGTCTCCTTCCCTAAAATTGCGTGGGTGAACGTGTTTATCGTAACCCGCTTTGGAGCGGTTTTTTGCAGCTTCAATGGTTTGAAGGGCCGTCCAGCGATCCTTGTTAGCCTGTTCAAAAAGGATTAGGCACTGCTCAAGTGGGGAGGTGTCGAGAAGGATTTCTACAGATATGTGTAGGGAGGGAATCTGGCACTCTATGGGGAGAACCTATTCGATGCCATGGACCAAGTGAAAAGGGGTGAACCCTGTGGCGGTCTTAGTGGAAGTGCGATAAGCCCAAAGTGATAGAAATAACATATGGTGCCAATTGGACTTATGGCAATCTATGGTACATTAAAGAATGGTCTTTAGTATTTTATTGATAGCCTCGACCTGACCATTCCCTTGAGGGTAATAGGCGGAAGAGTATTGATGCTTGAATTTAAGAAGGATGGACAATTCCTTCTAGAGGGTGTCTTCAAAGTGGCCGCCGTGGTCAGACACCAGTTGTTGGGGGACACCGAACCGAGTAATGACATGATTAAAGAAGAAACAAGCTGCAGTGTTGGCTTTGCAGTTGAATGTGGGCATGGCTTCAGCCCATTTGGTGAAGTAATCCACAGCGACAATGATGTACTTATGGCCACTTGCTGAGGTTGGGTTGCATTCCATGAAATCGATGGCCCATTTGCAAAAGGGGCCAACAATGATGACTGGGTGGAGGGCGGCGGGTGGGGTCCTTTCCTTGGGTGCAAAGAGCTGGCAGTTGCGGCAATGTTTTACTGCGGTGATACAGTTGGTGAAAAGGGAGGGCCAAAAATATCCGGCACGGATGACTTTCTGGGTGGTGGCCATCCTTGAAAGATGTCTCCCACAAGCTTTGCTATGGCAATCATTAATGACTTGCTCGGCATCATCGTGGGTGAGGTAGTGATGTAAAATGGTGTCAATAGCACGATGGTATAATACATCTCCTAGGAGAAGGCAACATGAAGCGTGATGATGTATTCGTCGATGCTCACCGTGGTCGAGATCCGGGCGAAATTTCTGAGTGCGAAGGTACACCAAGATATCGCTGTACCAATGGTCATCTGAAGAAATGATAAATAAATCATCATCCGGGAGATTGTTCTAAATGGGGGCTGAAGTGGATTATGATGGAAAGTATGTCATAATTTGAGCCAAAGCAAGGGCCTTGACGCTCTTTGGTGTTGTAAACGTGAGGTCATATTCTTGGAGGATAATGACCCACTTAGCCACACGACCCTGAAGTAGACGACGACTCAGTAGGTAAACCATAGGGTTGGAGTCAGCCACTACAATAGTTGTGCTTAGCAATATGTAGTGACAGAGATTTTGTACGGAGAAGACGACAGCTAGGGCCAACTTCTCTTCAGGAGGGTAACGCAACTGTGGGCCGGACAAGGTTTGACTCACATAGTAGATTACGTGTTCTTTCCGTGCACTATCTTCTTGGACGAGCACACCTGAGACGACGTATTCGGATGCCGAAATGTATAGGATAAAATCCTTGGAGAAATCCGGTGGGGAGATCCAAGGGGCATTAGTTATGGTTTCTTTGAGGGCTGTAAAGGCTGCTTGAGCTTGCTCATCCCAGACAAAGGGGATATGGGTGCGGTGTAAGCAGAGGAAACCGTGGATTGTCGTGGAATATTCAGGAACAAAGCGGTGGAGAAAATTGGATCTCCCTTGTAGACTCTGTAACTGACATACAGTGTGAGGGGGCGTAGGTCCAAGATGGCTTGGACTTTTAAGGGGTCAACCGTTATCCCTTTCTGTGACATGATAAATCCTAACAACCATCTTGTAGGGACGAAAAAGACACACTTGAGAGGTTTCAAGCAAATTTTGTATTTACAACACCAGAGAAAAACTTGTCGGAGGTCATTTAGGTGGTTAGATCGTTTTTTGGAGTGGGCGGTAAGGTCATGGAGGTAAACTAGGATGATATTGGTTAGGTCGTGGAAGTAGTATGTTATGGCTCATTGGAAAGTGGCACCCGCATTCTTTAGACCAAATGGCATGACCCGGTAGACAAAGGTGCCCCATGGGGTGGTGAATGCAGTTTCATATTGGTCCTCTTTCTGAATATGTATTTGGTTGTACCCGAAAAAGTTGTCCATAAAGGAGAGGACTTCGTGTCTAGAACAAGCATCAACGAGTTGGTCGATGAAAGGTGTGGGAAAGTTGTATTTGGGACATGCTTGATTGAGATCTCAAAAATATGTGCAAACACAGAGAGTGCCCTGTTTTTTGTTGACAGGTACAGGGTTGGACACCCAGGTGGTGTAAGCAATGGTATAGATGAGTCCGGCTTTCCAGAGCTTCTCAATTTCAATTTTGACTGCAGGGAGTTTAGAGGGATAAATTGGTCTCTGCTTCTAGGGGATAGGTGGTACCTTAGGCCATGTGTTGATGTGATGTTCTATGATAGTAGGATCTAGGCCAGGCATCTCGGTATAGGACCAAGCAAAGACATCACGGAACTCCTGAAAACGTTTTTTGGCTTCCCCGATTTCGTATTCCGTACAAGTGGCCCCTAAGGTGATGATCTTGAGTTGGCCACTCGAGCGAGCAATGTCTACTTGTGTGATGGGAGAAATATTTCCCATGTTTCCTTCCTCGAAGGCGTCAGGGGCAGGAATAGGATTTTTGAACCAATCGACCTTCTCGGGGAGGAAGTATTTTGTTTCAATTGCCAGTTGGTTGGCTGCGATAGGGGTGGACTCACCGGGGATGAAATATGATCGATGGTGCATGTTGTCCCATGGGTAATCTGGTTCCTAAGGGATTTGAGGATTTCCTCATCACTGCGAAAGTGCTGAGTGATCAAGTCATATGAGGGAAGGGTAGATGTTGAAGGAGAGTCATCCCTATCGACCGTAGAGATCATGTATATGGTATTGACTTCTTCTGAGGGGGAAGATGTTGGAGGGTAAATTTCTTCAATGGTAGGTCAGGATGTCTTTAGGTCTACATTATTCAACTTGTAGAGGGCTGCTCTGTAATACGAGAGATTGGGGCAGTGGTGCAAGTAGTGACCGTATATGCCACAGATAGAGCAAGCGTCGTTAGTACGTGGTGCTTTGTTGCGTTGATGGGATGGGGGGTTTAGTACGACTATGGGTATGTTGGGGTCATCGTCCAAGGTCTGCATGTGTTTTTGGAGATTGGGTAACTGCGGATAGTTGTGGGTAGCTTGGCCAATATCGTCACACAAGGAGCACTTAGGGGGTGCTTGGGGTGCCACTAGTTTTCTTGCCGGTGGGGTGGTATAGTTTTGCGGGCCTCTGCCCCCAGTTTTTTTGGTGGTGGTGGGGGAGGGTTTGTGGTAGATGTGGATGTTGTGTCGGAATGGGGATGGTTGGGTATGTTCGCAATGCCTGGTGGTGGGCAGTTGGAAGTGCTAATAGGTTGAACTGGTTGAAGAACAACCTGTGGTGTTGGTGTAGGATTAGGGGAGGGTAAGTACCACACTGGATGTCCTAGGGTTAATCCAGGGAGGTTCAAAGTGGCCATCACCGGTGAACTTATCGCTCCAGATGGTGGAAATAAAAACGGGATCGTATGGATGGGTGTTTCCCCAATATATATTGGTACCAATGGTGGTTGTGGTAGAAAAGGCGGCTGCTAGTTGGGTGTTGTGTGGTTGGAGGAAATTTTACAAAGATCCGATATCTCAGTTAGTTTGCAGAATGGATTGGAACGTGGAAGTCATGGGGGACTCCAAGTATAATCCGGGTCCAACTGTGGAGACTAACAATGTAGGAGCATTGTGTGTGGGTTGTTCGATCATGGGGAGAACATTCTCGGGAGAAGTAGGGGAATTGGGATCGTAGTATTTTATTTGGTCGACTTTGAATACATGTCCCTCATGGGGGAACATCATGATGTGGAAGATGGATGGAGTGACGGCCTTCATAGCATACATGTAACTATGACTAAGTAAGAGGTTGTAATCAAGTTGTGCATTGATAGCCTCTATATCGATTAGAACTATTTTACCGACTAACTGGACAAGAACGTTGGTATAAAGGCCTTGGGGTTGGGTTGCGCGGCCGTCGTAATCTCTTAATGCAGTTGTTGATGGCTGTAGAGTGGGAGATCCAAGCTTCTTCCAAACAAATGTTGACATAACGCAAGTGGAGGAACCTTCATCAATGATGCATCGATGGATGACTAAGTTCCGAACTGATACAAAGACTTGGAAGGCTAATGTTGAAGGAAAACATGGTTCGGCTTGGTCCAAGTCAAATGCCATCAATCGAGAGTCATTACGGTCTATCGTGACAATGGCAGATAACAACAGTTTCCTCTGTGCGGGGCATTTCTTTAGGACTTCCAATGCAAACATAGCCGTGCGGGATTGGGATATATCTTCTACGATAGTATAATTTGCTGTGGCACGAGTGTTGGGATTGTTGTTGATCCGCCGCAGTGGGAAACGAGGGGCTTTGGGGGACCCATTGCCGTGTGGTGGGGGAATGCGCAAGGGCTGATCTATGGGGGCAGCCGTACCAACGGGGGGGTTTTGGGATTAGGTCCGTATTGATTTCGACACGTTTGAAGGTTGACATTAGTTGATGACATCATGAGGAGATGGTGAGTACCTGAATCAGTGGGTTGGTTTGTCTATGTAGCGTATGTGATTTGTGGGGGTGGTTGTACGGTTCCTTGAGGTGGGGGTAGTGGTTGAGCATTTACTACTCCTTGCATGGGCAAGGGATTTTGCAGCACCATGGAGAGTGGCTGGGGGTTGGGTTGCGTCGGGGGAGCAGCTTGTCCTTGGCGTTGGGCATCGTCCATCTAGAGTTAACGGGCACAATCTAAATGCGGACAATTGTGCGTATAGTGGCCGTATACCCCACATATGGAACAAGGATGATTCGTTCATAGGTGGGGATTCTTTCCATGACGAGGTGGTCTATCGGGGTTTTGGTTGGGTGGGGCGGCGTTGTTGTTATTCAGGGGATTTGGTTGTTGACTACCCTGGTCCTGAGGTTGGTTATTCCTCCTGTTCCATCCTCTGCCCCTGTTCTGTTGGCCTTGGTGGTTGCGTTGAGTAGGATGATTTTACTGTGGGTGTTGTTGGGCGTAAAATTGCCCTTGGGGATTGGGAGGATTCTGTGGTTCGGAAGTGGTGAAGGTGTCGACATTGGGTAGTAGCCAATATGTGCTTGAGGTTGCGCTAGAGCTGGTGATGTCGGTTGTGGATGATAAATTAGAGGAAATAGTGGTTGCACAATTGGGTCTTGCGAGGGGTAGTAAGCTTGCTGGGATTGGGGGTGTGAATGGGTGGGCGGAGTTGGGTGTTGATAAAATGTAGGTTGTCCCATAGGAGAATTATAAGGTGTGGGTGCATGGCCATAACATTGCGGTGGGCATGATTATCCATGGATATGAGGGGGTCTAATGACCGGGGCATATGAAGTAGTCGCTCCAAAATGGGATGTGGCGCGAGAGAGTTTAGGGCCACTAGTAACAGGCATAACTGTGTACGGTTTAGGGCGTGATGCCACATGCTCAATGATACCATCAGCAGCATGGGATGCCCCGGGTGCATCGCTCCGGGATGAGTCGGCATGGGGGGCATCAGGTAAAATAGAATATAGATAACCGGACTGGGCATAGATGAGGTCAAACTGTTGAGCTTTGAGAATTGCTTCTTCCTCATACTGGGTTCGCTCAGATGCCACATCATTCGCGATGTTTGGTATGAGAGATTTAAGGAACCAGTCTAAAAAGATCCAGTCATCCAACTTGATCTTGCATAACGTACATCTTTTACGCCATTCATGGATGTGGTCTGTAATATGTGTGGCGGTGTTTTGTCTACAAGACAAGAGGATCTCTACACTGACATTGTACCGCACAAGTAGCTAGAAGAATTGCAGGAAAGTGGAGGCAAGGGATGTGAATGTAGGGTGGGTCCCATGAGGTTGGTTAATGTACCACTTGGTTGTAGCTCCAGTAAGGGTTCTCTATAGTAGTCGCAGGAGAATAGAGTCATCCACGATGGAGTTGGAGGAACAACATAGGTGGAAAGACATGATATGATTTTGAGGGTCTTCTCCTCCCTTTCCCTCGAATTTAGGTATGTCCAAGGGTATTTTGATGGGCATAGGAGGCCATGTAGGATCATGTCATATTGGATCATTAGTCAATTTGGCCAAGTCGGGGAGGTTCATACTGGCCATGAATGGAAAACTAGTGGGAGGGTGCGGTGGAGGTAGTGGGGAAGTGTGTTTTCCACGGTGGCGATGGTATGGCCACTGCCCCCAATGTGTGGGGCAATGGTGTGGGCCATAACGGCCATAGTGTAGGTGCTTCCCCCAATGGGTGGGGCAATGGTGTGGGACATAACATCCATGGTGGAGGTGCTGCCCCCATTGTGTGGGGCGATGGTGTGGGCCATAGCGGCCATGGTGGAGGTGCTTCCCCCAAGCATGACACTAGTCATTGTTGGATTTGTACTAGTGACTAAGACACTACCCACTGGGATGGATGTAGTGTCATTGATGGTAGGCGTAGGTCCTGCAGACGATGTGACTATTGAGGTGGTAGCTGGATGAGTGGTGGGCCCTCTGCCCACCATCCCACCGAAAAAGGGGTTGGACGTCATGCTGACTGTTAACACCCAAAAAGTGCTCACTAGCTCATTTACCACATTATATGGCTCATTTGTCCATTTTCCTACCATATTTCCATTAAAATCCCAAAAAATCCCATTAAAAAGCCTCCAAAAGGCCTAAAATGCCTCCAAAAGGCCATAAAACCCTCAAAATAGCCTAAAAATGGCTAAAAAACCCCCTTTTCCTCCAAAAATAGCAAAAATCCCCTAAAAAGGGAATAAAAAATATAAAATAATGAGGAAAAGGAGGAAAAAACCCTATACAGCTGCCCAAAACCATGTGTTTCCTAAAACCATGGGTCAACACTCCACCACCAAAAAACTATAAATAGGTGATGGAGATCCCTTATTCCATATCCACAATCACAAGCACCCTTACTCTGCCAAAATCTCTCTCGAAACCCTAGTTCACCTTTGAACTATTTTCACCTTGAGAGCCACCTTTTGGCCCATTCCCATCATTGGAGAAGGAGAAGGAGCATTCAGAAGCTTGGAGCATCCTCTTGGACACGGCAAAGGGCTTCATCAACCTTGACACCCAAGGTAACATCAATATAAAACCATTTTTTACATCTTTTATTTATGTCTCATGCAATGCTTAAAGTAGTTTGTTAATTGTTGTTTTAGCTTAATCATTTAATCATTATTGAACTGCTACTAAGGAGTCCATTCTCCTTAGTAGGTGCTCATTGGCACAAGCTAGGGGTAAAACCCTAGCTACACTGACTAAGGGGATAGATGGAGCTGACTGTGTGGTGTGTTCTAGTTCTAAATCAGATGTGGTATAAGGGGCATCTGGATCAGGGAGTGAGGCTCTACATCTGTGACAGGGAGAGCCAAGTAGATCGTGCTGTAGGGGTTGGCCCCATTGGCGCCGGGATTGTCTTTGGGACTTAATGATGACGATGAGGGTATTCAGAGTGAGGTGTGATGCGTGAAAAGCTCAAAAAAACCTAGTGCAACCATGTGTGCAGAAGGAGAGCATAAAAAAGGTGGGGCTCAGAAAAACAACAATGCTCATAACACATGTTGCAACAGCTGTGCTGCAATCACACGGGGCGATAAAAAATGGTCAGAAAACCAACAGACAAAGGCTCCTAAAAAGAGAAAAAGGTGTATTCACTAGACTCAGGGGAGGTAAGGGAGCATGTAAATGCCTAATCTAGAAGGTATGTTGATTCAGACTCGATGTATCCTCTGTAGGGTGATGAAATCCCAGTCAGACAATACGAAAAGTGGAATCAAAGGCTAGATATCCCCCTACCGGGAGGGACACCGGGTAGACAATCCTATAAGTTTGGCCACTAAGATACCCCGTTCATGACACATTCGGTTGGGTGAATTTGCAGTTTGGTTCTATCACTGCTGTACTCCCATAAGGGTGGTACACCGAGAACTATGAAAGGTATCCTTCAGTTACTGAATGGATTGCGATATTCCACTCAGGCTTCCGGAACCAGTCTGGCTACTTCAACCCTCCTAAGGGAGAGGCCTTCCCGATAAATTGGTTTTAAACCATGTCAACATATAATAAGGGATTTTGGCACCCTAGATGACAACAACTATGTCTCAGATGTAAGCGACAAAGGGGTGTTATTTGGATACCTATCCCCCTTGCCCTACCTAGCTACCAAATTCTTTTGTGTTCCCCAAGTGGGGTTAAGAGTTGGTTGAATTAAGTAGTTTTTTAAGGCTCACTTGAGTTAGCTGTCAGAGTGTGTGCAATGATAATGTTGGTAGTTAACTAGCAAATAAAAAGATGGCTTTTAAATACTAGATAATGAAAACAATGCTGGAAATTGAATGCTGATTCAAAGACTTAACACAATATATATAGATATATATTTTAAAACAACTAAAACTAAGAAAAAATTGGAAATCGAAGCATGGCTAAGGGCCTGCTCGATGCGGTGTGCAGCAAGATTATGGTGCCGAAAGTTGCGGTGTGCAACCCAATTTTTTGGAATTTGGTCGCGGTGCATCACGGGTACCAGCGAGACAGTCACGGTTTGCACCGCAAATTATGGGTAGGAGGATGCAATGTGTAGCGCACTGTTTATGGAGGTTTTTGCTGTGCAAGCGGGGTGTGGTAGCGTGCAAGTAGCGAGGAATGTTGCATTTTGCAGCGCAGTTCTCGACGTTTTGCTGTGGTGGAAGCCGCATTGGTGGCTAGTGTGGTGTGCGGTGCAGACCGCGTATATGTCGGGGTAGAAGGAGGCACTGCTCTAGTGTAGGGATGAGGCCGCGGAAAGAGATGTGAGAGGCGCGGTTGGGACCGCAAACAAGTAAGACTAACTCGCGCTCTGAGTCGCAGCAAAAGGCTAAGAAGCTGATGTGCAAACCGAGTGGAGGTGAGGAAAACCTGCGGTTGGGGCTGCGAACAAGTGAGGCAAAACCCATGTTTTGGGTCGCAGCAAAAGGCTAGGAATCCGATGTGCAGACCGCATGAAGGTGATGAATTGTTGTGGTTTGGACCGTACTTATCAGTGAAAAACACGTGGTTTTCTATGATGAACCTGTAATAATTAATTAATGCAAATACACAAGATATCAGAAATAATAGAACTCAGAATCACTTTTATATTGATCACGGGCCACTTCGAGGGGGCAACCTCCTTTGAGCAAGCTCAATACAATTAACTTCACGGTGCCTTCATAGGCCTCAACACACACTTACATATTAAGTCTAGGCACCAATACCATGGGTCAATACTATGTGTCAATACAAACCATGGGCTAAGTCTAGGCGCTAATACTATGAGTCAAAACCATCGGACATATAATACTATGGGACGACTTACAAAGCATATGCGTCAAATACTATGGGTCAATACTATGGGCTAATATAAACTATGGATCAACAAATACTACGGGACGACTTACAAAGCATATGCATCCAACAACAATATACTAACAAAGTAACGACATGGGTTCCTAACATCCCCTCTCCCTTAGAAAAAGCTTTGTCCTCAAAGCTTTAGATGTGGAAATTGATGCAGAATCTGAAGGAGTGGGTCACCTGTAGCATCCTCGGGTTGCATTCCGAGCCACTGGCGCCTTTGGAGTTTCAGGGAGGATTGCATGGAAGGCTGTAGACGAAGAAGAACTATATCAGCAATGTGAAAAGTGTGCTCAGAACGGTGTTGATCGGCTTGTTGTTTCAGTCGAATTCTTGCCATGTGAAAATTGTCCTGCAGAATGACAAGAAGCTGATCACGGTTTCGAAGAATTGAGTCAATTGCCTGAACTGGGGAGCTGCTGAAGGTGTATGGAAGAAGAACTGGTGGTGCATGTACAAAGACTGCTTCATATGGTGTCCTTTGAGGTGTGGTACTATACCACTGGAGCGCTTCTAGGAAATCCATAGAAATAGTTGTCCAAATCTGTGGAGGGATGGGTAAGGGTTCGAGCAGTCCTGAAAGGAGGGTCATTTCACCCTTATTGACCTAGAAAGTATCACAGTCAACCACCATCCGTTGAATTGTCCTTTTGAGTCCCTGCCAAAAGAAGTTACATTGTTCCTGGTCATACGTTTTGAGGAACCCAGAGTGCCCTACTGATGAAGAAGCATGGAGTTCATAGAAGAGATAGCCGCGTTGAACAGATTGCAACCAATTTGGAACAAGTAGAGAAATAGTTGTAAGAGAAACTAGGTCATCAAATGTGCAAGGAGGAGCATCTTCCACCATATTGTCCTTACCCTTCCGGTAAGTGGTCGCATAGTCATAACCCATGAGTTGGATAACCCATTTCAGGTGTGTTGGGGAGGAGACCCGTTGTTCCAGGAAAGTTTCCAGACTCTGGAGATCAGTCTTGATGCAGAAATAATTCCCCAATAGGGAAGGCTGCCACTTTTGGACTGTATGCAAAATAATCATCATTTCCTGCTGAGAGGTAGATGCGGCTAAATTCTTACCGGAAAGGTCTCTTGAAGGCAACAAGCTCATTGGTTCAACAAAGACACCTGCATATCTATCCAAGGAAGTAGTGGAGACTATTGATGGGTGCATATGAATGGAATGGAGCTGAGCGATGACACCATGTGAATTCTTCTTAAGTATTTTTTCCAGGCGATGTGAACTGATGATGCAGAGAGACCCTGGTTGTAAGCCCATAAATTTGTGTTGTGCCCCATTGATTGAAAACTGTGTCCAAAGTTCAGCAAAATCCCATAAGATGGGGCCAAGTGTGCGTAACCATTGAACGCCCAAAACCACATCACATACGCCTAAGGACAAGGCAAACATGTGAGAGCATAGGTTATAATCTTCCATAGAGATATGCACATTGTGACACTTCCCCTTGCAAGGTAAGGTGCCCCCATTAGCAACCATGAATTCAAAGTTGGAGCAAGGATGGACAAAACAATCAGCCTGTTTAGCAATCCGAGGATCAATGAAGTTATGAGTGCTACAAGAATCAATGAGTATGGTAAGAGGGAGCGTCTTGAAGTATCCCCTGACTTGCATCGTTTGTGGGGTGGTGACGCCGGTTACAGCATGGAGAGAGAGCTCGGGTGGGTCATCTTGAGATGGGGTGTCAATAGGAAGGTGTTGAATGTCGACATGATCATCTACTGTATCTGGAGCTTGTTCATCAAGTTCTGAGGCAGGCGGAGAATCCACATCCAAGAGATAGAGATTTTGTTGAACACATCTATGTCCTCGAGTGAATTTCTCATCTCATTTATAACAAAGCCCATTTTCTCAGTGTGCTTGCATCTCTATTTCAGACAAATTCTTGATAGGAGTTGGTGGCGGGGCAGGCGTGATGGGAGGTCGTTGGGAACCCATATTTTTGAATGGAACAAAGGTGGGTTTGGAGGGTTGTTGAGCTGCGATCTTGTCCTCAGCCAGCTTAGCTAACCGTAGGACTTCCATCATTGTGTTGGGACAAAACATTTTGACCTCTGAGCAGATTTCATCCTTGAGACCACTGATAAAACAACTCCTGTAGAATTCATCGGACAATCCTTCTGTGTGATTGGTTAGTTTCTCAAATTTCGTCTGATACTCTCTCACTGTGCCAGTTTGGTGAAGTTTAGTGAGTGCTCCTGTGAAGTCGTCAAAAGAACTAGGACCAAATTGTGACAAAAGGAGTTGGCAAAAATCTTTCCAGTTTGGCACGGGATGAGCTTTGATGTACCAACGGTACCATTGAACGGCTTCCTGTTCCAAATGAAAGGATGCAAGTGGAACTTTATGAACATCAAAAGTATTATGAAGATTGAAATATTGTTCTGCTCGTAATATCCATCCAGTCGGATCCGTACCATTGAAGCAAGGAAAATCAAGCTTCGGCCAACGAAAATTGCTGGAAGAAGAGAACTCGGTGGCTGCAAAAGATTCTGGCTGTCGGTTATTGTTCATGGCTGAATGCTGAAGATGGAGCTTGAGAAATTTTTCATCCAGATCTTGGAGTTTGGTTTGGATGGTTGCAAGTGCGTCCTCCATGGTTTTTTCTCCTGTGCGGGTGACAACCATAACCACGAGTTTTTTTTTTCTTTTTCTTTTTGGGTTGACTGGGTAGGAAAACAAAAACAGAAACTGCTTCAGTAAAGGAAAATCTGGACTGGGGAAAAAATCTGAAGGGTAATTGGGGTTTGACGAGGTTTTGGACACTGTCGAATAGACAGGGAAGCAAAAATGAGGATTTCAGAAGCAGGGTGAAAGAATGGGAAATTTTAGCAGAGGGGGACAAAGAAGCAGAATTCAGAAAGGAACTCTGTGGTAAAATTTGAAGGTGATAGGGTGAAATCTGAGGAAGTTATGGCAAACCCTAAAAATAAACAAATGTGGGATTTCGAGCTTTGGGAGGGGAATTGGGGATAGGGTCCTCAGGAATGAAATATGCAAAATGGGATGACAGGGGTTCCCCAAGAGATATGGAGAAAAAACACAATTTTTTTTTTTTTTTTTTTTTTTAATTTTTTAATTTTTTTTAATTTTTATTTTTTAATTTTTATTTTTCATACTGGAGCGGCTATGGCTCGGAAGGGATCTGGAATAGATAAATCTGCAACGGCGTAGAAGGGATTGAAAATGGCTGGATCTGAAATGACGACTCGATTTGGAACGACTTTCAGAATAGATCTGAAATGGCTGGATCTAGAGCGGAAGTGATTGACAACAGTTCAATTGAAAATAGATATAGACCCCAGGTATGTACGGCTTCCTATCGGTTCAGGGGATTCACTCAACCACCAATGCTTTCTGACGGCTTTCGTATTGGGGTAGTACCCCTCACTCCACAGCTTAGATAAAACTGATAACCGCTTTGCCACAAACGACAGCTCTTGGTTTACCTCACGGGTGGGAACTAGTCAATCAGGTAGGGGTCGTTGCCCTTTTCACTGGCAGGTCCTCTCAATGGGCCAGCTACGTTAGGGTTCCTGTGGTACTCCTCACAATGAGTTTTAGGGCTTATGCCCAAGTACTTCCCACAATTAAGCGGATAGGGATTATTCCCAAATCCAAAGCTGCAACAGATGCGAAAAAAAATTTGGCAGAAATTCCACCCAACGAGCCCAAGAAAGTGCTCTGATACCAGATGTGATGAACCTGTAATAATTAATTAATGCAAATACATGAGATATCAGAAATAATAGAACTCAGAATCACTTTTATATTGATCATAGGCCACTTCGAGGGGGCAACCTCCTTTGAGCAAGCTCAATACAATTAACTTCACGGTGCCTTCATAGGCCTCAACACACACTTATATATTAATTCTAGGCACCAATACCATGGGTCAATACTATGTGTCAATACAAACCATGGGCTAAGTCTAGGCGCCAATACTATGAGTCAAAACCATGGGACATATAATACTATGGTACGACTTACAAAGCATATGCATCAAATACTATGGGTCAATACTATGGGCTAATATAAACTATGGATCAACAAATACTACAGGACGACTTACAAAGCATATGCGTCCAAAAACAATATACTAACAAAGTAACAACATGGGTTCCTAACATCTTCTTGGTCCAAAAATTCCACCATTACATACTATTAAGCCAAACCAAAGTTGTAGCCAACTCGAACCCCATGGTTTATCTCTTGAGTTGCCATCTCCTTCACGGCTCCGTCTCTAAGTGGGTAATCATACTCGAGGAGTATGACCTCACTTTTACAACACCAAAAAGCGTCAAATCCCCCACACTAGCACAAATCATGACAGAATTACTGTCCCCATCTATGTCACCATCCATTAATACCAACCTACCCGACGACCACCTATTCATCATCTCGTTGGATGAATCTTAGTACGGTGACATCCTACTATACCTACGGACTCAGAAATTTTGGCCCGACCTTGACCGCAACAACCTCCGTCGCATACACCACCACACCTCCCGTTATCTCCTCCTTGGTGATGTGTTATATTGATGAGGCATTGACACCATCCTCCGTCGTTGCCTCACTAGAGATGAGGAAGAACAAGTTGTTAACGACTGCCACAACAGGGCCTACGGTGGCCACTTCTCTGGGATGGCCACCGCCCAAAAATTTATCTGCGCCAGTTACTTTTGGATTACTCTCTTTACTGACTGCATCACAGCTATCAAAAATTGCTGTAACTGTCAACTCTTTCCCCCCAAAGCAAGAACCCCACCCACCCCTCTCCATCCCATGATCACCATTGGCCTTTTATCAAATGGGCCATAGACTTCATGGAATGCAGCCCTCCAACGGTAGGAGGCCATAAATACATCATAATGTCCATCGATTATTTTACCAAATGGCCCGAGGCCATGCCCACCTTCAACTGCAAAGCATAAATGGCACCCCTCTTCTTCTTTAACCACGTCATCGCTCAGTTCGGGATACCTAAACAACTCGTGTCCGACCATGGCTCCCATTTTGAGGAGTCCATCTAGAAAGAGTTATCCACCATGCTGAAATTCGAACACCAATATGCCTCGGCCTATTACCCTCAAGGGAACGGCCAAGTTTAGGCCGTTAACAAGATTTTGAAAACCATTCTCCAACGCATAGTGTACAAACGCAAGTTCAATTGACACCATATGTTGTTCTCCGCACTGTGGTCCTACCGCACGTCCACCAAAACTACCACCGGGTTTACCCCCTTCCACTTAGTCCATGGGGTTGAGTCTGGTCTTCCGATTGAATGCCAAATACC
This sequence comes from Larix kaempferi, assembly GCA_027924585.1. NCBI lineage: Eukaryota > Viridiplantae > Streptophyta > Pinopsida > Pinales > Pinaceae > Larix > Larix kaempferi. The sequence continues at coordinate 50,576 of BSBM01001792.1, forward strand.
AGCACTACACCTCACAGTAGAACTCCTCCCCGATACCTCACCACTAGAACAATGGCCTATCCTCTTAGAACAAGCCAATGAGGACAGGCGAACAACCCTTTAGATAGTAGAGGCCGCCAAAAACTGCTCCAAAGTTGGTTATGACAAACATGTTCGCCCCCGCAATTTCCAAGAAGGTGACCTCGTCCTTGTCTATGACCAAGCACACGAAAAAACCCGAAAATGAAATTTCAAGTCAATGTGGAAAGGCCCATACGTCGTCGATACATGCCTCAGACATAGGGCATATATCCTCACCGATTGTGAGGGAAACCCCCTGCGTAACCCCTGTAATGGGTTGTACCTCAAGGGATTTTACCCCTGATCACTCCTTGGACCCACTAGTCTGTGTAATATAGTTGCATTTCTTTTTATCTCTTTATGTTTGCATATAGAACCTCACACATTGCTTCCCTGCATAATTATAGATGGAGCCTCCTCCACCACTCTATCTTGGTTTCGCCGATGGTGCAAGTTGCAGGTCCCTGAACCTCGCCTCCGCAGCTTGGGTGTTATATGACCCCTCACATAAGGTAATCCACTTCAACGGAGTGTGCACAGGTGCGGCCACCAACAACCATGTCTAGTATGATGATGTGAACGGTCTCCTGATCGCTGCTCTCCAGATGGGCATAAGTCACCTTCGTGTATTCCTCGACTCCCAGTTACTCATCACCCAACTCAACAATTACTACCAGGTACGGGAACCCTGCCTCTTTAGAAAATTCTTACACACCAAACAAATGATTAGACAATTTGGATCTATTACATTCACCCATGTCCCACGATGTCAAAATAGTGTCGTAGACCAAATAGCTAATAACATTCTAGATTGGCACATCAACCATAACCTGTAGGAAGCAAACCGTAAATCATGCATACATCCATCAGATAGGAATACATAAACATCACATAAAAACACAAAAATAAATCACCATCATAATGTGCATCCACATGCATATAGATACTCATCACAATGTGCATCCACGTGCATATACATAATCACCATAATCTGCATCCACGTGCATAGAAATAAAACAAAAGACACCACTACAAAAAGTGCATCCATGTGCATATAAGATACATCTATACACCATAAATACAAGTGTCATCATGTACAAAGCATCCCAATACATCAATACACTAAGGATCCCCAACAGCATCCTCATCATATAAATATATCTCGATACCAAATACAAAATCGACATGCCTCAGACATGGGGGCAGCCCCATAGACTGCGAGATCAAACTGAATCCACTCGGTCATCCTCTGCCTCCTCCTCAGCTAGCTCATCGGACCCAGTATCAACATCCTCATTTCCAAGATAGGGGGAATCCCCCCATGCCATAGCTTGTATAGTCTCTGCAGCCATCGCAATATGCCTCATCAGAGGCCTCCACTTTTGTGGAGCGTCATAATAAATGTCGATCATCTCCTCGCTCAGGTGCTGCCAACTCTCATCAATGACCCCTTCAAGTAAGCAGTGTATCTCCACGCGTAAAGCATCCAGCATATCCCTACCACTCCTACGTCGGCCCTAACCTTGACCAGGAGGGACCAAACCCGCCACGCGGACTCTCCGCACGTGATATCCATCTGGGGGCAATGGTCCAATATCTGCAAAAGAAATGAGATCCCATAAGTCTCGCCATCATTTAAATCGTATAAGTTATCATCTATACTATGATACATATAAAATACAATGCCAAAAACATGAAACATACATACCATCAGGACCCCAGGCCTTCCCCGGAGGTAAGATCATCGTTGGATCTCCACGAAAGTCCATCCCCACATACGGATAATCCTGGATCACAATAGGGATCTGCATCCACTGCTCAAACAGTTCCTCAGTAAAAAACCTGCCCACGAGTCCACCACCTGCATGGGTCATCATCTCTCCCCACCTGCACATTCGTGGCTCATGTCATCCCCCATCTCGTACTACCAGGCGCAGCCGCAAGGTAGGAACCCACTCAAAGAAGAAAGAACATAAAAACAAGGGGAAACAAAATCCCCCCTCCCTCGGCCACGCACCTTGTTCAGCTGCCGCTAAGCCGTAGACAAATACATCTGCCCCCAGGAAAAGTATGTCCCTGCCAGGACCCGCTTTACTAACATCATTTGACCCACGAAAACTCGATGTGGAGAATGGGATCCCAGCATGCGTACCACCAATGTCGTGATAGCTCGTGTATCCACACTCATCAGGTCAACAATCAGTATGGCATTCTCATGCATGAACACACCTGGATAATAGTGGCACTCCAGAAAATCCTCCATGTCTATGTCGATTCATCGCCTCGGCTGGATATCGGCCACTCGACCCAATCGCGACAAACCTGTTAGAAAATAGACATCTGTTAAGGTAATCTCCAGGAACTCACCTTGGATGATGAACGCCTCTGCGTCTATGTCCAAAAAACTGACTAACTTGTTCAACAACAAGTTAACCACACGCATCAAAGGGGCCTGGCAGAACTTCATCAACCCACAACGAGCAAGGCTAAGCTACACGTCTACATCATCCTCAATATCCTACACAAGATCATCTGCCAACTCATGCTCTCACCAAGTCACCAGCATCCTGCCAAGCAACAAACCAAAACTCATTAAAACCTAAAAACAAATACCCCATGTACGGGCAAAATGTGCACTCCAAAGTGCACTTTTTGGACTCTCAGTTGCGCTTTGAAGCACAGCTGTAAGCCCCACAGTTGCGCTTCAAAGTGAAACTAAATCCCCCACAATTACGCTTTGAAGCGCAGCTGTGAGCCCCACAGTTGCGCTTTGAAACGTAGTTGTGAGCCCCACAGTTGCGCTTTGAATCGCAACTATAGCCCCCACAGTTGGGATTTAAAGTGCAGCTGTGAGCCCCACAGCTACGCTTCAAAGTGCAACTGTGACCCCAACAGTTGCGCTTTGAAGCGCAGCTCCAACACCTAGCACTATGCCCTAAAGCACTGGATTCCTCTCGAAACCCGCGCTAGGGCTCTTTGGAGAACATTTTCCTCCGCAGGCATGCCGCAGGGCCCCGCCCACCAACCAAACCATATGGAAAACATGGAGGGATGCAAGAACTCTTACCTGTAAATCATGGAATCAAAATCCACCGTTTGGAATGCGAGAAAACAAGGTATTCGTCTCGGGGCCCCGTCAATCTCCTGTCAACTTTAGCAATGACAATGACACATGTCACAAGGCCTCACTACACTATTTATAACAAGTTTTCCAAAATTATCAAGTCAAACGGACTCCTTTTTTGCACCGTTCACATCACCGAAATCACATTTCCATGCCCGTGATGATGCTTGAGATCATTTCTTGCTCTCACGAAAACGTTTCTAGGGCACTTTTCCTAGGCATCTTACCGCCTCGATTTGTGTGCCAACCCTGCGGACGGATCATAGGAACTCCATTTTTTGCACCATTCGCATCACCGAAATCACATTTCCGCGCCCGTGATGATGCTTGAGATCGTTTCTTTCTCTCACGCAACCTTCTTAGGGCACTTTTTCTAGGCCTCTTACCGCCTCGATTTGTTTGCCAACCCTGCGGAAGGATCATAGGAACTCCATTTTTCGCACCGTTCGCATCACTGTAATCATATTTCTGCACCCGTGATGATGCTTGAGATCATTTCTCTTTCTCATGCAACCTTCTTAGAAAACTGTTTTCCAGGCCCCTTACTGCAGTGATTTGCGTGCCAGCCTAACCGTGACCAGGCAATCATTGTCTTCAGTATAATTTTACCCCTTTTTCAAGCTGAACAACCCCTTTACAAAAAAGACACTTAGGGAGTTTCTGTTAAGATCTTTTCTGACTCCTAAAACAATGAAAAGATCATCGAGAAACCTTACTTCCTTTCATGCTCACTAAAAGTATCTAAAAGGGCGTCCACCTAGTATAAGTTTACCCCTTTTCTGGGCCTTGTAGACTAATTACGAAAAAGGAATACTCTAGTTAGATTGACTAGAAGAGTTCTTCATCGCATTATTTTATGCTTCTTAAGGATTTGAAGACTAACACATAAAAAAAAACCCCCTTGGAGTCTTCTTATTGCTTTCAGACTCTCTAAAATTGAAAGCGACCACACTGTCCTGGGCTCGCATAAATCCACATGACGGTACTAATCCACCATTTCAGAGTCTTCTTATCGCTTTTAGACTCCTTAAAATTGAAATAACACACGAGCATGAACTGTCCTGGGCTCGTACAAATCCACACGAAAACACCATTTTGAGCACACTTTTAGCCCTTCTTTGAGCTCCCTAAAACATGAAGAAGGCCCCAATGGTGCCTCTCGGCGCCACAACAAATTAGGTATAGTCACACTATTATGGCAGCTCACCCAATATGGTTGCCTCTGTTCAGAGTATTTTGCAAAGCGTCATCCTTAGAGTCTCCCGATACCAATTATCGTTTTCCCCCACTAAGTCTCCCCAATGGAAATCATAGCCCCTGGTCCCTTACGCTATGATCCCCATACCCGAAGTTAGTTTCATTTGCTGCCAAGTCAATCCATGCCATCTTACTCTAAACAAAGTAAGTTTGAGTCTCCCACCCACTCTATGACCTCAGTTGTTCTCCACCCATACAATTTAACAGTCCCACCTTCAGTACTATCACCTCTTGGTTGAACACCTTGCGCTCCTATTTAGGAAACATCATTGCCTTGGTAGTCACAGGTCTCCCTCTATCAATGCCAACGAGTATATTCCAGAGGATAGACGCAGAGGTCCCTGTGCCTTGGACTCATCACCATCGGTGGTGAGTGCCTACAGACCATTTTTGAGAGGAGTCCTTAATACCTCTCTGAATGGTTGTTTCTCACATGCTCAACTTCAACACCTTGATCGCATCGTTGAGATTCATGCAAGGTATTGGTATCTTCAGTTATTAGGCGAAGACCCCGGATGTTCACTGACTCTAGCACATTGGTGAGTCTACTTCGAAACCCCCCAGGTATATGATGTTGTGTATATATGGGTTGCGCTCGATGACAGTATTCAGAAGTACCCCAGTCATATGCTTCCTCGAGTACCCTTGAGATCCTGACTCTTGGTCATTAAGTCCATCCATTTGTTGGAAACCCTCAGATATAGCACAGCATCAATTGTTATGGTACCACATTCAGCATGGATGCCCTTATGTCCATATATCATTTCTCCATATCAGTCATGGTCAGACCATGAGTATGTCCTAGATTTGTGTCCCCCTTGGACCCATGATGATGTACATAGTAGTTGTCCATGTATTGTTCAAGTCCCCTATTGGGACTCATTATTATTTGTATATCTTACATACGAGCATGGGTATGCATGCCTCATCCACATATTAAGATGATTTCCTCATTCATTAAATGAGGCCATGTATTGTTTCATTTTTTGCAGTCCGTATGGAGTCTAGGTTACAGTATCCACTCTTCCCCTCCAAAATTCTCACATCCCTGGAAACTGAAAGAACCTATGATGTCTATTGGCCATACGATGAGCTCCTACCCTCACACATCAGGGGACGATCTGTTAACACTCAAAAAATGCTCACCAGCTCATCTCCCCTAGCCACCTAACTCTGTTAACCATATTCCCTACAAAATCCCCAAATAATTACCCAAAAGGCAAAGGTTAATGTTTTCCTCCTAAAAAATAACCCAAAACTCCTAAAACATACCAAAAACCCTCAAAATGGGTCTAAAATCCCCAAAATCAAATAAAAAGGGAATGCATATTGAAAATAAATCTAAAATGGGGAAACAATGACGAGGAAACCCTAAACCATTAATCTAAACCACTATTGGCGCAAAACCATGGTCCAAGCACTCCTCCACCTAAAAAAATATATATAGAAGGTGGAGGCTCCCCATTTCACATCCACAATCAATCCTACCCTCATGCTGCCCAAATCACTCTAGAACCCTTGCTCAACCACTTGAGCTCGCGTTCTCCACCAAGAGTGAACCATTGGCCACCCCTTGCTATCATTTTGGAGAAGAGGAGATACTGAAGCCTTGGAGCATACTCCACCACATGGTTGCAAAGCTCTCCACCAGCCTCACCTTTGAGGTAATATTTGGATGTAAATCAGTTTACCATTGTTAATAAAAGAGAATCGTTTACCATTTTTCAAGCTCTTTATTTTCAGGTTGATGTTAGAAGTAGTTTGATATTTCATGCACATGGTTAGCTCATATGTACTATTAACTATCATTTGCTTCAGTCATTTGCATTTAGATTACTGTTATTTATTTCCATATTGCTAAGGATTCCATAATCCTTAGCATGTGTTTATTTGCACAAGCTAGGGTGAAATTCCTAGCTATAGGGGGGTCTCGCAGACCCTCTTGCTTAACAAGACACACAACAAAACATAGCTTCTCACAAAGATTGGTCATGAACTGAATGCCAGAAGTTGGCTTCTTCTATTAAACTGAATCAAATTACAATCTTTAACTACAAAGCAATCTAAGAAACTAGTAGGCCTTAGCCTATTACAATATATAGAAGTAGAACTCTGTCTTCAGGTGTGTTTCTCACCTGTGTGTGATCTTCCTCCCTCTCATGGTATCTGCTGCATGAAAGAACTCACTGAGAAATGGACAAATGATACCTCCCTATGTGCCTTTGCGTTGCTCTTCTACCCTGCTATTGCTACTCTTCCTGAGGTCCACTATGTTCCCCGAGACGTCCTTCCTCTTTGTCCAACGAATTCTCCTTGATCCTGCAGACCTATAGTTTTCAGCACCCTCTGGCCGTGCTACACAACTCTTGCCTGTGGTGACATCTGTCATGATCCCAACCACCTTCATAACTGCCTTTAAATTCCTCAACAACCACAAATGACTGCTAAGTACGTCGCCTTGACTCTTGCGCTTCTCTCACTCTATGATAGTTTTCGTCACCATCTCCTGTCTCGGCCATACTACACTTCATCACCCTCGAATTTTCTTTTATTTTCAGCATTACTTCGCTTCCACGACTGCAAGTCCGCCTCGTTCTCCATGCTTGGCCTTTGCTAATTCCATTAGTGTTGATGTTCGACCTTGTCGACATCTCAACTCCTTCATTCCGCTTCCTGATGTTTTTTGACCTCAGACTTGTCGACTCTCGACCTCTTACTCCTGTCGATGGTACTTCAACAGCTTCTTCTCGACTGCCTGGCTTCGACTACCAGTGGTCGTCAGCACTCCCCCTGGTCGGCCTCCTTCTGTCGATCAACTTCGACTGTTTTTCCTAGGCCCCGATGCTCCTACATTATATATGTACAGTGATGTTAAAGTGTTACACAGTGATGATGATATTTATACAATAATGATGACATTTGTATGTATTCAGTAGTTACACAGTGATGATGATATTTATATAGTAATGATGACATTTATATGTATACAGTGATGACATAGTAATATACACATTGATGTTTTATATACACATAAACATTCATTGATATTTGTGATGACGATATGAACCCTACGCCATTAGAGAGATGAACACCTATGATATGATGTGCCAGTGATTAGTGATGATTGTGATGATGATATGATACATACAGTGATGAGATGATATGTTCATCAATAGTTTCTTACACTATATAGTAATGATTATATGATTATATACAGTGATGATTTGTATACACAGTGAAACAAACAGTGATACAGTGATGACATGAGAGTAACAAGTGAGATTGAGCAATAGTTGATTGAGTTGACTGTGGTGTAGGTAGTTGGCAGTGATTTGGACAGTTGACAGCGTATTGAAACTGAGGCAGTATAGTGACAAATTTTGACATGGCAGTGATTGATCGCAAACAGTGACTTGGCGAGCAGTGACATGATTGATTTGACTATGACAACAGATTAATAGTGAAACTAGAGATAAGTTGATTGAAGTATAATTATGATAGTGATCGAGTTGTATTCCTTGGAAAGATAAGTATTGCACTCGAGGGTTGGATTCCCCACACCTTCTTAGTTGGAACTAAGAAAAGCAGGCTGGGCCCTGTTGTGAGAGTTGGTTCTCTTCTTATCAGTTGGTGTTGATTGTAATCGTGAAGATTGGTGTCTTCCATTGTAAATCATGTCAAACATAAACAAATATTTTATACATTTCTAGTATTTCTCCTATGATGTGTTTGCTGCTATGATTTACTGATTAATGCTTATATTACAATATCACATGTGATGAATGTAGTGATGTACTTGTAGTATAATGCCTTGATAGAATATGCTTAATTTGGAGAAGTGGAAAATGGTTTTAATCACTTACACACTGATTCACCCCCCTCTCAATATGACATTGTGTCCAACACTTGGGTTGTTGATTGGAAGGAGAAGCACCATTATTATCTAGACGATTAGGAGGTTGTCCACCCCCTCCCTAGCATTGCTTGTTACCATAGTTCCTACCTATTTTCCTATTGGGTTTTCCTTTTTATTTATGCGAGGATGGTTGGTTATGAGCCTGATTTTAATGGGCATAAAATTTCCATTGTGGAACATGAGTAGATTGAGGTTGGGAAGGTGCAAGGGAGACCAGTGGTGGACTGGAGCAAGTGTGGTAAGCGGTAGGAGCTGGAAGGGGGGCATACCCTTTCAAATTGTTACCGAAACTAGGTGTCGCATATGTTGGTACATGGGCATGGGGATTCAATATAGGAGAAGCGTACGAGGGTGTCACTCTGGAGTGAGCTTTTGCGTATGAAATATTGAGGCCACAACACATGGTAGATTGTGCAGGACTAGGGGTGGCGTTATATATGAGATTTGTTGGATTTTTAACATCGTTCTTTAACTTTATTGTACTGACCTAGGTTTTATGCAGTTGTGGTCCAACAAAACCCTTCTTCACTAGCCCTTTTGGAAATAACTTGAGAACAAGATGAGGTCTCACCCGAGGTGAAGTTTATGAGGGATTACAGAAGCATGTTTATGTAATCAGGTGATGTGCGGTTAACAAACTGGGGACTGCGCAAAGTTACACCTACTTAACAGCTATCACTTATACTGTAGTGCACACTGTAGTGGCTTCCTCTAACAGATTCTAATATCCTGCTACTTCGCAGAGATGCTTTCTATTGTGGCCTTAACTTCTTCGCTTTGAGTTGCATGGTCATCTAGAAGGGTGCTAGGTCACTGAGATTCTAAGTATGCAATTTGCTCCTTGTATGAAATTTCCACGTCCATCATCTCAGTCGTAAGAGTTTCTACTCTATCCCCAATCTTAATTATAGTGTCCTCGACATCTAGCTCTTCTTCGCACTCGACAATTTTGGCGCAGAGTACCGATAATGTTTCCTTCAGCCTACAGTTCCTCTCCTGAACATTGGAAAGTTCCTTGTTACTTCAGGTTGATTCAAGTTTCAGCTCATCATGGCTCTTATGTAGTTGGAAATTCTGGTCATGGGAAGCAAGGCCCCTGTCTTGAATTTCCTCAACATATTTCATGTCTAGATTGTGCAAGTCCTCAATTAGCAACATGCCGACATTAAGGTCGAGGTGTTCCAACTTCCTCGCTTCTTCGGCCAATCGCTTGCATGGAAAAAGAAGGTTAGCTGGTTCAATCTGTACCAGTCGAGGTCACAAGTTCAAAACAGGTGACTTCCTCTTTCGTCCATTGAACCCACCTAAATTTTTCTTGGAGTCTAAATCTCAAACCAAGTCCTGCTGGACTTGTTCGATCTTCGCAAACATGGTTTTTATTGCTTCAAGGTTCTGAATAAGGATTACTTGTGCCTCTTCCTTTTTGTCCTCCTTCAAAGAAATCATTTCTTCCTAGTGCTCATGTACCTTTGCTGCGATAATCTCATAGTCATCTTCATGCAGCATCAGCTATAGTTTCAGCTTATTGGCTTTGTGCTTCTTCCGATGCGCTTTCACCATTGTTGGGATTTCAGTTTCTTTCCTTTTGTCTCTTGCCTGGCCTTTAGTATCATTCTACTGAGTCTCTTTTCCTGCGCACTTCACGTGCCCTTATCCTTCTCTAGGTCCTCATCTCTAGTTTCCTCAGAGGTGGACTTGACATCCTCTGGGACGTCCACCTTCATTTATGGTGGTAAATCCTCCATCATCTGTTCTATTTTTATAGCATCCAGCTGATAGAACCTTGGGTACCATAACTTTGTTTCTGCATCATCCCTTGGATGAAGATATGTGGCATGCATATCGGCCTTAAACCTAAGCCTCCCTCTGTACGTAGTTGTCACTTGCTAGGAGATGCGCAGTGTTCGTTGAATAACATCACATAGTTGATCATATTATATGTAGAAATGCTCATTATTTTTCCGCTATCTATCGGACTTAGCATTTTCCCACATGTTGGCATAACGCATTCCTCGACATTCTCCTATGAGGACTAGAAGGCCTTGGTAGTAAAGTGTTTTTTTCTATCCCACGAATGAAATTAACACTAAGAGACAACTGTAATGAACTGGGGTTCCCTTTTCCTGATTTTCATGGACATTGTCCAAGAACTCATTCAGCAAGTACTTTTCCCAGTTATAAGGAGTTTTTTTCTTTGCTTGTGAAGCGAGGAGGAATGTCGCAGCTGGCACCTCTGCTGATTGGCATGTTCTAAGTATCTTCCCCGCTAATAACTGTACAGTGAAGCGCATGGATTCATCCTAGAGAGGGGATGTAGTAAAGCCACATTTTACTTTCTCCAAGCCAAATTCTTCTTTCATTTGTATGGTAATCTCTTTATCTTGCATCTTTCCTACAAACTCGAGTGCAGGATTTGCACCTCTCTTGTTTAATAGCGTGATCCCATATATCAAGTTTATATAAATTTTCCTATCTAGCCATAAATAACCTGAGTATGTGCATGAGATCAAGGTTGGCACTACTACGATAAGCTTCGTCCTTCTATAGAAATGAGGGATACACAGTCAATTGAGAAACCCAGATAGTTCTAATGCTTTAAGCCAATCCTGTACATGTATATTTTCAGCGCCTGTCTGCTCATCATGCCAGTGACACATATACTAGTCAAGCTAAAACTGTGAGTATCTTTTGGCCTTGGGATCTTTCCCTTCCAGCAAGTCGCAGTCGATAAACTTGCAATCTTGTATCTTCCCTAAGAGGTTCCTGTCGACCTGCACATGACTTGAGATCAACGGCAATGGGATCTCGTAGTGTGCATTCCTCTCAAGCTCAATAGGTGGTGCATCATCTTGTTGTGGTGGAATGTACTCGTGCACAAGATTAATCGACCGATCACGAGGTGTTCCTGGTGGTGGTGGCTTTGGCACATTGGATTCCTTCAGCCTCTCCTGTTCTTTGGCTGATTGCTTGTCTTTGTTCTTCATTTCTATTGTATGCCTTGGGGAGCTTCGAGATGATGCACCTTTCTCTGCTACAAGATTCTTTGTAGGCGTCGTCTTTAATCCCTTAAGAACTATATTTTTAAATACTCTTAGAACATCGTCGACCCTAAACTGCTCGCTCATTCACATCCGGAGTGCTCAACGTGCTTACTATTAAAACTCAATATTTACACATAGGAAAGATAGAAATTCATGGTAAAAACCCATAAGTGCTTAGTTGATGTCTATTTATAGACGTCACTTGGCCTAAAGCGCGTCGATTCAAAATTACTTGGTCGTTTAATTCTGTGTCCTTTAGTCGGATATCTACTGAGATCTTGGTCTTTTCCATTATTTATTATCTCTAATAGTACAAAGTTTCCTTAATTACTGAACTCTTCCAGTGCCGACAGGTTGTGTGACGGCTAAGTTAGGTATTAATTGCCATGTCCGTTGGCCCAGATCTCGTTGAGATATCGGTCTTTTCCATCATTGAATAGGATTGAATGGACAATATTTTCTTTAAATGTTGGGATTTGTCATTGCTGACATAATGGATAATAGCTCCATCAAGCGACAACTGGATAATGGCAAACTTACCAACAAATAGCTGTAATGCTTGTCTTTTTCTTTGGAATTTGCTAGCAGTTCATACAAAATATTGTTGTGTGGTTCCTCTACGCACTTGTGCTCCTTCATTTTTAACTTTGCAGTTGCACTTCTTCTTGGTACTTCGCATATGCATGTCCAACATGCACTATGCATCTAATATTCCATGGAACTTTGAATTTCGCCAAAATTGTGTGTAGACTCCTTATTCGGTAGTTCTTAGTGTCCAATTTCAACTGCACTTTATGCTTAGAATCTTCTTCTCTTCTGATCACTGGGGGCCAAGCGAAGTAGGACTATCCCTATAGGGTTTTAGTCTAATTCCATTAATAAGACCTGATAGGTTTTCTCCTGCTAATGTGGCTAGTTGAACTACACCACCATTAATAACATGCATAACAATATATGGCCTTAGCCAATGCATTTTAATTTTCCAGGAAACTTCATGAATTTGCTATCATAGAGGAGGACAAGATCTCCTACCTGAAAGAATTTGTGCTTGATGTGGTGATCATGGCATGCTTTTTCTCTGTCTTTCTACACTTGCTGGTAAAAACTTGCAATGAAGCAATCTTCCTCCAACCCAACCAAGCGTAGTAGCCTTTCCTCCATTGTCTCTTCATATTCCATGCCTGTGAATGCTGCAATTCTCAAACTTGGGACTATGTATTCCATTGGCATCACAACTTCCTATCCATATGTTAACCTGAAAGGTGTATGGCCTATCAACTTCTTGCAAGTTGTCATGTATTCCCATAACATAGATGGCATTCGCAGATCCCAATCATCCCTGTTTGTATTGCATACCTTAGTCAATGCCTTTTCCAACACTTTATTAAATGCTTCAACAGTGCCATTGGCCTGTGGATGATATGGTGTGCTCTTCTAATGGTAAATCTGAAATTCCTCAGTCAGAGCTTAAATAGTTCTATTCAAGAAATGTGTTCCCTGATCACTCATTAGGATATTTGGACACCCAAACCTTGTGATGATGTTTTCAACAATGAACTGCTTGGAAGTAGCTATGCTACAATCCTTCAGTGGTTTTTCCTTTGCCAATCTGGTTAGATAGTCTATAGCTGTAATAATGTATCTTGAACCAATTCCCTTCCCTATTGGGTTAATAGCTCCCACGAAACCAATGGCCCATTTTTCAAAGGATTCCAATGTCAATTGTGGCCTCAATGGCATCTCATCTTTGCGAGATGGCTTCCCTTTCCTTTGGCAAATATCGCAACTTTGATAATGCTCATTTGAATCCTTGTGGAGTGTAGGCCACTATAGTCCTACTCTTAAGATTTTCTGCATAGTGGCTCTTCCTACGTAATGGCCTCCAAACACCCCTGAATGTGCTTCAGCGAGTATCAATGGTTTCTCATGTTCTATCACACATCTGCGTAGTACGTCATCCGGTCCTATCTTGTATAGTTGTCCTACAATTATGGTGAAGTCTATTGATTTACCTACCAGTTGTTTCTTCTACTACATAGTAAACTCTTTAGGTGCTAGACCTGTGTTCAGAAATTCTCTAATGTCCTAATAATAGTCATATTCTATCTGAATAGAAAATAAATGTGCATCTAGTAGATTGCCTTCCAGGTTTGTAGGTTCTTCACCTTACTCAATTCTTGAAAGATGGTCAGGTCCCGAGTTCAGTCTTCCTGGCTTAACAACAATTTAAAAATCATACTCTTGAAAGAGTAACAAACACCTACAGATTATTCCCCCTAACACTGGTTTATTCACCAGGTATTTCAAAGTTGAATGGTCAGTAAACATACAAATGTGTGCACCTAGAAGATAGTTCCTGAATTTCTGCAGTGTGTATACCATAGCTAAGCCTTCTCTTCCTGTTGTAGTGTAATTTTTCTCTGTTGAGGACAACTTTCTGTTGGAGAATGCAATAGGATGGTCAATGCCTCCCTCACCTAGTTGAGATAGTACAATGCCAAGTGCAATGAATGAAGCATCTACATGTACGTGGAAATGTTTGTTCCACTCTGGAAAAACTAAGATAGGCGCAGTTACCATCCTTTCTTTCAATGTGTCCAGTCCTTTCTGAAAATCTTCAGTCCATATGAACTTTGCTTCTTTCTTTAACAATTTTTTTATGGGCACAGTTATCTGCACATATCCTTTGATGAACTTCTTGTAATAGCCTGTGTGTCCCAATGTAGTTCGTAGTTGTTTTACTGAATTAGGTGTTGGAAAGTTCACAATAACTGTGATTTTAGCTAGATCAACCATCAGCCCCTGTTTACAGACAATGTGTCCCAATAGAATTCGATAGGGAACATAGAGGACGCTTTTCTTCAAGTTCATAGAGATATGATGTTGCCTACACTTTTCTAACATCAGTCTTAAGCTGGAATAATGGTTCTTCAGTAACCAAAATACTATCCAATCATTAAAAGATACTTCTAAAAATTTATGGATAGAATCTTTCAATGCAGAACAACTACTCTCTAAAAATAGTAGGTGCATTCTTGAGACCAAAGGGAATAACTGTGTACTGAAATGAGCCCCATTCTATATCAAATGTGGTATTGTGACTATCTCTTGTATTAATTTTAATCTGATGGTATCCAAAAAATCCATCAGTGAAAGAGTATGCTCCGTTCCCTCCAACATTATCTAACACTTCATCTGTAAATGGAGTAGGGATAGGATCGTCTTGTGATGCATCATTTATCTTTCTGAGATCTATGCAAATCCTGATTTCACCTTTAGTCTTCTTTTCCTGGATAACCATAGGACTTATCCATTCTAACTCTTCTACAGGTTCAATGATTCCCGCATCGAGCATCTTATCAAGCTCCACTTTTACCCTTTCTTTGTATCTTGTATTAAGTCGGTAAGGTCTCTGCTTTATAGTCTTCGCATCTGGCTTGAGAGGTATTTTCATGACCCCCAAGTTTCCCAAAATGCCTTTCATTTCGGAAAAATTCATAGGAAATAATTCTTCATACTCGCGAAGCAAATCTGCTATCTACGCAACCGTTTCTTCATCCCAATAATCTCCTATCGAAGCGAACTTCGGTTCTTCAGTGATGCCAATGTTCACTTTTCGAGTTTTCATAGGATCACTCAAATATGGTATTTCCAATGGTGGTCCTTCTACTTCGCACTTTCCTTCTGACTCAGGTATGTTTACATTGTGCAGGTCGTCATCATTTCTTTCCTCTTCTTCCTCATCTAAAGCAAAGTTATAACATTCTAGGGCATGTTCTATTTGTATTTCCCATTCTGGTTGTTTATACACAAGTTCTGATGTGTCATTGAATATCGTCATTTTGATGACCTGTAGTGACTCATTGATACTTGGACATTCATCTTCGAAACTAAAAGTTGTTTGGAAGTTCTTAATCATAACAGACCATTCCACTGTTTCTCTGCGTAGTTCTGTGTCTGTGTACCCATTTTTTGGAATCCGCTCTAGTGTGTGTATAAACAGATGAACCCATTATGTTTGTGGTCTATGTGTCCATGCTTTCATCCCGTGGTCTATGTGATCCCTAGGATCAGTTTGTCCATTATATTTCACTTGTACCAACTCAGTTTATTCGAGAAATATGATTTCCATCATATGCTTACATTCCTCCCATGTGGTCATATTCTTCTTGTGCACAGCCCACCATCTAGTAGGTGTATCACGTAGTGCTATATCCAATGCTTCTATCTTATGTTTGTTAGAATTTTGATAATTTCATTTAGATATTATCTAGGATCCTACTAAAAGAATAACATGCACAACATAACAATCATAGACACAAGAGACACAGAGTTTCCTCGGGGAAAATCAAGAAGATGAAAAACCCATCAACTTCCTCATAGATAGAATAAGAACCAATACAAAGATCACAATCATCAAACCCCAAAAGATAGATGTCTTCAGCAGCTACTCCTCCTCCACTTGTGCGCACTCCTCTCTCTCAACTATGCAAGTTGGATGAGTGAATGAATGAAATAGAATGAGAGAGTCACACTATCTATTTATACAATGACCTGACCTTCCTTTAACCCTAACTAGGATGACTTCCTAAGGAATCCTAATAACCCATCCACGTGACTCATACAAGGCCGACCCCACTAAGGCCGTCTAATAACCCATCAAATATAAGTTACAACACTTACAATATAACTTGTGACACTTGCAAATACAAATGACGACACTTCCAATCAGAGGAATAATACATGTCCATTGGGGATACAATAAAGTACAAATGTAATATATAAGTGAATACATTCCGAGGTTACAAATACATCAACACTCCCTCTTAACTAGGAAGGTATTCTCTTGAAACTGGTCATCAATACATATAGGCACAAGTCTTCAATACTGGAGCTAGATCATCGTTATTGGATCACAGATCATCATCGTCACTGTTGTTGTACTCGTCATCTCGATCACTGGTGCTATCTCTCAATTCTTCTTGTCATAGGAATTTCTACAGAGCCAACCCTTTTTCATGCTAGATGTAGGCCTAGCCTCTTGTAGGTCTTCATCATCTTTGCGAGCGAGCCATCAAGTATGTACATCTTCGAACCTATTAAAATTCCTCTGCAAAACCTGTAGGATCTCCCAGGACTAATTATATGCCACTGCAAAACCTGAAGGAGCATCCAAGGACTGATTATATGCCTCTGCAAAACCTGTGTACCATACAATCACCTCATCATCTTCAGATCATCTCATTGTCCTTGGAGCACATCCCAGATGCACACAACACATCACTTACACTCACCGGCATGGGAAGACACACCTCAACCATGCAAGAATGGAACTGCCCTTACATCTACGCCATGGGAAGACACACCTCAATCATGCGAGAATGGCACAGCACTTATATATCATCCATGGGAAGACACACCTCAAACACGCTCGAATGGCACAACACTTATATCATAGCTATGGGAAGACACACCTCAACCATATTGGAATGGCTCGGCACTTATATCAACGACCATGGGAAGACACACCTCAACCATGTTAGAATGGCCTGTTTGCATCTGTGTCTACCGAACTCATCAATTTCCCTTGGAAGGAACCTTGATCTGAAGTACACCAAGCATCTCTTTAAAGTACTCAAACTTCACTCTAGCCAGCGGCTTGGTCAATACATTGGCTATCTACTCGTCCATCGCAACATACTGGAGCTTCATTGCTCCTCTCTGCACTATATCCCTGATATAGTGAAACTTGATCTCAATGTGCTTCGACTTGTCATGGAACACCGAGTTCTCAGAGAACTTCACACAACTCTGGTTGTCGCAATATATACAAGTAGAATCCAACTGGAGATCAAACAAATCAGATAGTAACTTCCTTAGCCATACTGCCTCACAACTAACCGAACAAGCTGCGACATACTCTGCTTCGGTTGTACTCAGTGCTATGCAGGACTTCTTCCTGCTAAACCAAGAGATCACACCTAATCCCATACTGAAGAAACACTCTAAAGTGCTCTTCCTATCTGCATCATTGGCTTCCCAATCTGAATCAACATAACCCTCCAGGTTAAACTTTTTATTTCCATCATACTTGAGTCGATAATCAATCGTACCCTTCAGGTGAACATGTCTAGGATTCGTCAAGAACTGGCTCAAGCTGTTCACCGCAAAGCAAATATCTGGTCTCGTGTTTGTCAGGTACATCAAGGACCCAATCATCTGACGATACATCGTGGCATCAACCGACTTTGATGAAGCATCACTCAATAGCTTCAGGTTCGATGCCATAGGTGTGGTCGTGGCCTTGTAGTCCATCATCCCGAACCGCTTCAGGATCTCTACTGCATACTTCCCTTTTCCAAGGAATATTCCATCTGCACTCTGCCACACCTCCATACCTAGAAAGTAATGCATCATACCCAATTCCTTCATCTCGAACTCGGCAGCAAGCTTCCTCTTCATGTCAACAATCAACCTATCCTCACCTGTCACAAACAGGTCATCCACATACATAGGAGTATCACTAGATTTCCTTCCTCAACCTTGTAGTAAAGGGTGGAATCCGCTTTACTCTTGGTAAATCCCAAACTGGACAGGAAGCTATCTATCCTGCTGTACCATGTCCTGGGTGCTTGCTTCAATCCATACAAGGATTTTTTTAACTTGCACACATATGACTCCCTGTCATGTGTCTCAAAACCGAGTGGTTGCTCCACATACACTTCCTCTTCGACTACACCATTCAAGAAAGTTGTCTTGACATCCATCTAATGTATCTTCCAGTTCATTACTGCAGCCAGAGAAAGTACTATTATGATGGAAGTGTATCTGGCTATAGGTGAAAAAGTCTCTTAATAATCTATCCCCTCTTTCTAGGAGAAGCCATGAGCCACAAACCTTGCCTTGTATTTCTCTATGCTACCATCTACAGCATGCTTGATCTTGTAGATCCACTTGGAAGTCACAAAAGAATTCCCTTCTGGTCTTGGGACCACATCCCAAACATCATTCTTCATGATCTACTGGTATTCCTCGACCATGGCATCCTTCCATTCTTTCTTTTCTGTTGCTTCTTCATAACTGGAAGGTTCTTTGTTCATTATGTCACAGAGTAAGGAAACATGGCTAGTGTGTGACCTTGTCCTTTTTCATTCTCTGTGTTCCTCCTCTGGAATACCATACCTATCTGCATCTTGGACAAGCTCTCTAGCCCATGTTGGTTGTTGGTCCCAGGTTGAGATAGAGTTTTGGGAAATACATTTTTGAGGCAAGCAGGGAAAAGCTGAGCTGAGCACAACTCAGAAACACAATTTTGCCTAAGTATTGAGGATGCTGTGAAGTTGCATGCAACATCCAACTTTTGACCAGATTGCGGAGTTGTGCGTAGCATCGAAGCTTTGGCCATGATGCGAAGATCAGTACTATGTAGAAGCAGTGGTGCGGAGTAAGGAGGCCACATGGAGCCAGCAAAGCGGAGTGCTGGACAAGTATCAGGTGCAAGTGCCAGTTGGACTGGTAGCAACCATTTTTGGAAAGATATTCTAGGATTGCCAAACGGCGAACATTAGCAAATCAGGAAGGCGGCCACCCATGGGTTGTTAAGGAAACCGACGTTTGGCACACTTGGAAGGAAAAACTGTTAGAGAGAAATGGTTAGATAGATGCATCCTGTAGGCTTGCGTGCAACAGGAAGGCGGACAACGATAGGATGAGGATGTGGAGATCCACTATGATCAAGCAGATGCTACTAGGAGTCAGCAAGCCAGCTGGGAAAACCGGCGCAATTTTGGAAACCCTTAGGGTTTTGAGTTTTAGGTCTTCAACATTGTATAGACATGACCTTCGGGCATGATCTATTTAAAAAGATAATTTTGTATGGGATGGGGTTGATCTATTTTTGGGCTAGATGCTAGATCTTAGAGTAATCTCGAGATAATCTTTTGTATTGTAAGATCTCTCTAAGATGAGAATACTGTAAAGGCTCTACGGCTGTGTGCGCAAAGACCTAGCCGAGAGAAAGGAGAGTCTGCAGTTGAGTGCGCAGACTAAGAACGGTTGCCCAATCCCCTTTTGAAAGAAATATATTACCAACCATTCTTGTGGACGTAGCTTTCCATCCGGAGAAGTGAACAACGTTAAATCCTGTGTTATGCGTTGATGTTTATGAATGAATGACTGTCTATATTATCTAAAGAATGAATGTTTGAATGTTTCCTTTCATGTTGTAATAGGATAACTTTGATATGCATTTACCAATAGGAGAAGTTTGGCGATGATATGTTAAGTTCCACGTGAACAAAAGAATGGCGAACATTTAATCATATGTTAATATTGTGAATCAGTCATTTAAGCTTAATAGCTTCTTAATTAGAGTAAAGGGACGCATCATAGTTAGTCATGTTTATCATTTCAGTTCATGATGTATTAATCTAAGTTATGGTACGAATGCTAGAAAGATATCTAGTAAGTGCCTAAATGAATGGATGAGTGATATTCATTTCAGTGCCTTAGAATTTCCTAGATCTTCCAAGTAGACAATAAGTGTGGTCGAGTCGCAATTCTAGTAGACGGCTCACAATGTAGATCCTACCACGTACCGCATAGCTTTGATATGCAGTGTTATCCTTCTGTCCTGCACTGCACTACGCTGCTTGTACCTATAACAACTCATCATTTACTTTGGAAACCTGATTCCGCAGTACCCCATAAGATACACCTTGGGTGAGACCTCAGCTTGCTTGCAGGTTGTTCCCGAAAGGGTTGGTGCGAAGGGGTTTTGCTGGTCAAAAGGGAGAACTGAAAGAACCTGGGTCTAATTGGAAATCTCTGGGTCAGTTTAAGCCAACAAATGGTTCTGTTGCCATGCTAGAATCCATGATGAGTTGCAATTACGATGCATGAAGATGAAGATCAGTTCCCCGAAGGATCTAACAATTGGCATTCCGAAAAGACAAAAATCCAAGTTTGGTGGGATAAGACCATAAGAGACTTTAACAGACAAGAAAATAGACATCCGCGTCTAAGCGACACACAGTGGTCAGAGAGATATCTGTTTGACGATATTCACGAGATTTTTTGGGCATCATTTCCAAACGAGCTGCATGCATGGATCTCGCGGCTCGCAGAGAAGAAAACTTGTTTTCAAAGAGGGGTACCCACAGAGTGGACTCCTGAGCTCACAGCGCAACTCAAAGCATTAGATAGCCCGTTGTCATGCGCAGTTGATTATTGGATCGATCATATGATAGAAGGCTTTGTAATAGAATTTGCTATAGACACACTCAAATCCTACAGCCAAGCAGAAGCAAACTTTTTCGGAGGATTCCAAGGTATGTTTCTGAACAATCTCAATCTATACATTAAGATGTTGTTAGCTGAGAAAGGTGTTTTAAGAATGTAGTAATTTTCTCAAGTTTGTCATGGTAAACAATATATATAGTGATTCTGACGAAGAAACCCACAATCTTAGAAGTGGCAAGAGATATAAATTTAATAAGAATCCTACAGGCCCTAAACTTCAAATAGATATTGAGATCCCCTATGATCTTGATAACGAAGTTGCACAACCATTTACCCCTGAGAATCCACCGGCTGCAAAAACCGAGCCACCCTTATCGCATAACCCACCCTCTATGCAGCCCACCCCGCAGATCACTCAGTCTAGTCCATCTCTCTTGATAGTCCCATTTGTTTTCACTACAAAGAGCCCTTTAGAGCAGCCGCACACTAACCAAAGTGCCCCACAGACTAATTCGACAATGGAAAACACTGATATGAAACTGCCAATATTCAAAGGAACTGGCCTAGAAGACCCTGATAAGCATTGGTTCCTTTGTGAAGCCATATGGAGTGTAAGACAAATCCAGGATTATGCCGTAAAGCAAGCACAACTCATCACCACCTTTAGAGACATAGATTTACACTGGTTTATGAAACACTTTGGGGTACAACCCAGAACCCTCGTAGAAATTAAAGCCACGCTGGTCGTTGAGTTCAAGAAACCTAAGTTTGATTCTCAGTGTATAACTGAGCTGAAGGAAATAAAGCATAGACCAACTGAAATGGTCTGGGAATTTGACCAGAAGTTTAAAACCTTACTAGACCAAGTAAGTTTTTTTATACCGCCAGAACAGCATAAAGAATGGTTCATTGCTGCACTGTTACCCCATATCAGATTGCCACTGATGCAGCAGAAGGTTCCATCCCAGGCAGAGGCCTTGGAAATTGCAATGAAGTTTAAAGCTTCGCCGATTGGTGATACTAGTTCTGGGATGTTGCATATCCAAAACCAGCTGACCACCCTGACACTTGAACTGCAAAGTATGAAAAATGGTAAAGAACAAAGATATGAACCTAGACAGGAGATCTGGTGTACAAGTTGTAAGGGAGAAGGTCATGACCACGAGCATTTCCCTCTATTCCGTGACTATCTTAACAGTGGTGTGCCTAACCCATTAAATCAGAATCAGGCCCCATGGTGTGAAATTTGTAGAACCACAGGCCACAAACCTGAAGACTGCTACCTCATCCAGAAATATGTGAAAACTCCTAAGAATTTATACTACAATTTCTGTAAGTCAGTTGGACATGATGAATCCAACTGCCGCACATATGAATTGATGAATGAAAGAAAATGAGATATGGACGCAATGCGAGGCACTGGCGTATACCGTGTACAGAAAGAAAATCATCCTAAGCAAGATAACACACAATATGGCGAAGGAGGATACAGAGGTCGTGGTTGTAGATACTGCGGCAGAGGAAGAAATGCTGGTCCGACATAGGGAAGAGGCCGCAGCCAAGTCATTTGTTATACTTGTGTCCAACCCGGTCACGTATCTAGAGATTATGTTAACCCATGCACCACGTGCAATTATTGTAAATCATTAGACCATGTTATTGAAGACTGCCCAGTATTAGAGGTGGAAATGCAGAAGAGAAGACAAATAGATGCTCCAAATCCAAATGTCCAGTGGATTGCAGTAGATAATAGACCAGTGGATCCGAGCATCAATGTGGTCACGTACAGTGGCGCTGAGACAGGCTATGACAGAGGAGCGAAAGCTTCAACATCAGGGGAGGCACATATGAGGAAGGATCCCCTTGAAACAGTATGGATAAGGAAAGCTCCAGGAAAAGCACCCCCTCTTAACTTACATAAGAACAAAGAGATCTTCATTGACGCGCGGGATACCTTTAGAGAACCAACATATAAGTCACCAAGGCACCCGTTGCGTAGTGAAACACCGCATGTGGAAGACATGCTGGCTCCTTATGAGAAAACAAGCAGTGTGATAGATGTTCGTACGTCTGTTGCGTAGTTCTTACGAGGCTGCATGAAGTTACTAAAAAGGGAGAAAGCCATAGTAGAGCTCTAGAAGCTCATCAGCCAGTATGAACCTCAGATTGCAACAAAGACTCCAGATAGTGTAGTACATCATATAAGGAAACACAAAAGAACAGGCCGAGAAATGAGGCTTACTGCACAGATAGGAGATTTTGAAATGGATGAAGTCATCCTTGATCTAGGATCAGAAGTAAATGTCTTGACTAAGCAGACATGGCAGTAGATGGGTCGACCAAAGTTGCTCTGGTCACCTATCCAGTTATGAATGGCTAATCAAGAGAAGGTCATACCTTTTGGCCGCTTAGCTAATGTAGTAGTTGACATTGACGGAGTACGGAGTCATGTAGACTTTGAAGTTATTGAAATTGTGGACGATAGTCAACCTTTTCCAACAATATTGAAAATTGATTGGGCTATGGATAACTTGGCTATAATAAACTTGAAGATAAAGAAGATGATCTTTGAAGGGAAGCATCTTAGGGTCATCGCACCTTTGGATCCTAAAGATGGTGACAGATACAGTGAGCCGATTCAAGAGGAATCTCAAGCTCAAGATTTAGACTGACTAAACCATCTGACTACAAACAAGGAAGACTACATTAATCCTACTGCAGACGGTACGCTCAACTAGCGATGTGACACTTCTTGTATCTCTAACTCAGAAGCAGGACTCAAAAATTGGCAAAGTTGCATGCATGAAGTATCATCAAGAAGATGTGCACAGGTTACGAAATCACTGCGCTGGATCAGAAAAGAGGTGATTCCTATTCCCACATATGATGGTTCTGCTAATGTTTACAGTTTTATAAAAGAATATATTGCAGCTATACCAGATGAGCATAAATTACCAGCTTTAGATATGGCATTACGTGATACACCTGTCAAATGGTGGAATGCACATAAGAAGACATTGACCACTTGGGAGCAATGCAGAACTAAGATACAGATCCGGTTTGTCGAAAGGGTTAATTTACCCATCGAAAAGTATAAGGACAGACAGACCCTAGCCAACACATCAAAATCTATTCAAAAGCATGGGTGGCAAGACCACCTACAGAATGGGTACACTTATTTGTACGTACATTGGATGCGGGTATCCCAGAAAAATGGTACCTAGACCTGGAGCTGCGCAGTGAACTCACTGATTGGGAGCTGCTCACAGCGAACTTCCGGAAGGACTTCAGTTTCGAAGATGAGAATCCATTAATCCATGTAGCATTACAGCTAATCAAGAAGCGCATATTCCAGGATGACTATCCTCACCCAAAACATTGCAAGAGTTTTTTGGGACAGAGTGCGTTCCTGTGCACCTACAGTCAGAAGGGAAGGAACATGAAGAGCACTTTATCGAGTGTTATAACTTAGTTGAAGATAGAAATCATACAAATGAAGATGATGATGAGGACCCGCGCAACATAGATATAACAGAGTCAGAAGGTACGCGCGAGGTAGAAGGACCTCCATTGGAAATCCCAGATATGACTGGACCAGTAAAAACACAAAAAGTGAACATTGGCATAGACAAAGAACCGAAGTTCGCATCAATAGGAGATTATTGGGACGATCAGACTATTGAGGAGATCGTAGATACCTTACATGAGTATCAGGAACTGTTCCCAACCAAATTCACAGAGATGAAAGGAATTTTGGAAGACCTAGGGGTCATGAAAATACCTATCAAGCAGAGGCCATACAGATTGAATCCGCGCTACAAGGAAAAAGTCTACGTAGAACTAGATAAGATGCTAGAGGCAGGAATTATTGAACTAGTCGAAGAGTCCGAATGGATTAGCCCCATGGTTGTTCAAGATAAGAAAGCAAAAGGCGAGATCATAATTTGTGTGGATCTCAGAAAACTGAATGATGCTTCCATGCATGACCCATTTCCTACTCCATTTATAGATGAAGTGCTTGATAACGTTGGGGGAAACGAGGCATATTCTTTTACTGATGGGTTCTCTGGTTATCATCATTTCAGGATTGATCATGCGGATAGGCATAAGATGACATTTGCTACAGAATGGGTGTCATTCCAGTACACCGTCATGCCTTTTGGTTTGAAGAACGCACCTGCCATATTCTCTAGAGTCGTCGTCGCAGCATTTAAAGATTTCATGCACAAGTTTCTAGAAGCATACTTTGATGATTGGACTGTGTTTGGTCTATTGAAGAATCATTGTGTGAATCTCTGCATCATGCTTGAAAAATGTCGACAGCATCAAATATCCTTGAATTTGAAGAAGTGTATTTTTCCATGTGCCCTATGGAATTTTACTTGTCCACATTGTCTGTAAGCAAGGATTGATGGTAGACCCTGCGAAGATTGCAGTCATCGCAAACTTACCAACACCAAATTCAGTCAAGATATTGAGATCTACCTTAGGCCACACTGGATACTATAGGAAATTTATAAAGGGTTATGCATAGATAACCGCAGCAATGGAAAAGCTGCTGAAGAAGGACGCACCGTTCATTTGGAATGCAGAATGCGAATAGGGATTTGATACATTAAAGGAAAAAATGGTCACTGCGCCGATTCTATTCTTTCCATACTGGACAAAGCCATTCCATGTCCATGTTGACGCATCATGTATTGCCCCGGGGATCGTTTTATCTCATCCAGGAGAGGGAGGTATTGACCACCCTATTGCATTTTCTAGCAGAAAGCTTTCAACAGCAGAGAAGAACTATACTACTACTGAGAGAGAAGGCCTTGCAATGGTATATGCTCTACAAAAATTTAGACACTACTTGCTGGGATCGCACTTCCTTATGTTTACTGACCATTCTGCATTGAAATACTTGGTCAACAAGACAGTGTTAGGGGGATGCATATGTAGATGGCTACTGTTGTTCCAAGAATATGACTTTGAGATTATCATCAAGCCAGGTAGACTGAACTTGGGACCTGATCATTTATCAAGGATTGAGTCGGGGGAAGAGCCAACGAACATTGAAGATAGTCTACCTGATGCGCAGCTATTTGTTATACAGGTTGTCGATGACTATTACAAGGATATTATTGATTTCCTAACCACAGGGCTGGCATCACAGGAATTCTCTATCCAGCAGAAAAAACAGTTAGTGGTGCGCGTTGCGGACTTCACTATAATTGCAGGTCAACTATACAAACTTGGGCCAGATGAAGTTCTGCGCAGATGCATACTCGATCATGAGAAGCCATTTATTTTAGTGGACGCACACTCAAGAATCACGGGATGTCACTATGCAGGAAGGTGTGATGAACCTGCAATAATTAATTAATGCAAATACATGAGATATCAGAAATAATAGAACTCAGAATCACTTTTATATTGATCACGGGCCACTTCGAGGGGGCAACCTCCTTTGAGCAAGCTCAATACAATTAACTTCACGGTGCCTTCATAGGCCTCAACACACACTTATATACTAAGTCTAGGTGCCAATACCATGGGTCAATACTGTGTCAATACAAACCATGGGCTAAGTCTAGGCGCCAATACTATGAGTCAAAACCATGGGACATATAATACTATGGGATGACTTACAAAGCATATGCGTCCAATACTATGGGTCAATACTATGGGCTAATATAAACTATGGATCAACAAATACTACGGGATAACTTACAAAGCATATGCGTCCAACAACAATATACTAACAAAGTAAAGACATGGGTTCCTAACATCGCCTCTCCCTTAGAAAAAGATTTGTCCTCAAAGCTTTAGATGTGGAAATTAATGCAGAATCTGAAGGAGTGGGTCCCCTGTAGCATCCTCGGGTTGCATTCCGATCCATTGGCACCTTTCGAGTTTCAGGGAGGATTGCATGGAAGGCTGTAGATGAAGAAGAACCATATCAGTGATGTGAAAAGTGTGCTCAGAACGGTGCTGATCGGCTTGTTGTTTCAGTCGAATTCTTGCCATTGAAAATTATCTTGCAGAATGAGAAGAAGTTGATCACAGTTTTGAAGAATTGAGTCAATTCCCTGAACTGGGGAGCTACTGAAGGTGTATGGAAGAAGAACTGGTGGTGCCTGTCCAGAGACTGCTTCATATGGTGTCCTTTGATATGTGGTACTATACCACTGGAGCGCTTCTAGGAAATCCATAGAAATAGTTGTCCAAATCTGTGGAGGGATGGGAAAGGGTTCGAGCAGTCTCGAAAGGAGGGTCGTTTCACCCTTGTTGACCTGGAAAGTATCACAGTCAACCACCATCCGTTGAATTGTCCTTTTGAGTCCCTGCAAAAAGAAGTTACATTGTTCCTGGTCATACGTTTTGAGGAACCCAGCATGCCCTACTGATGAAGAAGCATGGAGTTCATAGAAGAGATAGTCCCATTGAACAGATTGCAACCAATTTGGAACAAGTAGAGAAATAGCTGTAAGAGAAACTGGGTCATCAAATGTGCGAGGAGGAGCATCTTCCACCATATTGTCCTTACCCTTCTGGTAAGTGGTCGCATAGTCATAACCCATGAGTTGGATAACCCATTTCAGGTGTGTTGGGGAGTAGACCCATTGTTCCAAGAAAGTTTCCAGACTCTGGAGATCAGTCTTGATGCATAAATAATTCCCCAATAGGGATGGCTGCCACTTCTGTACTATATGCAAAATAGTCATCATTTCCTACTGAGAGGTAGATGCAGCTAAATTCTTATTGGAAAGGTCTCTTGAAGGCAACAAGCTCATTGGTTCAGCAAAGACACTTGCATATCTATCCAAGGAAGTAGTGGAGATTGTTGATGGGTGCATCTGAATGGAATGGAGCTGAGCGATGGCACCATGTGAATTCTTCTTAAGTATTTTTTTCAGGCGATGTGAACAGATGATGCAGAGAGACCCTGATTGTAAGCCCATAAATTTGTGTTGTGCCCCACTGACTGAAAACTGCATCCAATGTTTAGCAAAATCCCATAAGATGGGGCCAAGTGTGCGTAACCATTGAACGCCCAAAACCACATCACATCCGCCTAAGGACAAGGAAAACATGTGAGAGCGCAGGTTATAATCTTCCATAGAGATACACACATTGTGACACTTACCCTTGCAAGGTAAGGTGCCCCCATTAGCAACCATGACTTCAAAGTTGGAGCAAGGATGGACAAAACAATCAACCTGTTTGGAAATCCGAGGATCAATGAAGTTATGAGTGCTACAAGAATCAATGAGTATGGTAAGAGGGAGCTTCTTGAAGTATCCCCTGACTCACATTGTTTGTGGGGTGATGACGTCGGTTACAGCATGGAGAGAGATCTCGGTAGGGTCATCCTGAGATGGGGTGTCAATAGGTGGGTGTTGAATGTCGACCTGATCATCTACTGTATCTGGAGCTTCTTCATCAAGTTCTGAGGCAGGCAGAGAATCCACATCCAAGAGATAGAGCTTTTGTTGAACACATCTATGTCTCGGAGTGAATTTCTCATCATAATTATAACAAAGCCCTTTTTCTCGGCGTGCCTGCATCTCTGTTTCAGACAATTGCTTGATAGGAGTTGGTTGAGGAGCAGGCGTGATGGGATGTCGTTGGGAACCCATATTTATAAAGAGAACAAAGGTGGTTTTGGAGCATTGTTGAGCTGCAATCTTGTCCTCGTCCAGCTTAGCCAACCCTAGGACTTCCATCATTGTGTTGGGACAAAACATTTTGACCTCTGAGCGGATTTCATCCTTGAGACCACTAATAAAACAACTCCTGTAGAATTCATCAGACAATCCTTCTGTGTGATTGGCTAGTTTCTCAAATTCCATCTAATACTCTCTCACTGTGCCAGTTTGGTGAAGTTTAGTGAGTGCTCCTGTGAAGTCGTTAAAAGCACCAGGACCAAATCGTGGCAAAAGGAGTTGGCAAAAATATGTCCAGTTTGGCTCGGGATGAGCTTTGATGTACCAACGGTACCATTGAAGGGCTTCATGTTCCAAATGAAAGGATGCAAGTGGAACTTTCTGGACATCAAAAGTATTATGCAAACTGAAATATTGTTCTGCTTGGTATATCCATCCAGTCGGATCAGTACCATTAAAGCGAGGAAAATCAAGCTTCGGCCCACGAATATTGCTGGAAGAAGAGAACACGGTGGCTGCAAAATATTCTGGTTGTCGGTTATTGTTCATGGCTGAATGCTGAAGATGGAGGTTGAGAAAGTTTTCATCCAGATCTCGGAGTTTGGTTTGGATGGCTGCAAGTGCTTTCTCCATGGTGTTTGCTCCTGTGCGAGTGACAACCATAACCAGTAATTTTTTTTTTTTTTTTTTTTTGGGGGGGGGGGGATGGATAGAAAAACACAATCACAAGCTTATTTAGTAAGGGGAAATTTGGATTTGGGAAAAAATCAGAGGGGTAATTGGGGTTTGACTAGGTTTTCGACACTTTCTGAGGGATAGGGAAGCAAAAATGGGAATTTCAGAAGCGAGAACTCTATGGTAAAATTTGAAGGCAATTGGGTGAAAATTGAAGAAGTTATGGAAAACCCTAAAAATAAACAAATGTGGGATTTCTGGTCTTGGGAAGTGGAATTTGGGATAGGGTCTTCATTAATGAAATATGCAGAATGGGATTGCAGGGATGTTAGTGAAGTTTCAGGGAAAACAGAGTTGAAACAAGGAAGATATGGCCGAAAAACAGATTTTATTTATTTATTATTTTTTTTTTCAGAAATGGATCGGCAACAGCGACGCGAAAGGGATCCGCAATAGCTGGATCTGCAACAGCGCGAAAATGATCGAAAATGACTAGATATGAAATGGCGACTGGATCTGCAACGACTTTCAGAATATATTTGAAAAGGTTGGATCTGGAGCAGAAGTGATTGGAAACTGTTCAACTGAAAATAGATATGGACCCCAGGTATGTGCGGCTTCCTATTGGTTCAGGGGATTCACTCGGCCACGAATGCTGTCTGACGGCTTGCGTATTGTGGCAGTACCCCTCGCTCCACAGCTCAGGTAAAACTGATAACCGCTTTGCTACAAACGACAACTCTTGGTTTACCTCACGGGTGGGAACTAGTCAATCAGGTAGGGTTCATTGCCCTTTTCGCTGGCAGGTCCTCTTAATGGGCCAACTACTTTGGGGTTCTTGTGGTACTCCTCACAATGAGTTTTAGGGCTTATGCGCAAGTACTTCCCACATTTAAGCGGATAGGGATTATTCCCAAATCCGAAGCTGCAACAGATGCAAAAAAAAAAATGGCAGAAATTCCACCCAAAGAGCCCAAGAAAGTGCTCTGATACCAGATGTGATAAACCTGCAATAATTAATTAATGCAAATACACGAGATATCAGAAATAATAGAACTCAGAATCACTTTTATATTGATCATAGGCCACTTCGAGGGGGCAACCTCCTTTGAGCAAGCTGAATACAATTAACTTAAAGGTTCCTTCATAGGCCTCAACACACACTTATATACTAAGTCTAGGCGCCAATACCATGGGTCAATACTATGTGTCAATACAAACCATGGGCTAAGTCTAGGCGCCAATACTATGAGTCAAAACCATGGGACATATAATACTATGGGACGACTTACAAATCATATGCGTCCAATACTATGGGTCAATACTATGGGCTAATATAAACTATGGATCAACAAATACTACGGGACGACTTACAAAGCATATGCATCCAACAACAATATAATAACAAAGTAAAGACATGGGTTCCTAACAAAAGGGCTACCACGCAGAAGATATTGTGCGCAGGGCTATGGTGTCCTACGCTCCATAAAGATGCCAAAGAACATTGCAGGAACTGTGATGTTTGTCAGAGGACAGGGAAGCCATCATGCCGAGATGAGATGCCATTGAATCCACAGTTGACACTGCAGCCATTTGAAAAATGGGCAATAGACTTTATGGGTCCTATAAACCCACCAGGAAAAATAATGAGTGCAAGGTATATTATTACTGCTACTGATTACCTCACCAACTGGGCAGAAGCAAAACCAGTTAAGGACTGCAGCGCCAATACTGCTGTGCAGTTTATTTTTGAAGAAATACTCACCAGATTTGGTTGTCAGAATATTTTGATGAGTGACCAAGGTACTCACTTTCTGAACAAGACTATTGAGGTGCTTACGAAATAATTCCACATTCGTCATCAGCGCAGTACTCCATATCACCCACATGTGAATGGTATTGTAAAGGCATTAAATAAAATATTGGAGAACGCACTCACCAAGGTATGCAATGTAAATAGAGACGATTGGGACCTGCGCGTCTCATCTATGCTATGGGCATACAGGACGACATGCAAGAAATTGACAGGACAGACACTGTTTCAGTTGACTTATGGGTAGGAGCCTATAATGCATATGGAATATATTGTCCCAAGTTTAAGAATTGTTGCATTCACAGGGATGGCAGATTGCGAAGCTCTAGAAGAAAGATTGCTACACTTACTAGGCTTGGAGGAAGATTGATTCATCACAGGCTTCTACCAGCAAGCTCAGAAGGACCGCAAGAAAGCATGGCATGATTGCCATATAAAGAACAAATGTTTTAAGCTAGGTGATCTAGTTCTCCTGTATGATAGCAAATTCATGAAATTCCCTGGTAAATTTAAGATGCATTGGCTTGGCCCATATACTGTGATACATGTTACTAACACTGGTGCAGTCCAGTTAGCCAATTTAGGTAGTGATACCTTTCCAACCTTGATAAATGGAAGCAGGTTAAAGCTATACCATAATAGCACTGCTTCGCAGAACCCTGAATAATGAGCAAAAGAAGGAAGTTCTAAGTGTCAAGTACAGTTGAAATTGGACACTAGAAACGTAAAGGAGGCTGTACATGTATGATAAAAGGAAGAAGGTATGATAAGAAGAATGATCTATGCAGCGCGCAGCACTGTTGAAGCTGTGTGGGAAAAAAAAGTGGAAGCCGCGAAGTTGGAAATTTTTTGCACTGTGAAGTATCTGCGTAGGGTTGCAGATAGCTTGCCACGCAGTTTGGAGCAGCACTCAGAGAAAAATTGTCATTGCATTGCTTTTCAGAAAAATAGCTGTTAGATGACCGTTGCAGCAACCGCTTCAGCATTTAAAGGAAAGATAGCCGTTATGAGCATACTGACGACTGAAAAGACCGAAGGATCCGCTCAAATTCACCAACGAACACCACATTAAATGCCAATCTAGCCGTTGAGGGGCGTGGGAGGGGGTCTGCTGCACCTATAAATAACACCATCTGGAGACTTGCAGGTGTTACCGAACACTTAGAATTTTCTTCTGATTAACTCCTCCTAGCTAGTAGCCATCTCTATTCTGTCTGCCTTAGCCAATATCCGAGTAGTGAATTTCCGAACCTTCCTATAGAGAAGAGGAACTGACCATTGAAGAAGCACTAAGGATCTTTCAGCACGGAGCGATTCAGCAGTTAATGAAAACTCCAGTTAAGAACATCTATGTAGAACAAGGTGAAGGATCTCGAAGATCACCAAGATTTAATCCGACAATGCAGGAAAAAGTGAAAGATAAAGGAAAAGGCACAACTAGACCTCGATCCAGGGTCATAAAGATGGGCTCCTTGGCACAAAAATCACAAGTCGTTCAAAATGAACCCTTGAAGATGACACCTAAATATATCTCCCACCAGGCATTGAATGCCCCTGTGTTTAAATTGTCCAAGAATGTCAGATATGACATCCCGTTGTCACCTATTTCAAAACATGTAAGGACTTCTAACAATCTGTTGGGAAAGATAGCAGAATGTAAATGGGAGGATTATGACCTCTTGGGAATGAAGAAGGACGAGCCAGATGTTCTCAAGTACCCATATTTTCAACTAGACCAGTATATGTGCTGGAAAAAGGATGCAAATGGAATCCTAAATTTGGTAGCTGACAGTTGGCTAACACTTGTCATTAAGTCAGGGCTACTGAACTTGCTCAGATTGCCGCATTTTGACCGTTCCCCATAGCTTAATATTGTGGTTCGCACACTCATGGCACGAATCCACCAAGGTTATCTGTGGCTAGACAAGAACATTGATATTAACATTGATTTGATCCACCGCATCACTAGCCTAAGCAAGCGTGGGAAGGATCCTAAGCAATTCTTCTAGGGGAAGAGCAAAGATAAAGAGGCTGTTGAGAAGATGAAGAAAACCCATCCGGTAGTGAAGGAAAAAAGAGGTTTTCCGACAAAAGAAATAGAGGACAGAGCAACAAGTTTTGTAACACAGTTGCTCGTAGGCAAGATACTCAAAACAGCTAGGCCTTCGGATGTACTTGCGGGCACAATACTCCTTGGTGCCGCAGTGGTTGAAGGCACTAACTTTAATTAGTGTCAGTTTCTATTGAATGAGTTCCTTGAAGAACTCAATGACATGTAGGTGAATGGCGGCCAGTTCCATTTCACTTGGATCATCGTCCTGATTGCTTTGCGTGGATGGAAGGAGCCGCAAGATTATGTGGGCATCATTATGGACACCAATGATCCTAGAGGGTTTAAGTTCGTCAACCTCTGGGCCAACACAAATGCAGAGCACCAGCATGCGACAGCAGAAGTCTTTTACCAGTACTATATGCAGCTGTACGATGCAATTACGAAGACATCCTGCATTAAAAAGCAAGTCACAACAAAGTATATCTGCGTCATTGACTTTGAGGTGGATATGAAATTCATCTTCATATCGCCGAAAGCACAAACGAAGAAAC
This sequence comes from Larix kaempferi, assembly GCA_027924585.1. NCBI lineage: Eukaryota > Viridiplantae > Streptophyta > Pinopsida > Pinales > Pinaceae > Larix > Larix kaempferi. The sequence goes on from BSBM01001792.1 coordinate 83,961, forward strand.
CGGAGTGGTTCCCAGGGAACTACACCATGTATGAGCAGTACATTGAGGACCTCATGAAATATTGGCCACTAGAGTTCCACGTAGAGGTTATGGACGTGGAGATAGACTCAGCAGAAGATGAGCCAATCCTGCTCTCATGCCCAATCACTAAAGAAATAGGGAAGAGAAAAGACCCTGAGATGTCGCAGAGGCCAAAGTCGAGGAAGAAGGTGAAGGCCACAAAGATTCAATCAAAAGCAGTCCTCAATGAGGATGACTACAAAATGATAGCCGAAATAGTCTCAGAGCAGATGAAGGAGCTTATGGCAGCTAAAGAAAAGATGGACATGGTCATCCAGGATGACCTGCAGAAGATGCGACTCACAATGCAAGGTCTGATGAAGAAAATGGACAATGTCCAGAAAAGCCTTACCTTGCCGCGAGAAGCAGCAGCGGAAGGGAGGTCGGCAGGGACCTCGCAACAAGGAAGCCAATAGTTAGCAATAGCGTTGTCGTCGAAGACGAGAACTATCCATGTGGACCCATTGGTTGTTGCATTGCCAATGGCAGAGTCGAGAGGGTAGAGCTCGACTTAGCCAAAATCCCCTTGCCAAGACTACATTTTGTCCATACACAGATAATTGAGGAGATGCATGAATAGACGGTTGAGTCGATGAAATCACAAGTAGAACTCATTATAGCAAACAGGTAGTTGGAGCTACGCGCATACATGTAGCTATGCGACGAACAAGCCCGCCGAAAGAATTTGGAGATTACCATATCCACTGTGGCTTTGGATATCGAAGGTATAGAACTCCAGGATGATCCTGCAGACACGGTTCTGAGGATCGGCGACAAGGTCAAATATTTATAGGTGGAGATGCAAGATAAAGATATCCTCCATGAGGCTGATCTCGCTGCACTACAAAAGAAATTAAAAGAGCAGACATAGCCAACTGAACAACAAGCCAGAGAACAAGCAGTGAGGGCCGCCTCAAAAAGCATCACAAGTGAGATGGCTAAGTGCCAATCTCTTCTGGATAAAGTTTCGTAGGAAATCACTACCCTTGAAGAGGATCAAGGGTTTCTAGAGGTCAAGACTGCAGTAGAGCAAAAACAGACTGCACTGAACAAGTTGAACGCAGAGGTTAAAGCTCTGCCACCCAGAGAGAGGCTGCCGAGATACAAGGAGATATCCGGCTTAAAGAAAGAAGTCCAGGATACGACAACAAGAGACTGAGATGGATAATCAGTCGCAGCAGCTCCTGGAGGATGCCATGGCAGTATCGCAGCAGATTGAAGACAAGTTAGCAGAATTGCGCGATAACCAAGAGCAGGTACAAGGCCAAATTAGATAAGAAATAACTCCAACACTGCTTGAATCAGTCAAACAGGTTGAAGAGGATACAAGAGAAGCAGTGAAGCAGTTGTGTGGCGCATATGATGAGTTCGCGGCCAACTTTGTGCCACCGGTCCGTGGTGCAGAGTGAGACAGCTGAAACAATTAGTGGCTCGAGATGAGGCCACATGTAATTGTTAGGGGCATGTTGGGCCCCGGTTGAGACAGATTTTTTGGGAAATACATTTTTTGAGGCAAGCAGGGAAAAGATGAGCTGAGCGAAACTCAGAAACACAATTTTGCCTAAGTATTGGGGATGCTGCAAAGTTGTGCGCAGCATCCAACTTTTGACCAAAACTACGGATTTGTACGCAGCATCGAAGCTTTGGCCATGATGCAAAGATCAGTATTGCGCAGAAAGCAGTGCTGCGGAGTAAGGAGGCCACCTGGAGCTAGCAAAGCGGAGAGCTGGACAAATATTAGGTGCAAGTGCCGATTGGACAGGTAGCAGCCATTTTTTGGAAAGATATTCCAGGATTGCCGAGCGGCGGACATAAGCAAGTCAGGAAGGTGGCCATGCGTGGGTTGTTAAGGAAAGTGAAATTTTGGCATGCTTGGAAGGCAAAAACGTTTAAAGAGAAACGGTTTCGGCAGATGCAGCGTGTAGGGGACGCGTGAGACAAGAAGGCCGGACAGCGACAGTGAGGACTTGGAGATCCACTGTGATCAAGCAGATGCTACCAGGAGTCAGCAAGCCAGCTGGGAAAACCGGCGCAGTTTTGGAAACCCTTAGGGTTTTGGGTTTTAGGTCCTTCAACATTGTACAGACATGACCTTCGGGCATGATCTATTTAAGAAGACAATTTTGTATGGGTTTGGGTTGCTCTATTTTTGGGCTAGATGCTAGATGTTAGAGTAATCTTGAGATAACCTTTTGTATTGTAATATCTCTGAGATGAGAATACTGTAAAGGCTCTGCAGCTGTGTGCGCAAAGACCTAGCTGAGAGAAAGGAGAGTCTACAGCTGAGTGCGTAGACTAAGAATGGTTGCCCCATCCCCTTTTGAAAGAAATATATTACCAACCATTCTTGTGGACGTAGCTTTCCATCCGGGGAAGTGAACCATGTTAAATCCTGTGGTTATACGTTGATGTTTATGAATGAATGACTGTCTATATTATCTAAAGAATGAATGTTTGAATGTTTCCTTGCATGCTGCAATAGGAGAACTTTGATATGCATTTACCAATAGGAGAATTTTTGGGGGATGATATGTTAAGTTCCACGTGAATAGAAGAATGGGCGAACATTTAATCATATGTTAAGATTGTGAATCAGTCATTTAAGCTTAATAGTTTTCTTAAGCACAGTAAAAGGGATGCAGCACAGTTAGTCATGTTTATCATTTCAGTTCACGATGTAATAATCTAAGTTCTGGTAGGAATGCTAGAAAGATAACCAGTAAGTGCGTGAATGAATGGACGAGTGATATTCATTTCAGTGCCTTAGCATTTTCTAGATCTTCCAAGTAGAGGATAAGTGTGGTCGAGTCACAGTTCCGGTAGACGGACTCGCAGCAGTAATAAGCCCTCAGTGAGGTATGCAGTGTTTCCATCACTACGTAGCATGGCTTGTAGCGTAGATCCTGCGTGTACCACATCGCTTTAATCCGTAGCGCTATCCTTCTGTCCTGTGCTGCGTCGCTTGTACCTATAACAACTCATCATTTACTGTGGAAACCTGATTCCGCAGTACCCCATAAGATACACCTCGGGTGAGATCTCAACCTGCTCGCAGGTTGTTGCCGAAAGGGCCGGTGTGAAGGGGTTTTTGTTGGTCAAAAGGGGAGAACCACAAAGAACCTGTGTCCTAATTGGAAACCTCTACGTTAGTTTTAAGCCAACATTGGTTTCCTCTTGTGAGAGTTCTTCTCACGGGGTGGATATACAGGTTCTTGTGGATCTTCTATTTCATGATCCACTTCTAGAATTGCTTTCTTCATGGTGGTGTCTTGTTATTTGGGTACTCTTGGTTCTTCATTTTCTTCAATAGGTGTCCTTCCTTGATTTGATGTATGTTGAGTCTTCATCAAAATTCACATCCCTGCTAATGTCAATCTTCTTGAACCCTGGAAAGTAGATTCTGTATGCCTTCGAGCTTTCATTGTAGCCCACAAATATACCCTTCTTTCCTGAAGGATCTAACTTTGTCCTCTTTTATTTTGGAATATGTGTATATACTGGACAACCAAATATCCTGAGATGGCTAACTTATGGGTTTCTTACCAGAGAAAACTTCTTCTGGTGCCTTGTTGTCAAGTATCTTGTGAGGTGTTATGTTTTTCACATATACAGCTGTCCTTGTTGTTTCTTCCCATAGGTGCATGGGTAAATCTTGGTCATGAAGCATTGCCCGTATTGCTTCCATGATTGTTCTATTCTTCCTTTCTGCAACCCCATTTTTTTGTGGATTGTAAGGAGTGGTCAACTCCCTCTTAATCCATGAATCATTGCATAACTTCTTGAATTCTCCTGAAGTGAACTCTCCACCATTGTCGTATCTAAAGGTCTTGATATTCTTATCAGTTTGGTTTTCTATCAAGGCTTTGAAATCCTTGAACTTATCAAACACTTCATCTTTATTCTCCTTGAACTTATCAAACACTTCATCTTTATTCTTCAAGAAATAAACCCAAGTCTTCCTAGAGAGATCATCAATTAAATAAACATAATATACATACCCACTCAGAGAACTGGATGACATCAGACCGCATACATCGGAGTGGATAATTTCCAAAATTCCTTTTGCCTTGCTTTCACTGCTTGGAAATGCCTTTTTTGTGTTCTTTCCTTTTGCACATCCTTTGCAAACACCTTCATGCTTTGACAGGATTTCAAGAAGACCTTCTTCTGCTTGCAATTGGTAGTACTCTATAGTGCACATGTGCAAGCCTTCTGTGCCAAAGTTCACTTGGCTCCATGGATTCATGTACCATGGCTTGTTTAGGTTGTCCCTTTAATTTGTACAATCCTCCCTCTTGCTCTCCAATCACTATTGAATCATCTATGGTCTTACCTTTTGGCCACATAATTACTTGTTGATCTGGATTTATGTGGGAACGAAATAAAAGAGCATTTACAGAATCAAATACAGATATATATTGCAAATGAAACAGTGATACAATAAACATGTATTGTATTAAATAGCATAAATAGAACAGACTGTAAAATACAATAGCTAGAATGGTGGTAGCTATCTCTGAGAAGAGATGTGGACGCTGTGCTCATTCGTGCCAAGATGAATACAAAGAGAGGCCGAAAGGGCCTATTTATCATAAGCATGATGGAAAGAATCCCAAACATCAAAAAACCTAACCCTAGAAGACGAACCGTCATAAAGTTTGGGGGCCCCAAGGTGGTTAGTTGAACAGTCAACTTCCCGGGGTCATAACGTTTACATACGATCTCCGTTTGGGGCGCTCGGCAGCCCATTGGAAAGGGCTATCTGAGGTTTACAACTTTCTGCTAGGGTCAAATGCATGCTAAGGGAAACCATTTGGCCCCCCAAATCACCAAAAAATGTCGTTTAGGGCCTCAAAACGGCCCTGGAAGTTTAAGACTCGAAAAACCGTAGAAAAATTACTAGAAAATTGGCAAAATGGGAAACTATTTTGAGCCAATGGAATAGGTGGGTGGCCACCGATATACATCTGGACCAATTCTCCCCCCTTATGAAGTAATAGTCTCCATTGCGTTAAATCCCTTATCATATGTCGAACTGTGTGTTGAGTTGAGCTCTTGGTGCGGCATTTGCTGAAGCGAAAAGGTTGCCTTTCTTTGAAATCTTTAGAGGGTTGTAATTATTGTTGTTGGATGCAGTGTATCTATTCAACAGTTTTTGGCTATTGTGGTATCCTTGGTCTGCACTGGTGTGGATGGTTTATTTTTGGAGGAGCACCTTAAATGCGTGGCCTTGCTGTTAACACCCAAAAAGTGTTCACTACCTCATCTACCACATTATATGGCTCATTTGTCCATTTTCCTACCATATTTCCATTAAAATCCCAAAAAATCCCATTAAAAAGCCTCAAAAGGCCTAAAATGCCTCCAAAAGGCCACAAAACCATCAAATAGCCTAAAAAAGGCTAAAAAACCCCCTTTTCCTCCAAAAATAGCAAAAATCCCCTAAAAAGGGAATAAAAAATATAAAATAATGAGGAAAAAGGAGGAAAAAACCCTATACAGCTGCCTAAAACCATGTGTTTCCTAAAAACCATGGGTCAGCACTCCACCACCAAAAAACTATAAATAGGTGATGGAGATCCCTTATTCCATATCCACAATCACAAGCACCCTTACTCTGCCAAAATCTCTCTCGAAACCCTAGTTCACCTTTGAACTATTTTCACCTTGAGAGCCACCTTTGGCCCATTCCCATCATTGGAGAAGGAGAAGGAGCATTCAGAAGCTTGGAGCATCCTCTTGGACACTGCAAAGGGGCTTCACCAACCTTGACACTCAAGGTAACATTAATATAAAAACCATTTTTTACATCTTTTATTTATGTCTCATTCAATGTTTAAAGTAGTTTGTTAATTGTTGTTTTAGCTTAATCTTTTAATCATTATTGAACTGCTACTAAGGAGTCCATTCTCCTTAGTAGGTGCTCATTGGCACAAGCTAGGGGTAAAACCCTAGCTACAGTTTTGGCGACTCCCCTAGTTTTCGAATTTCTGGTTTCCGTTTTTTAAAAAAAATTTCCTTTCGGCTGTCCCTTTCGGCCGCCGCATACCGCGTCTTTTTCCCTCTACAGTCGCGTTCCGACCGCCGCCTTTCAGGCCTTTACCCGCAATCCCGACCGTGGCTCTCAGACTGCTTCCGACGCTCTGCCGGCGGATTCAAGTCTGTTACCTGCGATCCGACCGTGGCTAATCAGCCTGTTTGCCGCGATCTGACTGCGCCTGTCGGCCTTTTTCACGCGTCCGACTGCGGCTTTCTGCCTCTTTCGGGCGTCCCGACTGCGCCTGTTAGCCTTTTTGCCGCGACCCGACTGTGTCTTTTTCCATTTTTCCTGCGTCCCGACTGCCACTGTTGGCCCGATAGCCGCGACCCGACTGTGCCTTTTCCCCTGTTTCCTGCGTCCCGACTGCATCTGTTGGCCCGATAGCCGCGACCTGACCGCAGCTGTTTCCCTCAAACCCGCGGTCGGCCTGTTCTGATCCGCCACAGACCCGCGTCTGATTTCTGCTCTTTTCCTGTTTTGAGCCCAGCCCCTCTTGCTGCAATATTTTCTGCATTTGAACAGCCCTCTGTCCCACCTGCAGCCCACTTCCTTACAGCCTTTCTGCAACATAATTTCTGTTCCTTTTACAGAATCTTTTAAAATTTCAGTATTTTTATGTCAGAAAATTTTGCAAGTTAAAAGAATCAATTTCAGCATTATTGATAGATTGGAAGTTGCCCTCCCTTGTGGCACTTCTATTTTTGGGTTCAACACCTCACGAGCACACACTCTGTCACATAAAATCAAGTGAGCCTTAAAAAGTACCTAACTAAACCAACATTCTAACCCCACTTGGGGAACACAAAAGAATCATTGTAGTTAGGTAGGATCAGGGGGATAGGCTTCCAATAACACCCCTTGGTTATTTCACTTGAGACATAGTTGTTGTCCAAATAGGGAACCAAAATCCCCTAGTACTTTTTGGCACGGTCACGACCAGTTTATCAGAGGGCCTCTCCCTTAGGAGGGTTGAAGTCGGGAGACTGGTTCCGGAGGCCTGAGTGGAATACCGCACTCCATTCAGTAACCGAAGGGCTACCTTTCGCGGTTCGCGGGATATCCCTGTATAGGGGTATTGCGGTCAACGAACTAAACGGCAGATTCACCTTTCTGGACGTGTCATGAACGGGGTATCTTAGTTGCCATTCTTCTAGGATTGGACTACCCGGTGTCCCTCCCGGTAGGGGGATATCATAGCCACTTGGCTTTCCTACTCATATTGTCTGACTTGGATTTCATCACCTTGCAGAGGATATGTTTAGTTAAGTCAGAATACTTTTAGTTAGGTGTTTGCATGCTCCTTTACCTCCCTTTGGTCTAGTGAGTCCACCATTTTTCTTTTTTTAGGAAACCTGCTGCTTGTTGGTATTCTGACCATCTTTGTTGTTACTCCACCCATTGTCGCACAGCTGTTGGAGTAGGTGTTTTGAGTTGGTTGTTGGCCTGAGTGCCTTGTTTTTTAGCTCTCCTTCTGCACGCTCGGTTGCATTAGGATTTTTGAGCTGTTTTTTTATACTCACCTCAACCCACAGAGATTTGACACCATCCGTCACCATTGAGTCCCCGAGACATTCTCGGCGCCTCAGGGGCGAGCCCCCACAGCACGGTTCTCTTGACACCACTCGTCATAGATTCCGATCATTGTCCGTTGATACCACTCATCACAGATCTAGAGCCTTGTCACTTGACTCCACTCGTCAGCGACGTAGGTCTCCGTCACCAGATAGCGACGCACCTTACTTTACCTCAGATTCTGACGAAGAGTCTGAAAACCCTATTTACACTGCCCCTACTAGCCCCATAGCTGGCACGACTTCCACTCCGTTTGTCATAGGGACCATTGGTGGTACATCCACCACTACACCAGTTACTACACCTGTTTTTGGTATGCCCTCCATGGGGCAACCATCTACCGTTCCCCTCACGGTACCTATTCCCACAGCGGGAATACCTATGCCCACTACATCAGTGGCTCACACTACCCATGGTGGTGCTGGACCATCCTCCACTACCTCAGTTCCCCCACTTGGGGGCACCACCCTAAATCTTGTCCCTCCACTTGGGGGCACTGGCCCCAACTTGGTCCACAGCACTACTGTGTCACAGCCTTCTTCCAGTTTGCCGTTCATGGCTAGCCTCAACCTACCTGACCTGGCCAGATTGACCAACGATCCTATTCGACACGACCCTATGTGGCCTCATATGCCTACCAAACTACCCTCTGACATCCCTAAATTCGAGGGTAAGGCCGGTGAGGACCCACAGAACCACATCATGTCTTTTCACCTATGGTGTTCCTCTAACTCCATAGTGGACGACTCTGTTCGCCTCCGTCTCTTACAGCGCACCTTCACTGGCTCTGCAGCCAAGTGGTATATTGAGCAGCCTCATGGGACCCACGCCACCTTTTCTTCCCTGGCCTCGACCTTCCTGCAGTTCTTCCAGTTGCCAGTCCGCTATGACGCGGGCGTTGAGATCCTTCTATCTTGTAGACAAAACACGGCTACCCATATCACGGACCACATCCATGAGTGGCGTAGACGCCGTAGCTTATGCAAGATTAAACTAGATGACTGTATCTTCCTCGATTGGTTCCTCAAGTCCCTGCTTCCTGTCATCGCTAAGGATGTAGCTTCAGAAAGACCCCAGTCTGAAGAAGAGGCCATCCTTAAGGCACAGCAGTTCGACCTCATTTACGCCCAGTCGGGTTACCTTTATACCATTATACCTGACGCCCCTCGCGGCGAGTCCTCCCATCATGATGCGCCGGGCGCATCCCACGCTGCAGATGGTATCATTGGCCGTGTTTCTTCGCATCCCCAACCATTTTCTATAGCACGACCTACCCCTGGCCCCGACCTGTCGAGGGCTACCTCCCAGTCTGGAGCAACCAACTCATATGCTCCCATGACACATCACCATTCCCATGGACCTTCGTGTCCACCTCAGTGCTTTGGGTATGCGACTCCTGCTTATGCTCCTCCAGTCGCCCCTCAGCCTTACTACCATCAGCAGACTGCCCCGGCTCCTGTGCCTCCACAAGCCCCACCAGCTTATTATCCGCCACAGGCAGCCCCTGCGGCACATCCACAACCTGCTCCGCAGTCCTATCAGCAAACCCCCTCAAGTTGCTGCACCTGCTCAGCCTCAACCTACATATCATCCTCTGCAGCCTGCTCCTGCGCCTGCGCAACCTCAAAATCCACCTGCTGCCCAAGGGCAAGTTTACGCCCAACATAACCCGCAGCAAAACCAGAATAACCAACGTAACCAGGGCCAACAGAACCGCGGCAAGGGCCGTAATCGGGGAAACAACCAACCTGCAGACCAAGCTGGTCAACCGGCTAATCCCCCTGACAATAACAATGCGGCCCCCGCTAATCAAAACCCTGATCGCTCGCCCAAGCAGGCCAAAAACCCCAATCTGCGAACAAACCACCCTTGTTCTATTTGCGGAGTCTATGGACATTACACCCATGCTTTCCCACACTTGGAGCGAGCTCGGCAGCTTTGGGTTGACGAGGCCCATCGCCAAGGGCATGCGGCTCCCCAAGCACCGCCCAACCCCCCCCAACCTCAGCAACCCCCTTTGGTGCTGCAAAACCCCCTTACCGACCCAAGGCGTGGTGAACACTCAGCCGTTGGCCCCTCAAGCTAACGTGCAACCCCAACAACAACAGATCACCTACGCTGCTCCTGATCAACCCATGTTCGACTCAGGTACCCACCGCATACTGATGATGTCATCCGCTGACGTCAACCTCCAGACCCGTCGGAACCAATATGGCTCCACCTCTGAAGCCACTCCCACGGATAAACCTGCTAACGCCCATCCCACCGATCAGGCGTTACGTATACCTCCGCCTCCCATAGACGGCGCTGCGAAAGCACCTCGTTTCCCACTTCGCCGAATCAACAATAACCCTAACGCGCGTGTTGCGTCAAACTACAACATCGTAGACGACCTAGCCCAATCTCCCGCAGCCATGTCTGCGTTGGAAGTCTTGAAGAACTGCCCTTCCCAGCGCAAGACTTTACTTTCCGCCATCGGGGGGATTGACCCAATTGATTCACATTTGATGGCGTTTGATTTAGACCAGTCTGAACCACGCCTACCTTCCAGCTTAGCCTTCCAAGTTACAGTCTCCGTTAGGAATCTTGTTATCCATCGGTGCATCATCGATGAGGGTGCTTCCACATGCGTTATGTCTACATTTGTATGGCAGAAGCTAGGATCCCCTCCTCTCCAGCAGTCCACCACTGCGTTACGTGCCTACGACGGTCGTTCGGCCCAGCCCCAAGGCCTTCTACCCAACGTTCCAGTCCAGTTAGGTGGTAAAACAGTTCTTATTGACATAGAGGTAATCAATGCCCAATTGGATTACAACCTTCTACTTGGCCGCAGCTACATGTATGCCATGCGGGCGGTTGCCTCTTCGGTCTTTCGCACCATGATGTTCCCCCCATGAGGGACGCGTGGTTAAAATTGACCAGCTCACATACTATGATCCCAGTGCTCCGGCGGCACCGGAAAATGTTCTCCCCATGGTTGAACAACCTGTTTCTCCTTCCACCACCTCGTTTGTTTCCTCTACGGGGCCTGGAGTCTACTCAGACGCGCCGATGACCTCCACCTTTCAATCCATCCCTCCGCCGTCATCTACGCCCGAAATGTCTGACTTATGTACCTTGTCCCATGACATCCTACCACCTAACAATCAACCATCCTTGTTGCCTAAACCACCATTGGTACCTAGTCACATTGGTGTTACACCGATCCATACGATCCCCTTCCTAGTTCCTCCCGCCGGAGTAGTAAGCGCCCCGGTCATGGCTACCCTTAGCCTCCCTGGGTTAACCTTGGGATTACCTGTATGGTATCTTTCGCCTCCCGTTCGCCCGCCGACACCAGATGTCGTCCTCCAGCCGGTGCAACCCATGGCTACTACCACTCAGCCACCTCCCGGTGTCTCTACCCCTTCGTCCTCCACGACACCTCCTCCTACTCCCAAACCCACTGGGGGCAGAGGTCCTCAACCTTACACTGCTGTACCACCTCCAAAGACAGTCAAGAACCCTCCAGTGTTTCGTGCTCCTCCCAAATGCTCGCTGTGTGACGAGTTGGGCCATGCGACCCACCAATGCCCACAGTTACCCCGCATTGCAGAAGCACATGCAAATGCTCGATGACGATCCTAACATCCCAACTGTCGAACTCAACCCTACTCCTAAGCCTAAAGATAAGTCCCTACGTACCAACCACTCCTGTGCCATATGCGGTATTTACGGGCACTATTCACATCATTGTCCCGATCTCCCGGATTACAGAGCGGCTCTCTATGAGATGAACAATCTGGATCTTGAGACGGCACCACCTACCATTGAGGAGATCTACCCCCCAGACTCTTCACCTTCCGGAGAGGTTAATACCATCTACATGATCTCTTCAACCACTACCCCCTCGTCAACCGATTTGACGACGCAGACTTTCCGTACTGATGAGGAGATTCTTGAGGCCCTTACTGCCCCAGATTATCCCTGGGATGACATGCACCACCGTTCCTATTTCATCCCAGAAGCGTCTTCCTCTAGCTCCGCTACCCAATACGCGGTCGAATCCAAAGACTTCCTCCCCACCAAGGTTGACTGGTTCAAGGACCCTATTCCTGCTCCTGATGCCTTCGAGGAAGATAACATGGCCAACATCTCACCTGTCACCCAAGTCGATATCGCTGCCCCAGGACGTGCCCCTGAACTCATCACTTTAGGAGCATTCTGCAGTATACAAGAGATTGAGGACTACATACACCTTTTCAAAGAATTCCGTGATGTCTTTGCCTGGTCCTATACCGAAATGCCTGGTCTTGATCCCGCCATTATCGAACACCACATTGACACATGGCCTGATGTAACCCCCGTTCGTCAGAAACAAAATTCTCTTCCTCCCTCAAAGTTCCCAGGATATGCCCCTGAACTCATCACTTTAGGAGCCTCCTGCAGCGAGCAGGAGATTGCGGATTATACACAACTCTTCCAAGAGTTCCGTGATGTCTTCGCTTGGCCCTCTAACGGAATGCCTGGGTTCGACACCGCCATTCTCAAACATCACATAGACATACGGCCAAAGCCACGCCATGTTGGTACTGAAACCAACCCTGAAGACCTTCCTTTACGCAACCCCCATGATGGGTTGCATCCTAAGGAGTCTCTATCCATAGAATAACTCGCGGCCCCCTTCTGGTCCGCATTGTACAGTTTGCTCTCTTTTCGTTTTTCACATGTTTTATATCATCGGATTCATTTTTCCGAGCTGGTGATGATGCTTGAGATCATTTCTCGCTCTCACCCCCATATTTTCTGGGCCTTTTTCAAAATGCCCTTGTCACCTCGGTTTGCATGCCACATCGGCCGTTACCCGTTTTTGACATCCTTTATATCGCCGGATTCATTTTTCCGAGCTCGTGATGATGCTTGAGATCATTTCTCGCTCTCACTTGGTACAATTTCAACATTGTGTCCCGACACCTTGCTGCCTCGGTTTGCGTGCCACATCGGCCGCCATCGGATTGTCCCACATTTTTACATGAGCCATTCACTCCTGTCATACTGCAAATATTTCGTTATTTTGCCACCATTTCATCTACCCCGCAAGGAGGCCCACCAGTGTTCCCCACTACCCTCGTTCTTGGTCATCATTACTGTTCCTCGATTTGAACACTTCCTCCTTGCCTGGCCATTCCTTTTGTTCGGTATAATTTTATCCCTTTTTCGGGCCGGACAAGTCCTTTACGAAAAAGGCACTCAGGGAGTTTTCGTTAAGCTCTTTTCTGACTCCTAAAAGAATGAAAAGATCGCCGAGCAATCTTGCTTCCTTTCATGCTCGTTAAAGTACCTGAAAGGGCGTCTATCTGGTATAAGTTTACCCCTTTTCCGGACCTGGTAGACTAATTACGAAAAAGGAATACTCTAGTCACACCGGCTAGAAGAGTTCTTCATTGCATCCTTTTATGCTTCTTTGGGCCTTGGAGACTAAATCTACGAAAAAGCAACCCCCTGGAGTCTTCTTACTTGCTTTCAGACTCTCTAAAATTGAAAGCAACCACGAGCATACACTGTCCTGGGCTCGTAAAATCCACACGACAGTACCATTCCATCATTTCAGAGTCTTCTTATCGCTTTCAGACTCCTTAAAATTGAAAGCAACCACGAGCATCAACTGTCCTGGGCTCGTAAAATCCACACGACAGTATCATTTTATCCACACACTTCTTCTAGTTCCTTAACCCATGAAGAAGTATCTTCCCGTGCCTCATGGCACTATGATCGATCATCTCGGCAGCACCCCCAATCAGGTCGCCTTTGTTCAGAGTATTCTGCAGTCCCCTGCTATTTTACACCAGCTTGAGTCTCCCTCAGCCCAGTAACCTTCCCAGATCCATTACAGCTATGATCCCTTTCCCCTCAGTCAGTTTCATATGCTGCCAGATCATTCCCATTATCATACTCTGAACAAAGGAAGTTTGAGTCCACCCGCTCTACTTGCCCAGTGGTCACCACCAGTTTGTCAGTCCTGCCCTCAGTCCTATCCCATTTCGGTCGTTTACCTCGCGCTCCTGTCAAGGAAACATCATTGCCTTGATAGTTGCAGGTCTCCCTCTGTCGACGATAGCTCCTCTATTCCAGAGGATAGGCCCAGAGGTCCCTACGCCTTGGACTTATCACCATCTGTGGTAAGTGCCTACGGATCATTCTGAGAGGAGACATCATTGCCTCTCCGAGTGGTTGTTCCTCACATGCTCGACTTCAGCACCTTGATCGCATCGTTGAGGATCGCGTAGGATTATATTCCATCAGTTTTTTAGTCGAAGACCCCGGATTTCCCCCGACTCTAGCACATTGGTGAGTCACTTCGGAACGCCCAGTTGTATGTTCCCGTGGATGTCCGGGCGGCGTTGGCGTTTGTATTTGGAAGCCATCCAGTTCCATGCTTCCTTGAGTACCCAGTTCCAGATCCGTTCCAGTTCCGTGTACCATTGTGAGTATGACCCCAGTCACTATGATCCAGCAGCTCATCAGTTCCTTTGGTACCACACTCAGTAGCACTGTTGATTGTTCCGGTGCACCAGTTCTGCAGTTCACACATGATCCGCTCAGCAGTATGTCCCAGATTTGTGTCCCCTCTGGACTCTTATGATGTACACAGTGGTCATGTATCTTACAGGTTCCCCTTTTTTCGGGCCTTACAGTTATATTTATGTATCTTGATACGAGCATGGGTATGCCCGCCTCGTCCATATATTGAGATTATTCCTCAGTCAGTATTTGAGGTCATGTATATTTCAGGTCCCCATTTTTTGGACCCCATTGTTGTTATTATGTTATATCCTGATACGAGCATGGGAATGCCCGCCTCGTCCATATGATCAAATGATTCCTCATCCATTATTGAGGTTATGTACTTTTAGTTCTTGCAGTTGTTCGGGATCGTTGTTCCGGGCTTCAGTTTGTTTCTTCTCTTCTCTCCACATCCCAGGAAAACCATTCATGACTTATGATGTCCATCGGCCATACGATGAGCTCCTGACCTCGCACATCAGGGGGCAATCTGTTAACACCCAAAAAGTGTTCACTACCTCATCTACCACATTATATGGCTCATTTGTCCATTTTCCTACCATATTTCCATTAAAATCCCAAAAAATCCCATTAAAAAGCCTCCAAAAGGCCTAAAATGCCTCCAAAAGGCCACAAAACCATCAAAATAGCCTAAAAAAGGCTAAAAAAACCCCCTTTTCCTCCAAAAATAGCAAAAATCCCCTAAAAAGGGAATAAAAAATATAAAATAATGAGGAAAAGGAGGAAAAAACCCTATACAGCTGCCTAAAACCATGTGTTTCCTAAAACCATGGGTCAGCACTCCACCACCAAAAAACTATAAATAGGTGATGGAGATCCCTTATTCCATATCCACAATCACAAGCACCCTTACTCTGCCAAAATCTCTCTCGAAACCCTAGTTCACCTTTGAACTATTTTCACCTTGAGAGCCACCTTTGGCCCATTCCCATCATTGGAGAAGGAGAAGGAGCATTCAGAAGCTTGGAGCATCCTCTTGGACACTGCAAAGGGCTTCACCAACCTTGACACTCAAGGTAACATTAATATAAAACCATTTTTTACATCTTTTATTTATGTCTCATGCAATGTTTAAAGTAGTTTGTTAATTGTTGTTTTAGCTTAATCTTTTAATCATTATTGAACTGCTACTAAGGAGTCCATTCTCCTTAGTAGGTGCTCATTGGCACAAGCTAGGGGTAAAACCCTAGCTACACTTGCACTGCAAAGATACTCGAACAGGCAATGCTGCACTGAACTTCTGTTTTTCTTGTTTCTGCTGAGTAGAGGGATAATGGGCAGAGGTTGTGGATGTATTTGCGATCTAATGTTCTCCTTTAGTGGCAATTGCAAATAGGGAAAATTTCCCAGTGTGGGAGATTATCTTGCTTCCTTGCTTGGTTGTGGTAGGTGCAACTATCTTTGGTATCCGATAGAGTTGTCCTCCCAAAGTGACAATGACACTGCGAGGTCGTGATTCATATACAGCATGACACTTCCACATATATGGTTGTCCTAAAATAAGATCACATACTTCAAGTGGGGCCACATCACACAATACCTCATCTTTGAAGGGCTTGATGTCGTATTTTAGGTGACATTGGTGACTGAGGCGGATCCCTCATACTTGGCTTAGCCATCCAATGGTGTATGGTTGTGGGTGTGGTGTTATTGGTAGGTCCAATATCTTGATCACTTCTGCTGATATCAGGTTCTTCTGGCTGCCGCTGTCCACAACAAAGCATAGGGGAATTCCCTTCACCCACATCTGTGAGTGGAAAAGGAGCTCCTCTACCTCCGACTCTTCAAGTTCCTCTAGTTGAATCTGTGTGGTGGAAACAAAGGCACTAGGTTCTACATCAATGATCTGCTTCCCTTTTCACGTGGCTGTGAAATTAGGTTCTGAGTTAGAATCAGAACTGGGATCTGATTCTGAAGCTTTGATCTCAGCCACCAATGACTGTTTTGAGCGACATTCATTAGTGTTGTTCTAGGGGATTTTATGGAACTCGCACCACTTCCTGATGTCCTTCTTTGTCTTTTCATTACCCTTCTTCACTTGTGGTTGGGACTGGTTGTCCTTTCCCTGCCTCGTGTTCTGCAAACCAGAGTTTCCCTTTCCCTGCTTCTGCGCAGGTCCAAAGTCATGCTTATTCTTTTGCTGAAATTTCTGCTTAATTTTGACAGCATATTGATAAGCAGATCTGAGTGAAGAGATTTCCAAGAAATCCATCTCTGTTCGTATGATGTACCAGTGTAGGCCACTGCGATATTTTAGTACTAGGTGTTGCTCAGAGTCCTTGATACCCAAATTTGTGCACAAGGTATGAAAGTTGTTGGTGTACTCCGACACCGTTTGGTCCCTCTCTTGACGCAGAATGGTCCATTTTGTGTACTAATCATCATAGTTTCCAACATGGTAATATTGTTCCTTGACGGTATCTATAAAAGAGGCCCAAGTGGGATTGGAATATTCAAACAATCTAGACTCGTCTGATGAGTTTTGCTCACAATAAGTTTCCCACCAATTTTTTACATGGGGGACAGCCTTGAGGAGTGCAAAGATGATCTTTTCCCTATCGAAAAATTTGTGGATAGAGAAATACCCTTCTAGTAGATTCAACATTTATCTAGGGCATTGGCATCGATCTGGCCTTCAAATAAAGGGATATCAAAATTAACTTGTACCTTGAACAGAGTCGCATCTCTGAAACGACTGCTTGCTAAAGGTGTATCTGTCGTCATCGGCATGCATCAAAGGATCTGAGCGAAATTATCCATCATCTCGTTCCTCTATCGCACGAGGGCTTCCTCGAGAAACAACTTGATAGGATCTACTGCTCCGTCGTCTCTCTTTTCTTCCGCCATGGGAGGCGGTTTGGGGCCATGAGAGTCGTCTTCCCCAAGTGAAACTAGTTTGAGACCCAACTCTCTGTATCTTGACCTCGTCGGGGAGATGTACCAAGAAACAATCAAAGAGAAGACCGCTCTGATACCACTGATCCATATTTGTGTGGGAACGAAATAAAAGAGAATTTATAGAATCAAGTCTAAATATATATTGCAATTGACATAGTGATACAGTAAACACGTATTCTATTAAATAGCGGAAATAGAACAGACTATAAAATACAATAGCTAGAATGGTGGTAGCCATCTCTGAGAAGAGATGTGGCCACTATGCTCATTCGTGCCAAGATGAATACAAAGAGAGGTCGAAAGGGCCTATTTATCATAATCACGAGGGAAAGAATCCCAAACATCCAAAAACCTAACCCTAGAAGATGAACCGCCATAAATTTTGCGGCCCCAAGGTGGTTAGTTGAACAGTCAACTTCTCGGGGTCATAACTTTTGCATACGATCTCCGTTTGTGGCGCTCGGTAGCCCATTGGAAAGGGATATCCAAGTTTTACAACTTTCAAATGGGGCCAAATACATGCCAAGAAAAAAAATCTGTCCCCCCAAATCGCCAAAAAAGGTTGTTTAGGGCCTCAAAACGGCCCCGAAAGTTTAGGACCCCGAAAAATCGTAGAACAATTACTAGAAAATTTGGAAAAATGGGAAACTGTTTTGAGCCAATGGAATAGTTCGGTGGCCACCAATATACAACTGGACCACTTTCCCATCCACAAATGCAACTCTCATCCCCTTTGCATCCAAAGATGAGATGGAGAGAAGATTCTTCTTGAGACCAGGTACATATAGAACATCTTTCATCTTGAAAGACTTCCCAAAGTCTAACTTCTATGAGGCTTCACCACTTCCTTTTATGGGTTATTGATAGTCATCCCCAAGTTTCAAATTATGAGGTTACTCATGTTTAAATAGGTCCTTAAGAGATTCTTTAAATCAAGTCATATGTTTGGAAGCCCCACTATCAATAAGCCAATCATTACACCCATGTGTAACAGTACCTGTGAGAGCAGAGATTAGAACATATTCTTCTTCACTTTCTACCTTAGAATTATTCCTAGGAGGTTCATCATCCTCAGCAGCATGAGCATGATATCTCTTCTTGTTGTACTTCTTCTTGTGAGAGCTTCTTTTTTTCCCGGGACAATCATTGGAATAGTGTCCTCTCCCATCACAGGCATAGAATCGAATGTGAGAGAGATCTTTCATTGATTCTCCAAAGTTCTTCCTTCTATTTTGGTGGTGATGATTTCCCTTCTTGTGATGTGGGTGCTCCCTCTTGTTATCATTCTTCCTAGTGTTAGCTGTGAGAGCTTGGTCTTCACTTCCCATATTTTCTTCTTGGGCCAAAAGTCTAGCTTCTTCTTGTGAGGATTCCTCCCATAGTCTACTGAAAGAAATCAATTTCTTCCTTGCACAAATTCCTTGGATGAAGGAGTCCCATGACCTAGGTAGGCCATTCAAAGTGGTCATCACAATTTCTCCATTCTACACCACTTCATCCACAGCTTCAAGTTGTTCCTTGATTTGGGAGACCTTAGTAAGGTAAGATTGGATGGTCTCTCCATTCTGGATCTTCACACTCTTCAATTGGTTATGCAATGTCATCTTCCGATTTATATTCTTTCCTTCAAACAGCTTGGTCAAGGAATTAAACATCTCCTTGGGTGTCTTTAGAAAAGACACAAGTGGTATGAGATGGTCTTTGATGGAATCTGCAATGATTCTCTTGGCCTTGATCAAGTTCTTCTTATGTAAGGCCTTAGCCTCATCTCCCTCTGGAATTGGAACCTCTTCACTTATGTAGGTGTCAAATTCATTCTCTTCTAGGATTAACCCAATCCTATACTTCCATGCTTGGAAGTTATAATCTCCTTCAAGCTTATCCTCAAGCTTGGTATGGTGAGACATCTTAATGAGAAACTCAAACGGAAATAAAATATTTAGGTCTTACCACTTGATTTGTTGAAAGTAGATCTGGAGTTGGATTAGGGTTTGTTAGAGAAACCCTAAAAATTCAAACTTTGTATTTCAAACTTCTGATTGGATGGAAAGATGCACCTTGTTGAGCTGATCAAGATGGTATACTTCAATTTTGAAATTTCCAAAATTTGACCCCTCAAAATTGACTTTGAAACTTTCGGATCTGCAGTTTCTGGTTTTCTAGTCAAAATCCAGAACTAGGGTTTGATAGACCCTGGGGTTCTGCCCAACCAAAAAGTTCGACCTTGGTCTCTAAACTTTGATTTTTCTGAGGAGCATCCATTCGAGATCTCAGATTCCAAAAATTCCAACTTTCTTAGAAACCCTAATTTCCCGCAGGAGTGACAGGCCAAAAACTGAAAGTGCTCAGAATTAAATTTTGTCTCGACATAAAGATGCGCCCTTGCTATGAGAGTTAGTCTAGCCTCCTTCGTTTCATGAACTATGGAGAGAAACCCAAAAATTAAGAATCCCTAGCTTTCGCAGCTGCATAATGTCTTCTTCTTAGTCCCACTCTGATACCATGTTAGATTTTCGATAATTTCACTCAAATATTATCTGGGATCCTACTAAGAGAATAACATGCACATCATAACAGTCATAGACACAAGAGACACAAAGTTTCCTCGGGGAAAACCAAGAAGGTGAAAAACCCTACAACTTCCTCAAAGATAGAATAAGCACCAATGCAAAGATCACAAAGATCAAACCCCAACAGATAGTTGTCTTCAGCATCTACTCCTCCTCCACTTTTGCACACTCCTCTCTCTCAACTATGCAAGTTGGATGAGTGAATGAATGAAATAGAATGAGAGAGTCACACTCTCTATTTATACAATGACTTGACCTGCCTTTAATCCTAACTGGGTCGACTTCCTAAGGAATCCTAATAACCCATCCACATGACTCATACAGGGCCGACCCCACCAAGATGGTCTAATAACCCATCAAATATAAGTTACGACACTTACAATGTAACTTGTGACACTTGCAAATACAAATGATGACACTTCCAATCAGAGGAATAATACATCTCCGTTGGGGATACAATAAAGTACAAATGTAATATACAAGTGAATATCTTCCGAGGTTACAAATACATCAACAATGTTCATTTGAAACTGATATAAGATATTCTTGAAAAAATGTATGAATGTTAGTTAAGCCATCATAAGTAGGGATTGGACGTACCTCTATTCCGATATGGCGTAGTGATCTCGTGAGTTACACGCATCTCCTTGTAGACACTTCGTGCATTCTTCTTTTCCAGTTCTCCAATCCTGCATCTGAGTCAGATATGCACGAATTTTCACATCACCAACTCAATGTTCCATCATTAGTTGGGTAGACGTAATATTCCTTGTTCGCTGTCATCTTGTAGATACGATCCAAATCTTGAGCTCTGTATTCTTCTCTTATTGGCTTAGTGTATCTATGTCCTTATGAAGGATCCAAGGGTGCGATGACCCTGATATCCTTTCCTTTGAATATCATCTGCTTCTTTTTCAAATTGATGATATTGATGATATCCTTTCCTTCGAATATCATCTGCTTCGCACTCCATCAATGTCAACAAGAACACTTGCTAACCTGCCAAAGGGTATAACTTTTTGCTGATTGGATAGCCTCAACTATATCAGTGACCATGATAGCTTTAGCTTTCCCATTTTTTCCCATGCTTGCTTTGTCAAGATCACTTATGATCCTAAGTCAAGGATAATCTTATCCATTTCAAAATCTTTGATATGCACATTCAGTCTCATTTCTCTTCCAGTTCTTTTATAGCTCTTGATATGATGAACCACTCTGTGTGATTCCTTTACTATATTGCACTGCTCGTAATTACTCAATAGGCTCTGTAATTCTGCTAAGGCATTCTCATGTTTTAATAACTTCAGGCAGCTATGTAACAACTGCACAACAGGACGCAGTGCGTCTGTTGCAGTACGTTAGTGGTCATACGAAGTGGGCATATCCTTTACAAGTGAAGTCTCATGTTGCAACTTGATTGGTGGAGTGACAGGTTTTGGTTCTTTGAAGGTTTCTCTTGCTTCCATGAATACTTCTTTTTGTTTCTTCATCTCGAAAGAAGGTTTTTTTCCAATTTCTTTCCTTATCCAAGTCCCTTCAATAGGATTTTTCTTATCTTGGTGGTTGACAGATTTCGAAGCTTCCGCTCTTTGATATGCACCTGTCGTAGCTCCACTTCACGTCACAGCATGAATGTTACAATCTCTGTTCCATTTTTCTGCTCCGATCATCCGTATGTTCTGGTT
Source organism: Larix kaempferi (assembly GCA_027924585.1). Taxonomy (NCBI): domain Eukaryota; kingdom Viridiplantae; phylum Streptophyta; class Pinopsida; order Pinales; family Pinaceae; genus Larix; species Larix kaempferi. The sequence goes on from BSBM01001792.1 coordinate 105,350, forward strand.
TTGGGCCTCTGGCCTTCTCTCTTGCATTTTTGCTTGCAAAATAGAGCATGCTTCAATGACATGATCAAAAGACTTACAATATTTGCATGTGTTACAAGGATTCGTGCAATCTATGGATAGGTGTCCCGGTTGAGCGCATTTATAAGATACTATATAACCTCTTCCTCTTCCTTGGCTAGTGTTTCTTCCTCTTACTCTGAATCCACCATGTACTATGTATGCGCGTTGATTATGCTCCGCATTTTCATTGTTATGCGGTGTTTCTTCTTGTACTCGGTAGACATCACGTTTTCTTTCCATCATGAGTTCATAGGCTCTATGGTTGGAATAATCATGGCCAACTGATTTACAAAAAGTGCAGTATAATTTCTTAGGTGTTTGCACATATTTCTGAATTAAATAACAGTATTCTGGGCGATGTCCTCTACATCGACAAATCTCGCACCATGGTCCTTGGTTATTTAATGGGTTTGGAGCTCCACTATTGATGTAATATTTAAATATTGGACAGTGTTCTTTGGAGTGACCTTCTCCCTTACACTTTGTACACCAAACCTATTCTCTAGTTTCTTTCCCTTTCTTCATATCCCGTAGTGGTAATGTAAGATTTCCTAGCTAGGTCTGTATCTGAATCATACCTGTGCTAGTGTCTCCTATAGGTGAAGCCTCTAGTTTCATCGCAATATATAGGGCCTTTATCTATGAAGTAAATTTCTATTGCATCAATGGTAATCTAATGTGTGGCAACAACGTGGCTATGAACAATTCTTGGTGTTGTTGTTGTGCTATGTCAAAGCTCACTTGGTCTAATAGCTCTGTTGTTGTTGCAACATTCCCCCAAAAATTTTGTAAATATTGGGTCCCTCCTATTCTTTTGGTTTAAGCACTCATTTTGATCAAATCTTTCTCACTTCATCTTCAACTTTTCCTAAAAGAGCTGACGCTTCTAGTTCTCTTTGATTTTTTGACTAAGGCATTTTTCCTTCCATTTAGCAGTGCGTTGTTTTAAAGGTTAACTATGCACGTGCTCAAAGCGCAGATTGGAAACTTATATTTCTTCTCTAAAGGCACAATTGAAAGGGTTTAACTACGCGCTTTTAAAAGCGCAAACTTTAGGCTTGCGTCTTGCATAAAAGGCACACTTTCTAAGACTTATGCTTCTGCCTCGTTGCCAAACCTCGGCTTTTCAACGAAATTTCCTCACGCAAATTAAAGCTTTAAAATCTGTGCCGTATTAACGCATGATTCTTTCACAGAGTCTAAGTCTAGGTCTGCCACCATCGGAGCAATTCGTAATAATAGGAAAAGCGCTTTGGCGAAGGATTTGTCCTTCAGAACACCGACGCAAAATCTATTAAGTATTTTCTTTAGGGCTCGTTGGCGCAGTTCCCATTAGCACACATTTTGTGACTAAAAGTTGCGCCAAAGGCACAAGGTTTATCCCTATAGCTCCCGCTTCCATAGCCGTGCCTCATCTTTCCTTGAATTCCAATTTTGGTGCAGCGCTATCATCGTAGAGCTTAATCTTGCCATCACCGCTTGGGTGCAGGACTTAACGTTATGATCATTGCTTAAGCATAGGATTTAATGTTGCGATCGCCGCTTTGACGCAAAGTTTTATTTTGGTGCATGTGCAACCATGGAGTTGCTAGGGTCATGAATGTGGCCATGTGTTGTTTTAAATGCACAAGGCCTCGATCCCCATGCTCATTAAATCCACCAACCCACTACCTTACGTGAATTCAATTGACTCCCCTATATGAATGCGTAGAATGGGATTTCAAAAATCACTCGACCATTGCCATAGGAGAACGGATCTCGGTGATCGATATTGAACTCTGACTGCACTGCTGCCCATCTCAGAACGATCGCTAGCCACCGGGGAACACCGCCAACCTAACAGGTAGGTGCTCGGCCCTTCCTCTCTTCGTTTTCTGAGGTTCTTGTTTGGACTTGCACCCCTTTCGTTCCCTTTTATTGACTATATATATATGCAAAACAAACTTATACACACTAAGCAGTTAGTTGTGAGTCGAAGCCATGAAGACACGGAACCACCGTATGAAAACCAGAGCCTGGAAGGACTTATCCTCCCATTCACGCTTCAAATTTTTCCCACTATCGCATACTCGGCGTCCTAAGTAAGATTTTCCATGCATCTTGCCATCTATGGGTTTTACCGGTTATATCTTAATGGCCAAATATCTTTCCTTCCATGCTTAAATCCGTAGCTACGTGCTCGCTTTCGGTTAAAACGATGCATTTACGCGCATCCCATGGAAAATCACTGCTAAGCAACGATACCTTTCGTGCCAAGGCCACCTAAAACCCACAGTGCTCAGCCTAAACCACCTTAAAGCATGTGAGAAAGACCTGACGGGCTAGTGGTAGGAACATTATGAATAGATCTGCATTTTACTTATAGAGGCTAGCAACCGTGAAAGGGGAACCCAATAAAATCACCCATGTGTTATTTACATGCATTATTTGCGTGAACTCAATGGTCTCTCCAAGCGCACAAAACATTTTAGATACTTGCGCATTTTTGTGAATGTCATGATGCTGTTAACTGCTACAGTTCCTTATTCCCCCATTAGTCTGTCTTGGCTGGGTATTTTGATTTAGAAAACGTCTGCATATTGAGTAAAAGTAAATAGCGCAAATGAGAAGCTTTCTTGCTACCTTGCCACCGTGTCTTTATCCTTGTTTGTAGACTTCCTAAACTCTTGTCTTTACTTTTGGTATTACATTGACAATGAACTAGCTTTGTCATGATAAGCTAATTGAACATAAAATCAAGACAACCATGATCCTAAGATGTCACATGGATTCTAGAACTATCATTCCAATAATAATTAAACCATAGCACCATTTATCTTATATATGAAACCACAGTGGCTTGTATAGCTTGTTGGCATTTGCATCTAGTATGTCTCATGATTTTCAAACTGTGAAATGGTAGCTGCAATTGTGAATTAGTTGATCATTTTGTTAAAACAACCTCAATATTATGAAAGTGGCATATTCTGTATTTTTTCATAACTATTTTGCTAATGCTTGAAGGTTGTCTAGTTAAAGCCAACTCTTTCATATTTTCTTTCACAAATATATAAGAGGCTTTGCATTTCAATAATGGTTGAATGTCTACATATGCCTTATTTGTACTTCCCTGATTACCACAGGATTATCATGCATAGGAGGTCTGCAAGGAAGAAAGCCGCGCAAAAGATCAACTTAGATTTAGACGTAGAAATCATGTTGGACACTTCACTCGAGACAATGTTTACTGATACACAAGATACCACCAATGTGCCCCCTGGGAGCTCTACCCTGGAATTCCAGTTGGGTGAGTTATATAGGTTTATCATGGACCAAAACAATCCTCAATCCCCCATAGAATATTCTCTGGTGTATGCAAACATTCGAAGATATTACCTCCATAAGGCAACAACTCATCCTGAATTGTTCCCATGTTTTGAAGTCATTGGCTGGTTGATCCCTCACGTCAGGACTGACACTAGGTTCATAAATGATAAAAATGGGATGAACCTAGCATCTTTTTCTCCTAAGCATATCATAGCCACCTACAAATTACCTCAACCCAGAGCTTGGTTAGATGATAAATGGATAGCAGAACTTCCTATGGACCTGCTGGACACCGCCAGGAAAATGATCATAGTTGACAGACAGATAAGAAGGAGGAATAACAAGGAATATGAAACAACCTCCTGAAGACTCCTTATAGAATCATCGTTCTGATGTTGAGTCGGCTCTTCGGCATGCCTAATGGCAATATTTTTAAGATTGGATGGGTGCCAGTAATTTTTCATATCACCATCAATGACACCATTTTTAATTGGTCCGACATAATTTCAGAAAGTCTGGCCTCACATTTAACTGTGGCCTAGGGATGGATGACTAAGAAGAAGGCAGATTTCTTCATGTCTTCGTATTTGATAGACTGCTTACTGAGCAAACATACCTTCCCAAACTTGGGCTGCTCATGGAATCCAAAGGAAACGTCTCTATTCATGGCCTATCGACTCACATGGGTGTCATGCCTTCTGAAAAACTTTGTACCGAAATGGAATATGTCTAAATATTGAACATAGTTTTCTCCTTCCTTGGACTTTGGGAGGATGTATGCACCAATAGTGAAAGGCATTGGTGGATACATCTCTTTCTTCCTTTCAATGAGGACTCTGCTGATTCCGCCAATGCTAAAGAGTTGCCTTATGGCTTCCCTGTGAATCATAAAATATGTAGCATATCTGGGAAGCAAAAAGGGAGCTACAGATCCTCCATTCATTCAGATATAGGTACCTTCTATACTATGATAATAATCGCCAAACACTTTGATAATGGACATGGCGTTCTTTGACATGCAATCTAGTTCCTTTACAAAAATAAGTTGGTATAGAGGCGTGATGAATTTCTCGCAAACTTGCTTGTAATAGATTGCGTATCCCTTGTGGTGAAGTTTCCAAACATATTATTGATGTCAAAACCATCTTCGAGTACGGCCATCTTAAGGACAACGAGGAAGAGTTTTTCTGTAGTGCTCGAAACTTAACGGAATTAGGAAAGCGCTACAAGAAGAAAGGTGCAAAGAGCTCTTCTCCTAGGCATGTCGGCCTAATCCAAAACAAACAGGAAGCATCAGTGTCCCAATCAGGAGATCCAACAGGAATAGAACAAGAGGCAGCTAGAATCCAGAGGGAGAAGGCTGTTCAATTGCAGTAGCAAGAAGAAGCTGCTAGAATCCAGAGGGAGCGGGAGAAAAAAGATTTGGAAGATGAGGCTGCTAGAAGCCAGAAGGAAGGGGAAGTAAGGGCCCAAAGAGAAGAAGAAGAAGAAAGAATTCTCCAAGAACAGGCTGCTAAAATGCAAGAGGAGAAAGAAGAAGAGAGGATTTTGTTAGAAGAAGCAGACAAGTTACAAAAGGAATTAGCATACCTATCTGAAAGACAACAAAGGGATCAAACTAAGAAAACTCTCGAGGCAGAACCGTCTACTCCAAAAAACATGGAGTTGGATCCACCACTGATAGACCAGCTAGGGATAGATCGAGAACGGGTTGCTTCTACTGAAGGATTAGCATTAACCCTGTACAACCCCAGAAAGCTGCGCCAGGTGGCCAACCTGGATTCCGTATATTTTCACGAGCGAAAAAGGTCTATCATTGACAGGAGAGTTAGGAAAATGGAAAGTGCAGAAAACGTATATGAATTCGTGGTATCAGAAACTACACTGGTCCAAGGAACTGATGTCAACCCTTCATTCAAGGCCCAATTCACTGTGGCATCAGCCGAAGTGAGTAGAGCCAACACTGATCGGTTAATGAATGAGGTAAAACATTACAGAGATTAATGCTTCAAAATAAGAGATGACATGAAGAGGGAGGTTCTAGAAGCAAATGAACTAAAGAAGAAATACAGAGAATTGATAGAAGAGAAGTTAAGGATAGCTTTGGGAGCTCTACAACTTGAAAATGAGAAGAATTCACTAGAGATGCAGTTGGCCATCTCCGAAGACAAGCAAAAGAACTTAAAGACTCGGATATCAGAATTGGAGGAACTCAAAGCTAGCACGACCCAAATAATTTATCTCCCCAGGGATCAGTATGAGGGGTTAATTCAAGAAAAGGAGCAATTGTTGAAATAGCTCAAAGAAGCAGTGGAAAACAAGCAAGACCTGTTCACGTTTCACAAGCAAGCATGTGACATGCTAATAAAAGGCCATCAGCTGCTGGTGCTAATCTCAGGAGAAATTTGCAACATGAAAAAAATGATCATGAAAATGACAGCCATCGAAGTCGGAGCCTTAAAGAACAAAGACAAAATTTGCAAAACATGTGGAAGAGTTAAAACAACAATTTGAGTGGAGAAGAGGACAATTTGGATTTCCCTCAAACTTTCATGCCACCACCGAAGAAGAATTTGACTTAGATGTAGGAGTCCTTGAATTTAGTAATGATTGTGGTGCCAGGCTAAGCTTGGAGATCAGAAAGACTATCTGCAAATGTCACTCTTTCTACTACAAAATTAGAGAATCCCATGGCAAGTGCCACTTGGTTCTTCCTGAAACTATCCATGAATTCCTAGAACAAGAACATTGGTTGGTTGAGGTCCGAGGCGAGTTGGACCAAGGATTGGACTATGTTAAAAAGGTAGAGGTGATAACCCAAGATGAACTCCATCAGTTTATTGGCTAGCCCGCTGTGCATATCTACTTTCTAGAAGCAATTGCTCAAGAAGCAGCAGCAGGAGCAGCACAAGTCAAATCAGATCTGCGCAAGCATGAGATTGCAGCAAAGGCAACAATATTTGTTCAGAGCAAGATCATCTTGAAAGAGCTCAATCAATGGGCCACCCATATCCAAAATATAGATGGCCAAGCATCCACAAGTGAGCCAGTTGGTGGGGATGAGTCAGGGAGTCAGCAAAAGGAAGCCAAATAAAATAAATAAACCATCAGAATTCTTATTTGTCTTAATGTGAGAAAAGGCTGAAATTCCTTGATTGTATAACTGTTTTAAAAAGACAGTTGGCTCTGCTTTTGTCTTATATGGAAGGCTCTCCACGAATCTATGGGTTTTGTAATTGTGCACTAAAGGACAAATTAGAAGGTTCTATAGTTTAGGGTACACCTGTCAGCTCAAGGAGCAATTTGTAAATTTATAAATAGGAGAATAGAAGAAGAAGAAAATACTTTTTGCAGGTAAAAGAAATTTTCTAGCTTGTACGAATTACTTTGCTACTTGCTCCAAGAAACTGGATTTTGCCTAATAGAAGCCTGGAGAGGATGTTTTTTCCTGGAAATGTGAGCTCAATGTTTTTTGGACTATTCCTGTAGCATTCGTATACTATTGTGAGATCTTTCTTTACTATTATGAATTATTTCTCTGTGATGAATGATCTTTCTGTTTGACTGTACAATGATGTCTCTCTTAAATGAGTAATGGAATGTATTAAATAATTTGAAGCTATCTTCAATATCTGTCATATTCTGCTATAGGCACATCTTTATGATTAAATGGCTATCTGTGTGATCTTTAGGTGTTTTTTGTAGTTTATTACTCATCTCTACAGTTTGCTCCTTGCAAGGATAGATTAGATTTGCTTATACTGTTTTATGTTAAGTTAGATTAGTTACTTGCATTTAGCTTAGGGCACTTGCATATTATCTTTAAAACAAAAATACATAAACGGTGGATCGAGCCGCAACCGATGTAAAGAACAAGAATATTTAAATATTACGGTAGTCGGAACCATTAACCGGATGGATTCCCCATACCAAATGATGAGCGATCTAATTGGGCTTTCTTACCGAGGATAATCCCTTTCTGCTTGATGCTGTGATTTCCGGGGCATCAACAGTTTTTGGTGCTAGAAGGAGGGCCACTAGTGCATGGCTGATAAAGGAGATTCCTCCATTGGTAGTAACATTACTGGAAACCCGCTTGAAACAGTAATTTCAAACGATCCAAATCTTGAAGAGACAACAAATCAAGAAAACCCCAATTCTAATTCTGAACAACCAGAAGCACTGTATGCTATACCTTTTACAGAAGTAGAAGACTTAAGAAGGAAGACACGAGCTTATGTTAAACAACTCGGTGGTTTAAACACAATAACTTTTCTCCCTAGAAGAATAACTCCTAAAAGAGAAAGACAGTATACCCGTGATTCAATTCTGGTGCAGAACTTTGAAGAGCTGGTAGATTTATCTTTGGAAGATCCAGAAAATATTGAAGATATTTCCACTCCAAAGAATTCTCCTCCTCATACTCCACAAGATTATCCACCTAATTATCCACATAGAGCCATGGCTATACCTACTTGGAGAGAAAGGGGAGCATTAAATCTAGCTGGGCCATTTCACGATCTGCCTAAAAATCCAGAGAAAGTTTTTCCTAAGTACGAGCCAGGAAAAGGCATATTTGTTGAAGATCATCTTAAGAGTTTTTATTTAGCTTTGAATATTTTAAATGTACACCATGAAGATGTAGTCTGTAGGCTTTTTCCATATACATTTGAACCGAAAGTTTCTTCCTGGTATTTCAGTTTACAAGCTAGCTCAATTTCCAATTGGGAAGAGTTTGAAAAATGTTTTTTAAAGAAGTATGGGAATCAAAAACCTGTAGCTACACTCATGAAAGAATTATTGTCCATGAGAATGGAAAAGAAAGAAAAGGTTCAAGACTTCAACCAAAGGTTCACTACACTCTTGAATAATTTCAGCGAAGCAACTAAACCTGCAGAAGAATCTTTAGTTATATATTATACAACAACACTCGAAGGCCCCATAGCAATGTTCGTCGAAAGAGCTAAGAAGACCACCCTGATAGAAAATTTTGAAGAAGCTAGGAAGGTGGAAGAAGAATCATATAGCATTGCTAAACATGCCTTAGATGCAGAAACAAAGCCAGCAACTAATAGAAAACCCCTGCTGCTTACTAGGAATAAGGAAGAGTCATCGGTAGACATGGAAAACGTAGTTAAAATGATGCAGAAATTGTCCAATAAAACTGTAGATCTTGAGAAAGATAAGGCAACTAGTACATCTAGGAAGCATTTCAAACCATTCTGCAAGAAGAGAGAAGACAATGACCAGACTCATCCGCCTACGAACAATTCCCCTGTTTTAAATCTAAATGAAATAGGAATGGAACACTTCTGTACCTTTCATCAAGAGCCGCACTCTGAAAAGAACTGCCCACAATGGATTAATTCTATGAGTTTAGTAATGAACCAAATGTTGGATTCACAGATTCCAGATCAAGATGATCCTCTAGAGGAACAAACCCTTGAAGTAGAGGAACCCTCCCCAAATACCACCATGGTATTATGGGACTGGGTACCTTTAACTAAATTAATAGAAGATGATCCCATGGAGAGCCCAGTCTCTGCTGTAAACATTAACACTCGCAGTAAAGGTCCCATTGCAGATCCAGTGCCAAGTTCAACTATGCCCAAACCTAAAGTTTCCAAAGAGATACCTAAGAGACACATTACGGTCATTCAGCCTCAACCTAAAGCTAACCCAATATCTGCCAAACAGCCAAACACTGACACAACAGTCCAACAACCAAAGGTCACATTGAGCAAGACAGACAATCAAACGAAAGTTGTAAAAGAATGTGAAATGGGATATGACATCATTGAAGATATAAAGAAGGTAAAAGCAAATGTTTCGATATTCGATATGTGTAGTTTGCCCCAACAACAAAACAAGTTGTTGCAAGCTCTTCAATCTTAGCCCATCACTCCATTAACGGACACTCAAGAAGACCCTGAAATTAATGAAGCTAGTATCGGTGGGAAATCCAAATCCCAGACATTTCCTTTTCTTTTAACTTTTGAAATCTTCAATCACAATGTACACCATTGTCTGGTAGATTCTGGAGCATCTTCGAATGTCATGCCACTGTCGATTTGTAAGAAGATTAACGGTCAACCAATTCCATCTCCCGCTCAAATTATTCAGTTAGATAGGACTGTTGTTAAAGTTATTGGGGAAATGAAGGATGTGCTCATTAGGTTGTCGGCAGATTCTAGGGTATGTCAGTTCATTGATATAATGGTAGTTGACATTCCTAAAGCCTATGGTTTAATCCTAAGCAGGGACTAGTCCAAAAAACTAAATGGTTACTTTGTAACTGATTGGTCCCATTTATGGTTACCATATCAGAATAGGAAAAATTAGATTAAAATTTTGAGGGAACCACACATGAAACAAAATGTAACGCAGCTAGAAGGAAAGAACGAAGCTATAGCCTTCTCATCTTCAGTTTTGGGGAATTATTTCCTAGAAATTGATTCGGGTAATTACCAATCTGAAACTATTAGCCATGAATCAGACAAACAGTCCAATCTCCTTCATTTTTCTTGGACTGATGATATTGATTGTAGCATAGTTAGTTTAGTCACTGACTTAGATCATAAAGATAATAACTTAGTTAAATCAAACAATGTTTTTTGGACTTTATACTTTGATGGTTCCAAGACTCTGGAAGGATCCGGAGCTGGTTGTATTCTAATGGATCCTAAAAGTAATAAGTACTTCTTGTCCTGTAGATTAGAATTTGAGTGTACTAATAACACTGCTGAATATGAAGCTTTAGTCCATGGATTGAAGAAAGCCATCGGTTTGAATGTTAAGTACCTGAAAGTTTTTGGTGACTCAGAAATAGTTGTAAGACAAGTAAGAGATACCATTCATTGTCTTTCACCTCATTTGAAAGGTTATCAGGCTGAGGTATGGAATTTAATTACGCATTTTGATGCTTTGAATATCAAATCTATTCCTAGACTACAAAATGTTGCAGCTGATTTATTAGCAACTTCCGCTTCCATATTGGTGCCGACTAATAACAAATGTTCAATCGAACTGGTTTTTCAGGCCTTCTGTCCCAGAAAATATCACAAATTTCAGACTTTTCGATGATGACGATCAGATCATCAGTTTTCTAACAAATGAAGACATGTTCCAAGAAGCTGTGATAGACGAAGAAGAGCATGATGCTGTTTTACAAAAGAAAGATGAGGCTAAAGGAAATTTCATCCCCAAAGGGGTGAGGTCACTTGAAATGCTTTTTGATCTACGGAGTAAGTTCAAAGGGCTAGCAAATACTAAAACCAATAGCTCATCGATGCAACACAAATTAGTAAATCTGGGCACCAAAACTGAACCAAAATTTGTTAACCTTGGTAAATGTTTCTCACCGGGAGAAAGAGATAAGTTCATCAAGCTTTTTCAACAATATAAGGATGTTTTTGCATGGACTTATGAAGATTTGAAAACATATGACACCCGCATTATTTAGCATATCATACCAATGAAAGCAAGCGTCAAGCCATTTCAGCAGCAATTGAGGAGTACTCTCGAACCTCTCATTCAAAAGGAATTGAAGAAGTTACTTGATGCTAAGATAATCTTTAAGGTCCAGCATTTCGAGTGGGTTGCTAACCTAGTTCCTGTAAGAAAGAAGTTAGGAGAGATAAGATTATGTGTTGACTTCAGAAATCTGAACAAAGCTTCAGATAAAGATAACTATCCCATCCCTTCAATGGAACAAATTCTCCTGATGGTATCAAGATTGGTAATTACCCACTTTATTCTGGGATTCCCATACTTATGCACGGAACTGTGATGTATTCCAAAGGAGTGCTGGAAAATTACATAAGACAACAGGACCCTTGCAGCCAGTTATCATCTTAGAACCTTTCGAACAGTGGGGTATAGATGTCATCGGAGAGATAAAACCAAATTCTTCTCTACAACATCGATACATCTTGACAGCCACCGACTATTTCACCAGATGGACAGAGGCTGCCCCATTACGCAAGATCAATGAAGATGCAGTCATCAATTTCTTGAAAGAGAACATCATAACCAGGTTTGGGGTTCCAATTTCCCTAGTATTTGATAATGCCACTTATTTCCCGTCTTTTAAAATAAATTAATTTGTTTATGAAAGGGGAATTAAATTGCATTATTCATCCAATTACTACCCCTAGGGAAATGGACTAGCTAAATCTTCAAACAAAAACCTCATTTGAATTCTCAAGAAGACTGTGATTGAAAATTAGCGAAGCTGGCATATAGTTCTCCCAAATGCCTTATGGGAAGATAGGGTGACTCCAAAGAATGCATTAGGGGTTTCCCCTTACACCCTTGTCTATGGAAAGGAAGCCATCCTCCCTCCCAACATATTACTCCCATCCTTGCAATTGTCCCAAGCCTCTCGAGGGTCTGGTAGTCAAATTTTGCAATCCAAGATTGACACCCTACTTCAACTTGAAGAATCCTGGCAAACAGATAAGAACCGATTCCACCAACACCAAGATATAGTCAAAAGATGCTTCGATAAAAGGAAGTCTGGTAAAAGAAGTTTTGAAGTAGGAGATTTAGTTCTGAAATGGGACCATAATCACGAAGGCAAGGGAATGCACACGAAATTCCAACACTTATGGGTAGGCCCTTACCAAATTTCTGCAAAGCTCAGCCCATCGAATTACAAGCTAGTAGACCTCTAGGGAGAGGAAGTAACCCTTCCCCTCAACGGCCTCGCCTTGAAACAATACTTTGCATAGTCTCGTTGAGGTTTTCTGTACATAAGTAAACAGTTTCTTTGTTCTTTTGCTTTCTTCACTGATCTTTGTTTTGTTTTGTTTAGAAACAGTCTCAGTAGTTAGGTTTCTCATTTTCACTCACTTTTCATCTGAGTTTCCTCATTTTCTAGGCTAATCAAACCCAGCTCAACTCATGTCTTAGCGGTAGTACAGAACTCTCAGAAAAATCGAAATCTTGAAGGCGGAATCTCATTTTTTTAAAGAGAAGGAGGCTCTGTGACTTTGCTTCCACTGATTGGCCTTTGAAAATGGGTAGATCCCTTCCTGTTTGGTCAAAATAACCCCAGTTAAATGACTAATGACCCCATATTTCTCTCCCGCTATCTCAAGGCTCCTCCCATTTTAATATTAATTCATGTCTCGAGATCCTCTTGCTATTAGGGAACCATGGAAAGGAAGCATGCCTCATAGGGGTATGGTATTTAAATAATCCCATGCTACAAACAAAAGCCTAAAGGCTTACATCAAAGGGTTTGATTTCCAGAAATTCTCGCCTCAATCAAAGCATGGCTGAGATAAAAGCAAAATGTTCAAGTCAAGAAAGTTGTTCAAAAGACTCATCTCAAGCTAGGTTCTTCTCTGTCCCTAAGTCTTGATAAATCGAATAAAATATCTTGCTCACACAAAAGGACATTATGGATTTAAGGACCCAAATCAAAGATTGAAATTTTAAGGAAACTATTTCTGGAACGCTCAAACAGCAAAAGCTGTCAAATACATAAACCTCCAAAAGGATGTAGATAGCATGGGAATAAGGAACAAACGAATATCCCTCTGAAGTACTGTTATGATCCTGTGGAGTCCTCTTTTGGTCAGGACATCATGAAGACAATCCCTAAAAGAATTAACTCCATACTCTAGCCTTGAGAGAGTTTGAAGGAAGTACAAGTCTTAGTCTCCTTTCTCCCAAAGACCAATATGATTAAGAGATCACTCCATTCTTAAAAGTTGAATTATGGAGCATTCTTGTTGCGCTTGGAGATGTGATTTTAAATGTCATTCTAAGTCATGATAGGATTTTGTTTCAGAGATCTATGTTCGCCAGCAAATCGCCAATTGTTGTTGCTACAACATTCCCCCAAAATATTTGTAAATATTGGGTCCCTCCTATTCTTTTGGTTTAAGCACTCATTTTGATCAAATCTTTCTCACTTAATCTTCAACTTTTCCTAAAAGTGCTGACCCTTCTAGTTCTCTTTGATTTTTTACTAAGGCATTTTTTCCTTCCATTTAGCAGTGCATTGTTTTAAAGGTTAATTGTGCCCGCGCTCAAAGTGCAGATTGGAAACTTATATTTCTGCACTAAAGGCGCAATGGAAAGGGTTTAAGTGCACGCTTTTAAAAGTGAAAACTTTAGGCTTATGTCTTGTGTGAAAGGCGCACTTTCTAAGACTTATGCTTTTGCCTCGTTGCCAAAACTCGGCTTTTCAACAAAATTTCCTCATGCAAATCAAAGATTTAAAATCTGCGTCGTATTAACGCATGATTCTTTCGCAGAGTCTAAGTCTAGCTTGACCGCCATCGACGCAATTGCTAATAATAGGACGAGAACTTTGGCACAGGATTTGTCCTTCAGAATGCCAATGCAAAATCTCTTAAGTCTTTTCTTTAGGGCTCATTGGCATAGTTCCCATTAGCACACATTTTGTGAATAAAAGTTGAGCTAAAGGAACAAGGTTTATCCATATAGCTCCCGCTTCCATAGCCATGCCTCATCTTTCCTCGAATTCCAATTTTGGCGCAGCGCTATCATTGCAAAGCTTAATCTTGCAATTGCCACTTGGGCGCATGACTTAACATTATGATCATCGCTTAAGTGCAGGATTTAATGTTGCGATCGCTGCTTTGACGCGAAGTTTTATTTTGGTGCATGTGCAACAATGGAGTCACTAGGGTCATGAATGTGGCCATGTGCCATTTTAAATGCACAAGGCCTCGAGCCTCGTGCTCATTAAATCCACCAACCCACTACCTTAAGTGAATTCAATTGCCTCTCCTATATGAATGCATAGAACGGGATTTCAAAAATCACTCGACCACTGCCATAGGAGAACGGAGCTCACTATTCAATATCAAACTCTGACTACATTGTTTCCTGTCTCGGAATGATCACTTGCCACCGGGGAACACCGCCAAGCTGACAGGTAGGTGCTCGGCCCCTCCTCTCTTCGTTTTCTGAGGTTTTTGTTTGGACTTGCACCCCTTTTGTGCCCTTTTATCGACTATATATGTATGCAAAACAAACTTATACACACTAAGCGGTTAGTTGTGATTCGAAGCCATGAAGACATGGAACCACCGTATGCAAACCAGAGCCTGGAAGGCCTTATCCTCCCATGCGCACTTCAAATTTTCCCCACTATTGCATACTTGGCGTACTAAGTAAGTTTTTCCACACATCTTGCCATCTCTAGGTTTTCCCGGTTATATCTTAATGGCCACATATCTTGCGTTCCATGCTTAAATCCGTAGCTAAGTGCTCGCTTTCGGTTAAAACGCTGCATCCACATGCATCCCATGGAAAATCACTGCCAAGTGACGATACCTTTCGCACCGAGGCCACCTAAAACCCACAGTGCTCAGCCTAAACCACCTTAGAGCATGTGAGAAAGACCTGACGGGCTAGTGGTAGGAACATTAAAAATAACTCTGCATTTTACTTATAGAGGCCAGCAACCGTGAAAGGGGAACCCAATAAAATCACCCATGTGTTATTTACATGCATTATTTGTGCGAACTCAATGGTCTCTCCAGGCGCACAAAACATTTTAGATACTTGCGTATTTCTGTGAATGTCATGACGCTATTGACTGCTCCAGTTCCTTATTCCTCCATTAGTCTGTCTTGGCTGGGTATTTTGATTTAGAAAACGCCTGCATATTGAGCTAAAGTAAATAGCACAAATGAGAAGCTTTCTCTCTACCTTGCCACCATGTCGTTATCCTTCTTTGTAGACTTCCTAAACTCTTGTCTTTACTTTTGGTATTACATTGACAATTAACTAGATTTGTCTTGATAAGCTAATTGAACATGAAATCAAGACATCCATGATCCTAAGATGTCACATGGGTTCTAGAACTATCATTCCAAGAATAATTAAACCATAGTGCCATTTATCTTATATATGAAACCATAGTGGCTTGTATAGCTTGTTGGCATTTGTGTCTAGTATGTCTCATGATTTTCAAACTGTGAAATGGTAGCTGCAATTGTGAATTAGTTGATCATTTTGTTAAAACAACCTCCATATTATGAAAGTGGCATATTCTGGATTTTTTTATAATTGTTTTTCTAAGGCTTGAAGGTTGTCTAGTTAAAGCCAACTCTATCATATTTTCTTTCACAAATCTATAAGAGGCTTTGCATTTCAATAATGGTTGAATGTCTACATACGCCTTATTTGTGTTGCCTTGCTTACCGCAGTATTATCATGCATAGGAGGCCTGCAAGGAAAAAAGCCACACAAAAGATTGACTCAGATTCAAACATAGAAATCCTGTTTGACACTTCACTTGAGACAATGTTTACTGATACACAAGCTACCACCAATGTGCTCCCTGGGAGCTATGCTCCGGAATTCTAGTGGGTGAGCTATATAGGTTTATCATGGACCAAAACAATACTCAAGCCCCCATAGAAGATTCTCTGGTGTATGCAAACATCCGAAGATCTTACCTCCATAAGGCAATGACTCGTCCTTAATTGTTCCCATGTTTTGAAGTCATTGGCTGGTTGATCCCTCACATTAGGACTGACACTAGGTTCATAAATGATAAAAATGGGATGAACCTAGAATCTTTTGCTCCTGATCATATCATAGCCACCTACAAATTACCTCAACCCAGAGCCTGGTTAGATGATAAATCGATAGCAGAACATCCTATGGACCCACTGGACGCTGCCAGGAAAATGATGATAGCTAACAGACAGATAAGAAGGAGGAATAACAATGAATATGAAAGCAACCTACTAAAGACTCATTATAGACTCATCATTCTAATGTTGAGTCGGCTCTTCGACATGCCTAATGGCAATATTTTTAAGATCGGATGGGTGCCAATAATTTTTCATATAGGCATGAATGGCACCATTTTTAATTGGGCTAACATAATTTCAGACAGTCTAGCCTCACATTTAACTGCGGCCCAAGGAGGGATGACACAGAAGAAGGCATATTTCTTCATGTCTTCGTATTTGATAGACTTCTTATTGAGCAAACATACCTTCCCAAACTTGGGCTGCTCAGCAAAGTCCTCACTGAAAGGAAGAAAGGGATGTATCCGCCAATTCCTTTCACTATTGGCGCATACAGCCTCCCGAAGGCCAAGGAAAGAGAAAACTATGTTCAATATTATGACATATTCCATTTCGGTACAAAGTTTTTTAGAAGGCATGACCCTTGTGGTGAAGTTTCCAAACATATTATTGATGCCAAAACCAGCTTCGAGTACACCCATCTTAAGGAAAACAAGGAAGAGTTTTTCCATAGTGCTTGGAACTTAACAGAATTAGGAAAGCGCTACAAGAAGAAAGGTGCAAAGAGCTCTTCTCCTAAGCCTGTTGGCCTAATACAAAAGGAACAGGAAGCATCAGTTTCCCAATCAAGAGATCCAAGAGGAATAGAACAAGAGGTAGCTAGG
Organism: Larix kaempferi; assembly: GCA_027924585.1. Lineage (NCBI taxonomy): Eukaryota > Viridiplantae > Streptophyta > Pinopsida > Pinales > Pinaceae > Larix > Larix kaempferi. Next base: position 122,127 of record BSBM01001792.1, read on the forward strand.
ATCCAGAGAGAGCAGGCTGTTTAATTGCAACAGCAAGAAGAAGCTGCTAGAATCCAAAGGGAGTAGGAGAAAAATGCTTTGGAAGATGAGGCTGCTAGAAGCTAGAAGGAAGAGGAAGTAAGGGCCCAAAGAGAAGAAGAAGAAAGAATCCTCTAGGAACAAGCTGCTAGCCTGCAAGAGGAGAAAAAAGAAGAGACGATTTTGTTAGAAGAAGTAGACAGATTACAAAAGCAATTAGCAGACCTATCTGAAAGGTAGCAAAGGGAGCACACTGAGAAAACTCCCGAGGTAGAACCGTATACTCCAAAAAACATGGAGTTGCATCTGCCACTGATAGACCAACCAGGGATAGCTCGAGAAGGGGTTGCTTCTACTGAAGGATTAGCATTAACCCCGTACAACCCCAGATAGCAGTGCCAGGTGGCCAACCTGGATTCCATATATTTTCACGAGCGGAAAAGGGCTATCATTGACAGGAGAGTTAGGAAAATGAAAGTGTGGAAAACGTATATGAATTTGTTATATCAGAAACTACACTGGTCCAAGGAACTGATGTTGACCCTTCATTCCATTCCCAATTCACTATGGCATCAGCCGAAGCAAGTAGATCCAACACTGATTAGTTAATGAATGAGGTAAAACATTATAGAGATCAATGCTTCAAAATAAGAGATGACAGGCAAAGGGAGGTTCTAGAAGCAAATTAATTAAAGAAGAAATACAGGGAATTGACATAAGAGAAGTTAAGGATAACTTCGGGAGCTCTACAACTTGAAAATGAGAAAAATTCACTAGAGATGTAGTTGGCCATCTCCGAAAACAAGAAAAAGAACTTAAAGGATCGGATATCAAAATTGGAGGAGCTCAAAGCTAGCAGGGCCCAACAAATTTATCTCCCTAGGGATGAGTATGAGGGGTTAATTCAAGACAAGGAGCAATTATTGAAACAACTCAAAGAAGTAGTGGAAAACAAGCAAGACATGCTAATAAAAGGCCATCAGCTACCGGTGTTGATCTCAGGAGAACTTTGCAACGTGAAAGAAATGATCATGAAAATGATAGCAATAGAATTTGGAGCCTTAAAGAACCAAGACAAATTTGCAAAACATGTGGACGAGTTAAAACAACAATTTGAGTGGAGAAGAGGAAAATATGGATTTCCCTCAAACTTCCGTGCCACCACTGAAGAATAATTTGACTTAGATGCAGGAGTCCTTGAATTCAGTAAAGATTGTGGCACCAGGCTAAGCTTGGAGATCAGAAAGACTGTCGGAAAATGTCACTCTTTCTACTCCAAAATTAGAGAATCCCATGGCAACTACCACTTGGTTATGCATGAAGCTATCCATGAATTCCCAGAATGAGAACATCGATTGGCTGAGTTGCAAGGCGAGTTGGACCAAGGATTGGACTATGTTAAAAAGGTAGAGGTGATAACCCAAGATGAACTCCATCAATTCATTGACAAACCCACTTTGCATGTGTACTTTGTGGAAGCAATTGCTCAAGAAGCAGCAGCAAGAGCAACACAAGTCAAATCAGATCTGTGCAAGCATGAGATTGTAGCAAAGGCAACAATATCTGTTCAGAGCAAGATCATCTTGAAAGAGCTCATTCAATGGGCCACCCATATCCAAACTATAGATGGCCAAGCATCCACAAGCGAACCAGTTGGTGGGGATGCGTCAGCGAGTCAGCAAAAGGAATCCAAATAAAATAAATAAACCATCAGAATTCTTATTTGTCTTAATGTGAGAAAAGGCTGAAATTCCTTGATTGTATAACTTTTTTAAAAGGACAGTTTGCTCTGATTTTGTCTTATATGGAAGGCTCTCCACGAATCTGTGTGTTTTGTAATTGTGCACTAAAGGACAAATTAGAAGGTTCTAGATTTTAGGGTACACCTGTTAGCCCAAGGAGCAATTTGTAAATTTATAAATAGGAGAATAGAAGAAGAAGAAAAGACTTTTTGCAGGTGAAAGAAATTTTCTAGCTTGTACGAATTACTTTGCTACTTGCTCCAAGAAATTGGATTTTTCCTAATAGAATTTTGGAGAGGACGTATTTGCCTGGAAATGTGTGTTGGATGTTTGTTGGACTATTCTTGTAGCATTCATATACTACTATGAGATCTTTCTTTACTATTATGAATTATTTCTGTGTGATGAATGATCTTTCTATTTTCCTGTACATTGATGTCTCTCTTAAATGAGTAATGGAATGTATTAAATAATTTGAAGCTATCTTCAATATCTATCATATTCTGCTGTAGGCACATCTTTATGATTAAATGCCTATCTGTGTGATATTTAGGTGTTTCTTGCAGTTTATTACTCATCTCTACAGTTTGCTCCTTCCAAGGATAGATTAGATTTTCTTATACTATTTTAGGTTAATTTAGATTAGTTACTTGCATTTAGCTTAGGGCACTTGCATATCATCTTTAAAACTAAAATACATAAACGTTGGATCAGGCCGCAACCAGTGTAAAGAACAAGAATCTTTAAATATTACGGTAGCCGGAACCGTTAACCAGGCGGATTCCCCACACCAAACGGTGAGCGATCTAATTGGGATTGCTTACCAGGGAGAATCGCTTTCTGCTTGATGTTGTGATTTCCGGGGCATCAACAAGCTCTTTGAAATTTTGATCAAATTCCCACACTGACTCATTCGGTTTCTGTTTGATTCCTTTGAGCTCTGTGATACACTGTGATTCTGACTTAGGTTTTTTAAATTCTCTTATGAGTGTAGTCTTGATATCCACTAGGTTCCTATTATGTCCAATAGAATACTTCATAAACCATGTCAAGGCTCTATCCCTGAATGTGGTAACAAGTTATGCTTGTCTTATAGCATCATCATGCACTTTCTTAACATTCCACATGGCTTCACAGAGAAACCAGTGTTACTCAGGGTCTTCTAGACCCCTTCCTTTGAATATCGACAGCTTGATGTCATCCGTCATTCTTCTTCTAGGAGTAGTGTTTCATGATGTGTTAGGGATACTACTACTCGTAAAGTTCTGAGTACTTTCTCCTGCAGTGTTACTACTACTGTTGTTCTGTGGGTTAGCAGTATTCCTATTGTCAACTGGAGGGTTCTGTGGAGTGATGGGATGATAGGTAGTTACTTGAGGTTATGTTTCACTATCAGTATCAACCTGTAACTCAGTTTCTACAGAGATGCGAAGTTCATGTTCATTAGGCCTCTTATCGGTACTATACTTGTATCTTTTACCACTTCTTAATGTGTGAATGTTTTCCTCAATGCCACTATCTCTATTATCGAACATTACAGACTCAAATTTCTAGGGATCTTATTGCATTCTTAAGACACCTTTCTCTGCTAACAACATTTTAATGTATAGATTGATATTGTTTAGGTACTCACCTCTGAATCCTTTGAAAATATCTTCCTCAGCCGCGTTGTAAGACTTCAAACTGTCCATAGCAAATTTTGTAACGTAGCCTTCTAGTATGATATCTAGCGAGAAGTCTACTTCTATTGAGATTGGGCTATCCACTGCTTTAAGTCTCTGAATTAGTTCTGGATTCCACGACATAGGTTCTCCTCCCTGATAACAATTTTTTTGTTTTGCTAGTCTTGAAAACCACTCATATAGGTCATTGCTAAAGAATGCAAAGAAAAATTCGTAAATGTCCACCCATAAGTATCTCTACAAGCATTCTTCATTAGAGAAACGCAGATGTATGTTGTTCTCCTTTCTTGCAAACTTATTTTCTGTATTATCCACCCAGTCCTGTATTTTGGTTCTCTTGGGATTCCAATATTCATAACACATCACAAGTTCACGCCTGGAAACAGAACCATTTGTTGTATTTTTAACCTTGTTCTTTAACTTTCTTGTACTGACCCAGGTTCTACGCAGTTGTGGTCCAACAAAACCCTTCTTCACCGGCCCTTTCGGAAACATCCTACGAACAAGCTGAGGTCTCACCCGAGGAGAATTTTATGGGGGATTATAGAATCAGGTTTCTGTAATCAGGTGATGCAAGGTTAACAGGCTAGGGATTGCGTGAAGTTACACCTAATTCACATCTATTGCTTATACTGTAGCGCACACTTGGTCTACTAACTTCAGAATGGTCATTTAACAATATGGTAGTGAAACTCTACACTTCGCAAAACATACAGGACTGTGCACTTAGCAAACTCATACAATAAGGTAAAATACAGCACCACAACCTAGATTCAACACTACACTTCTAGGGAATCACACTTAACATAGACTTCACTGACTTAGTGTTTACCCAATTAACCCATGCATTCAATATATTCAGAATTACTTGCATTCGCATTCAAGCCTATATGTTCGACACTTAGCATATTATTCTCATCACTCATTCATGTGGAAAATACATATAAAGGCGAAGACACATATAACTATAAGCATGCATTGAACCATAAACAAAATCAAACACGCAGATTCAATCACACAACACGATATTTACATGGTTCACCCCCCAGATGGGAGCTACGTCCACGGGAACTGTTGATTATATTAATGGGGAGGGTTCAACAGTTCTAGTCTATGCACTCAGCTACAGACTCTTCTCTCTACAATAGGTCTCTGCACACACAGCTGTAGAGCCTCTTTCTCTCTTCAGTGAGTCCCTGTGCTCATAGTTGCAGATCCTCTTTATAATACTTAGTCTCTCGAAGACCTCACAAATATCAAACAATATTATGAGAGATCAACAAAAAACCACTTAGAGATCAACCCTTCCCTTACAAGCTTGCCCCTTTTATAGATTGTGCCCGCAGGTCACGTCTTTACAATAAACGTGGGCCAAAAACCCTAGAGTTACCAAAAATGGTGCATTTACCCCACTAAACCGTCCTGTCATATTCAAAATCTGCTCCACTCGCCTCAGGCCGCCTTTCCATGCCACTCGTGGCTCTGACGCCCTTTTGACAGCCTCATCCCCCATGGAACGGTTCTAACTGCATAGTGTTGTGTCCCTTTCCGCCACTATGGATTTACTGTCGTTGTCGACTTGTGGCTTTGCTTCTAATGGTTTCCACCACTCTGGCTTTCCTGTCATTGTCAACCGCTTCCACTATGCTCCTTACCCCACTCTCGGGAATGATGGAGTCACTTACCCAAAATAGGTCATTGCTCGACCTCCCTTTACTTATATACTTTTCCCAAAAATAGTTGTTGCGCTGGAACTGTGCATCAGCAAAACTGTGCTATCCTCGAACTTCGCATTTCCACTCTGCTTTGCTCAGACTACGCTTCACCAAAAATGTGCCATTTGGGCCATGCCCAACAAGAGTTGGTGCAGAGTTAATATAGGTCATGTCGATAGATGTGACGTGACTAATGGATCCATTGACGGCATGGGATGACCTCAACATGTCCTTCATAGAGGAATCTCCATGATGGGTGTTGGGAAATATAGTATATAAATAGACCGACTGAGCGTAAATAAGGTGAAATTGTGGGTCTTTGAGAATGGCCTCTTCTTCAGTCTGGGGACTTTCTAATGACACATCCAAGGAAATGGATGGGATAATAGACTTCGAGAACCAATATAAGAATATATGGTCATCCAATTTGATCTTGCATAAAATTCGGTGTCTTTGCCACTCATGGATATGGTTCGTGATACAGGTGGTCATACTCTCTCTACAAGAAATGAGGATCTCAACACAAATGTCATAATGAACTAGTAACTAGAAGAACTACAGGAAAGTCGAGGTTATGGATGCAATGGTGGAATGCGTCCCATGGGGTTGATCAATATACAACTTTGCTATAGTGCCAATTAAGGATCGTTGTAGCAGGCGTGGTCGAATAGAATCATCCATTATAGAGTTAGAGGAACACCACAAGTGGAAATACACAATATGGTTCTGGGGTCCTCACCACCTTTCCCTTCGAACTTCGGGATGTTCGAAGGGATCTTGGTAGGAATGGGAGGCCACGTAGGATCATGTTAGATCATATCATTGGTCAATCTAGCCAGGTCAGCGAGGTTGAGACTAGCCATGAATGTAAAAATTGCAGGAGGATGTGACATGGTAGGGCCAACATACATGCTAACCATAGCAGTGATCATGGGTTCACCTTGACCAAAGGGAAGAGGGGAAGTGGTTGTCATGGGGGAACCATTGAACCACCTACAAGGGTCTGTGTAACTTGGAAGGAGGGGCTAGTGCCCCCAAGGATAAATCTAGTGGCTGGAGGGAAAATTTCCCTATTTTGGGGGACTTTTTTCTTTTTTGGAGGAAATAAAGCCACTTTTTCCTTTTTTGGAGAGGGAAAAATAATTATGAGCCAATTTGTGGGTTTTTTTACTTAGGATTTAGTGATTAGTGAAGGATTTTAATGGGAAAAAATAAGGAATTCGATGATATCATTAGGGGATGAAAATGATGAGGAATGTTTTGGTGTTAACAACTAATATTATAGATATACAGACACCAATGGCTATAAAGCAACTACAATCCACACTAGGTCATACTGAATATTATTGAAGATTGATTCGCAATTATGCATCCACTATGACACCTTTGGAGAAACTATTAAAGAAGGATGAGCTTTTCCAATGGAATTACGACTTTGAACAAGCATTTAGTACACTTATGGAAAAAATGGTCAATGCTCCAATCCTTGTATTTTTTTATTGGCATAAGTGTTAACAATCAAATTAACACCCTTAACAAGTGAAGGTTGGAAGCACATTTTACCATTCACACACAACATGAATACCAGAAATTTGGAACAATTGAGAGATTAATCTTTCATTTGACCATCGCTTCCACAAAGGAGAAGTATGTGAAGAGACAAGTTGATCTAAAGAGGCCAGTTATAGAACCACTTAAGGGCCAAAACCCAGTTTCCACAACACTTAGAGTGGAAAGATTACATGTAATGTGTATTAATTGTCCTAAAATTCTAGAAGATCAAGTCAAATGATTGGAAAACTATGTAAAGTGGATTTTTTTATGAAAATAATAAAAAACCATGAAAAATTTTAGTCCCACATTCATGTTTGGAAATTGAGTTCACAAATCCCAATGATATATAAGAAAGGAATTTGGGGCAATGAAAAGGACATATAAAGTGATAGTAAAGGCATAATGAAGGATTGAAGGAAATAATTCTCTTAATTCAAAGGCATTTCGGCCTCAAAGGAATGGAAAAAAAGGAGAGGATGAAATCAAGGTAGAATGATGGCATCTTCAAGGAAAGGTTGTAAGTATTCTTTTTCTTTGATTCAATATGATGTAATTATAGTTTCCCCCCAAATTTGAGCTTGATTTTTTTTTTCCAAATCTAGTTTTGAATTCTAACTTTGGTAGATAGAGTTCAAGTTTTTCATAGTTTTTCAATTTATGAGAAGTAAAGATAGAGGTAAGGAACTAGAAATCAAGCTGCTAATGGAGGTCTAAAGGCCATGGATGCTCAAGCAATGGGATCTCCTACAAACAACTAGCTTCAAGAGGTATTCTACTCTCTTCCTCCCTTCTAAATTCTTGAAAAATGCTTAGAAATATCAAGGAAAATTTTATTATTGCATGTATTTCTATCAAATAAGATTCACCAACTTATAGTAAGGATAGATAATGTAGTAGACAAGTTCCTAAACTAATATCTACCAAAATATTGACAACTATACTGGGGAGGGTTTTAAGTTTTCTTGAATTTTTTTCCCTTTAATCTTGGTGTTTTTCCATTAAATCCTCTAAATATTTGATCTAATTCTTTATAAAAACCTTTAGAATCTTATTGTGAATCATAATAAATTTATTGTAGAAAAATATTTGGAGTTTTCTAATCCATAGATCTATGTTTCTTGATTTTCCCGTAACCATAAGCACCCTACAGACTCGACAATCACGTGTACGACCCTACAAGTGCTGACAGTCATGTATAATCAATGCCCCGAGACATACATGAGTGAGCAGTGTATTAGGGAGCGCATTTGTCCTATATATGCTAGTACAGTGTAGACAGTAGTGTATGTTCCATAGAGATGAAATTTGACCCTATATTGACTTGAATCTTCAGTTTCACTTAGTCTCTTCTTATCCTTTTGGCTTGGAAGTTTAGGATAACTCTTTTAGAACTTGAATCATTCTTTTATAGGATGATCTTAGATGATTTCATTAATGAATTAAACAGTTGTGTTCTTAATTTGTAAAAAAACAAGAAACTGTAATTCACTATTTTAGGCATTCAATTTGGTAATAATTTGGACTTTGCAGACCTATAGAAACCTCTATAAATATATTAGGATCAATTAGAAGAATATTTGGAATAATTTGGGAGAATCTCATTTGAAAAATTAAAGTTTAAAAACCTCCAAAAAATCATGGAACATAACATAATTTGATTTTTTTGGTTTTGAATTCAAAATTTTCTTTCAATATTACTTAGATCTAAATATTTTAGGTCATATTTGGCATTTATATCTTTAATTTCACTCTCAATAGTTGGAAATTTGACTGATTTTACAAGATTTAAGAGCTTTAATTACTAATTTGCAAAGAAAGTTTCAAGAATTGAAAATCTGGATTATTGTTTTAATGAACCTCTATGCCTTTAATTGTTGAATTGCATGGAATTTCAAATCTGAAACACACTTTAAATCACATTAAATACAATATTGGAAACATATTTTAGAAAATTTGACAAAAAATTTTAAAAAATTGAACATAACACTTAACATAAATTCAAACAATTTTCCCTCCAAAACAAGAGAAAATGACTAAATTGTGTATTTCTTAGTTTGGATATTTGAATTTTTCATGTTTTTTTAGTTCAATAATAGATATTTGTTTCAATTTAAATTTTCTTGCAATTTATTGTACCCGACCCATGAATATATTCTTCGCTTGTGTCTTCGGGCGACCATGTGAATGAGAAAATGGATCTCAAGTGTAACGATTTATGATTTTATTTTTTTAGCATAATTTCAAGCCACTAGTATCCACTTTGCTTACACTTTCAAGTGGACCTGTAAACAGGAATGTGGATCTCAAGTGTAATAGAGTAGATTTGATTTTGGAAGTATAGTTCTCGAGCCATAAGTATCCTCTTCGCTTTCATCTTCGGGCGTCCCTGTGAATGAGAAAATGGATCTCAAGTGTAAATGTTTAATTCATATTATTTCAAAGGGTTGTATGTATCCTCTTTTCTTGCACTTTCAGGTGGCCCTGCAAACAAGAAACATAGATCCCCCATGTAAACAATTTGATTCATTTCATTCGATGTAATTATTTGGTTTAAAAATATTCTTGAAATTAATAATTAACAATAATTCAGAGAAGAATTGTTCCAAAAACTCAACAATCTACCAAAAATTTGCATCATTTTTACAAGACATTGAAGAAATTCACTTGATTTCGATAGTTATTCATATATTTGGAAAGAACTTTATACATTTTGTAAACCAATATAGAACCACGGTTTCAAGATTGAAACACTAGTTTAAGAATACTTGTTGGAAACCAAAATTAATCGAAACAATTATCATTCATGATTTAATTTCCAATTAAGTAGATTTGATTCAATTTGAGATACATTTCACAAATTGAAATCAACCTCTTGAACCCTTTCTTAAAAACCTTGTTGAAAAGAGAAAAGTAGTAATTTGTGACATTTAAACGTCATTTTTGAAAATGTTCCTCTTTAAGTTAAAATAATGGTTTCATTTTGAAAAGTTTGCAATACATGCATGTTTGAAATATCTATAAAGAACCTCTTACTCTTATGTATTTTAGATAGTTCATTGAATTAAAGGATAGAGTAGTGATCATCTGTGCATTTTTTGGTTCAATATTTCAATTCTACACACCACTAGTTTCACTGCCATTCCTGAAACTAAGCAAATTACCTTTAAAATGGGAGCTTAATCTAAACTAGCCAAATTTTGATTTTGATATCACCAACAAGGTTAGAATCGGGCTTGGATTAGGATTGGAGAGTTAACACTGCTAGGACACAAGATTTTGAATCTAGCATTGATTATTGCATGATTAAATCCATTAGTAAAAAAGATCACTTGTCGAGAAAGAGCATATAAAACATGCATCAAGTACGAGGTCAATATAGATGAGTAAGGGGGGTACCCCCCGTATTGCTTGTTTAGTAGGACATGATCTCATTACAAAATTCCATGTAAGTTATAGGTCCTCGGGGTGACATCACTTTCTGGATTACCAGATTATGAGACTTGTCCTAGAATTAAAATTGTTCTTCCCGACTGTCGATTGTGAAGTGGTAACTTTAGTTGTTGTTCCAAGGATATATCGTGGGCTCTTGCGAGTGGGGGACACTTGCAGTACCTGAGATAGAATTTGAAGCTTTTACTCCGTGGGACAATGATTGGTCAAGAGCCAATACTTGCACCTTTGGTGATTAAATTTTATTGTAACTGTTTCTCATACCTTCGATCTTAGTAATTGTTTGAGGCTTCATATCTCTCAAGAGATACAATTTTAGAAGGCCCTCTCATCTAGATTTTCACTGAGCTTTGGTTCTTTGGGAATGTAGATTGCTTTCTTGGATTAATAGGACAGTTTTTAGTGTGTGGACACTTTTCTTTTTGTTGAGTCTAGATTTCCTTTAGGATTGTTTAATTGACTCTATTTGTTATTAAGTATATGACTTAGATAAAAAAATTCTTATATAAAACAATTCAAAGTGGTTACTCTCCCAATCCACCAATCATAGCTGTAGCAAGGTGAGTCACCGAAATTTGAAGACCCCGCTAAATTACAGAGATGGATACAAAAACCACATCCCAGTCACTTGGAAACTGAACAACTTCTAGATTCAATTAACAGTGATAGAGAAGAAAAAAATCAAACAAACACTGAAAAATCATCGTTACATAACGAAGAGAATACAAAAATAGTTGGTGATATTGCTCCATTTAAAATAGAAACATTAGAGAATGACACAACTACTCAGGTAAACCCACCCTTGAAAGGTCCTTCATCCCCATTTGTACTTCACATCAGTGATTCATTGAATTATATCAATCCTCTTTCCAGATATTTCAATAACATGCAAAATTCAATGCTTAACCCTATGGTTGTGTTAGGAGCACAAAGGACTACATCAAAGCAACCTAAAATGGATAAGGGAGGTAACAATACTTCCATTTTGACCTCTATGCTAATCCATGTTGATGTATATGTAACTTCGGAATGTATTTCACATATACGTATATTGTATTCCTATAGAGATGTTATTATTCCTCTATACGGAAGTGGTTGTATTCCTATAGAGATGTTATTATTCCTCTATACGGAAGTGTCGTCATTTATATTGTAAGTGTCGTAACTTATACTTGATGGGTTATTAGACCACCCTATTGGGGGTCGGCCATGTGGGTCAAAGGGTTATTAGACCACCCTAGTGGGGATCGGCCCAGTCAGCATTATGTTAAGTGGTTAAGTTGAGGCCGACCTAGTTGAGTAAAGGTCAAGTCAAGTTAGTGTATAAATAGAGAGTGTGTCTCTCTCATTTTACACATTCTATTCTCTCACTCACACTTGGGAGAGTGGCGCACTTGTGGAGGAGGAGGCTCTACTGCTAGGAGAAGACTATCTCTTGTATTCTGGTTGTATCATTGCTCTATCTATCTCTGAGGAAGTTATTGGGGTTTTTCACCTTTATGGTTTTCCCCAAGTAAACTCTGTGTCTCTTGTGTGCTTGCATTATTGTGTCCATGATTGATATGATGTAGATTTGTTGTACATGTTATTCTCTCAGTTAAGATCCTAGATCAAATTGAAGTAAATTCTGAAAATTTAACAATCAAAACAATTAGTATACCAATCATTAGCACAAGTTCAACTAGAACTTCAGTGCCAGTTGGTACAGTTCCTGATTCCAATCCTGAAAGTACATCCACTTCGTCTGCAGGGATCCCTATTGGTGGTTGTTCCTTACCAAACGTGGGTTTTCCATATGGGTCAGCTAATAAAGGTAAAAGAACAAAAGGAGTAAGCCAAAATACTATTGGTATACTAAATACTTGTCCAAGATCTACTTCTAGGGTCAACCCTTCACCGTGGACTGGTAATTTTCCTAGCAGAAGCAATGGGCCATGGAACATTAATGCTAATTGGGGTTACCCTCCATCACTAAGTGATAATTCCTTTGGGGGTTATCTTCCAAATTTTCCTAGTACAATTCTTGGGGGAAATCCCATACCCCCAACAAGTATCATGTAAGGGGGAAATCCACCTATCAACCCCATTCCACAATGGAGTGGGAAAGTTCTAGGAAGTAAGCAATATTCTTGGGGACCACCTCCGCAAGGGAGAAATCAACCTTTGAGTGCTAATCAAAACAAAGGAAATAATTAATGGAGTGGTTGGGTTCTAACAAGTAACCAATCTTATTAGGGACCACTTCCGCAAGGGGGAAATCCACCCATTAATTCTATTATGCAATGGAATGGTCAAGTTCCATCAAGTAACCAATATTATTGGGGTCTACTTCTGTAAGGGGTAAATCCATCCATTCATCCTGTTCCACAATTTTTATACCTCAAATTGTCACTTTGTGCACCATTGAGAGATTTCATGCCATATCATAATGAAGAATGTGATGCCCATATCTCCTAAGAAGTGTTGAGACCCATCCTCATCAAGTTGGTCCCTTCCCTATTCTTACTGGAGGCAAATCCAAATCTAAAAGGTTGAATGTCACCTCACCAAATCCATATTAAGGATATTTTCGCTCCCTACTAGTGGTGCAAGGCGCAAAAATACAACATGTTTGCACTCTGCATGCCTGTAGGGGCACAAACAACTCAACATTTTCTCAGTATGCTCAATCCTGGGGGCACAAAAATACATCAACAACTATATTCCTTGGTTTTAGGATCTTGAATCTCAAGGAGATTTTCATGGGATAGGGATTCTTATCGAATCTCATCTCACCCTCATTCCATGGTATGATTCAGCTCCTTGATCCATCTTTTACTCATCCATATCCATCATTCTCTCTTAGTGGTTGGCCTCCCAAATCCTATAAGAAGAAGGCCATCCATGAGATAAGGGGAGAAATTTGGAGGCATCAAACTTATGATCTCAGAATTCTTGTAGAGGTAGAAAAGGAGACCTTGGAAGGAGGTGTTATCATCTTGGACATCGAGGTATAACATTGTAATTATCTTGTCTAGCTTTCTTAATGATAACTTGGCTTATTCTCCCATATCTTGTCTCTGACCATTTGGATGCATGATATGTTATAGATTAGATCTAGGAGAATAAATTACCATTTGTTTTGTTTTTGTCTTAGATTGGACATTTGCAAACTTAGTTCAATCTCTGGGAGGGTTTAACTATCTATAGAACGAATTCTCTAAGACACTCTGTAATCAATACAGAGACACCATGTCCCATCTTTCTTCTGCACCAACATAATTGGACTCCCACAAGGTGAGGAGTTGGGTCAAATATTCCCTTTATGTATTAATTATTGAATCTAACATTTGATTTCTTCATTTTCCATGAGGAAATGCATGTATACTGGACCGTTACATAAAGGTGCCTCGGGTATCAAATCAATGGACTACTTGACCTAGAAATGTACTAGCACCTTGGAAGGTGTGGTGAAGATGTCCTTGCATGCTTCCACGATCTTGTCCACCTATTTATGTTGTGTAGAGGGATCATTTGTAGAGGTTGTGGATGTTGTTGTGATATTTCATTCACCTTCAGAGTGATTCATGAAGAGTACAAATTTCCCTATCTAGGAGATCATCTTCTTGCACTTCTTATCCATGATGAGGGACACTGCATCAGTGTGAATTGTATCTAGTATATGTTGAAGCCTCAGGGGTGTAGGTTTCTAGAATGGGTTCCAAGGATAACAACACAGTGTGAAAACCCAAACTGAAAGGCTTCAAAAGGATCTGTGCAAGAGCAATTCTATTCCCATCATGTTTGGTGTAGTTAACTCCCACATATATAAAGGCCTCCATTGGAACTTATGGGGTTTGATCTTGAAAGGATCAGTCTTCCTGTGAGGTGTTGATGTATATGTAACTTCGGAATGTATTTCACATATATGTATATTGTATTCCTATAGAGACATTATTACTCCTCTATATGGAAGTGTTGTCATTTATATTGTAAGTGTCGTAACTTATACTTGATGGGTTATTAGACCACCTTGTTGGGGTCGGCCCTGTATAAGCCATGTGGTTCGAAGGGTTATTAGACCACTCTATTGGGGGTCGGCCATGTGGGTCAAACGGTTATTAGACCACCCTATTGGGTGTTGGCCTAGTCAGCATTATGTTAAGTGGTTAAGTTGAGGCCGACCTAGTTGAGTGAAGGTCAAGTCAAGTTAGTGTATAAATAGAGAGTGTGTCTTTCTCATTTTGCACATTCTATTCTCTCACTCACACTGTGGAGAGTGGAACACTTATGGAGGAGAAGGCTTTGCTTCTAGGAGAAGACTATCTCTTGTATTCTGGTTGTATCATTGCTCTATCTATCTCTGAGGAAGTTATTGGGGTTTTTTGCCTTTATGGTTTTCCCCATGTAAACTCTATGTCTCTTGTGTGCTTGCATTATTGTGTCCATGACTGATATGCTGCAGATTTGATGTACATGTTGTTCTCTCAGTTAATATCCTAGATCAGATTGAATTAAATTCTGAAAATTTAACATGGTATCAGAGCTAGCCTGAAAGAAGGCATGATATGGCATGTATCACATGTGTTGCACTTACGATGCTAGGGCTTGATATAGAAAACACCAGTCATCGTAGAACTTTCGCTATAAATCCATTTTGGAGACGTTTCTGGGTCTAAAACGTTTATAGGTCGAATATCATATCCCCATGTACCTTGTGTCCAAAGGAAAACCTCTAATTCGTTGTACTTTGTGATTTATGATCTGTACAATATAAGGTTTCTACCTCTTCCAGATCTTAGTCAAAAACAGGTGACCTTGGAAAAAAGGTCATAACATGGGCTAGGAATCTCGAAATGAAATTTGCTAAAAAGTGACAAGTAGTACATATACTGTACTATCGCAGGAAAAGTTTTCAAAGGCCGAAGTTGAACCAGTGACATGTGGCACGCCGTACAAATTCACTCTCCTGTTTTATCCCATAAACAGGTCACATTACGACACTTGGAATAACTCTCTCCCAAAGAATCCAATTGCGATCAGACCTATCAGGATGGAAAGATGACAGGTCGGGATATCTCAGAAAAAAATTTCAGATCCTATGGATTGAAAAGTTCAGAGTTACACCAGAAACAATCAGGTACATATTTCTATCAAAACAGAATTATTTTTAAGTACCTTCATTCATGGCTTCCGGAATTTAGGGTTTCAGATAAAGCTGGAATTTTTGTAATCGGAAACCACGGCTGAATGCTACTCATCAAAATCAAAATTTAGAGACCAAGATCAGAATTTTTGGTTGGGAAGAAGGCTGGGCTTGATTAGACCCTAGTTCGGGACTTTGATCAGAAAAGTGGAAAATTAGGGCTTCTGCAAAAAAATGGGAATTTTTGAAATCTATGACCATGGCTGAAAGCTCCTCATAAAAATAGAAGCTTAGAGCTTTAGATCAAACCTTTTGATTGGGAAGAAGAGTGGGCTTCATCAAACCCCAGTTCGGGGTCATGTCCAGTGAATCTGGAAGTTTCAAAGGCAAAATTGAGGAGTGAAACTTTGCAGTTTTCAAATTCTGAATATACCAACTTGATTAGATCATCAAGGCACATATTTCTATCCTTTCGGAAGTTTGAAATTCAAAGTTTGAATTTTTGGGGTTTCTCTAACAAACCCTATTACAACTCTACATCCAGTTCCTGCAAATCAAGTGGATTGGGTTAATCCTAGAAGAGGATGGATTGGTCACCTGCATAAGTGAAGAAGTTCATGTTTCAGAGGGAGATGAGGCTAAGGCCTTACATAAGAAGATTACAAGCGATCTCGATAGGTATGACTCATCGAGGTATGTTTCGAGATTTGTTCATGTTTAAGTTTATGGTATGTTTGTATTCATGATTATTATGGTTAGTACAATCTTGCTTTGAGATTTGTTGTATCACCTTAACAAAATTATGAATGCATGATAGAAGATATTCATTGGTTAGGGTGTTGACACTTATGATTGTACTAATGCATTATGGTGTTGTATGATGTTTATGTTGTTTGCTAACATAAAGGGTACACCAAGAAAGACAAATCATGTTCTACTTCAAGAACATATGATCATTGTGACATGAAGACAAAGATTCATCCACTGTCATGGATCACATAGAAGATCTACTTACGAGGTATGTATAACTTGGTTCTACAATGGTTAACTTATGAGACATGCAGGTTACTAGCACAAGTCACTGAAGAGAACCAAAAGACATTATGCGAGTATGTTAGACATATCTAGATACCATGCTAATCCATGTATGTTTTTCCTATATCAAGCTAGAATCCTACCTTGTGTTAGGATCTTATACTGTTGTGTAGTTGATAATGATTATTCGAGAAAGCATAGGTTTGAATAGTCATGGGTGTATGCATATTATGTTTCTTACCATAATTGATGATATGACTAACCAGAAGAATCATGAAGGTATAGGTATGAGTAATCACGGGTTTATGCACTGATGATTTAACTAATCAGAAGAGTCCTATGATCAAATAAGAATATGCATGAGTAAAAGAAGACTTCTTTGAAACCTTGAATACTAATGTTTATTATCTGTGAATGATCATGACTATACATGTTTAAGACTATTGTGTTTTGATAGTATTAAGATTATACTAATAAATGTGTGATTATGTATGAGACGTCAACAATAACACAATGATGATACTAATAAGCATGCATAGTGATTAAGGATGGATGTAAGTTCAAGGACAGGTAATCCAGGAAGCAAAGATCAAGAGGGAGTACACTCCAGTTGTTCCTGCAAGAAAGAAAAGGAGCACACTTCAGTAGTTTCTACAAGGATGCAGATATTCAGAGGGAGGTGACCACTTCTCACAATCCACATCAGAATGGAGTTGCAAAGATTCAGAGGGAGTCCACCCAGCAACCAAACAAAGATAAGTATTTGAATTGTCATTTCTTACATAATGTTATTCAATGATGTATATGCTTATGTTCCTAGAATTAGGTTGTGTATTATGCATATTAGAATAGTTGCATTGATGAACAGTATACTACTGATATACATGGGTAAGTGGCCTATGGAACTGTACAACATTCCATTGCTACTTATCTAGAATGAAACCTCTTTGCTGACATGTTAGGAGTTGTGCACACTCTCAACAATGTTCTGGTAGAGATTGGAAGGCATCTAGAAAGTTACGGAATATGGATAAATGTTGTATTGAAGCATTGGCTAAGATAAATGCATGATTGTATGACATATTTCTTTATGTGTAAGAATTTGTTCTGAAAACTATGAGATGTTTTCTAATCATGTAATTTAACTTTTGTGTAGGAAAGATCGTATACCATCACCTACAAAAGAAGGACTACAACATTTGTTCAGCAACAAAGTTATCTATTGAAAATATTGAAGATATTGAAGTTCCTTGGGTTTGGGAAGAATGCCATGATCAAGGAATACCAGTTGATCATGAAGATGTTTGCGATGCAGTCACAAAGGGTAGTCTGTAGTGACTTCCAAGAGGATCTACAAGATCAAGCATGTTGCAGGTGGTAGCATAGAGACTTTTGCTCCTGTATCCAGATACACTTCCATTAGATCTGTACTTGCTCTGGCTGCAGTGATGAAGTGGAAGATACACCAGATGGATTTCAAGACATCCTTCTTGAATGGTGTAGTTGAAGAAGAAGTGTATGTGGAGAAGCCACTTGGTTCTGAGACACATGACAGGGAGTCATATATGTGCAGAACTTGGTATGGTAGGATAGACAGCTTTCTATCCAGTTTGGGCTTTACCAAGAGTAAAGTGGATTCCAACCTTTACTACAAGGTTGAGGAAGGAAATCCAGTGATACTACTTTTGTATATGGATGACCTATTCGTAACAGGTGAGGATAGATTGATTGTCGACATGTAGCGGAAGCTTGCTGCTGAGTCCAAGTTGAAGAACTTTGGGATGATAAATAATTTTTTTTTGGCATGAAGGTGTGGCAGAGTGCAGATGGAATCTTCCTTGGACAAGGGAAGTATGCAGTAGAGATCCTGAAGAGGTTCGGGATGATGGACTGCAAGGCTATGGCCACACCTATGGAATCGAACTTGAAGCTTCTGTGTGATGCTCCATCTGATCTGGTTGATTATGGGCTCAAGTATGATGCAAATAAAAAGTTTAACCTACAGGGTTATGTTGATTCAGATTGGGTTGGCAGTGCTACAGATAGGAAGAGCATATCTGGGTGCTACTTCAGTATGGGATCAGGTGTGATCTCTTGGTTCAGCAGGAAGTAGTCCTGTGTAGCACTGAGTATAGCTGAGGCAGAGTATGTTGAAGCATGTTTAGCTAGTTGTGAGGCAGTATGGCTTCGGAAGCTACTGTCCGACTTATTTGATCTCCCGTTGGATGCTATTGGTATCTTTTGTGATAACCAGAGTTGTGTGAAGTTGTCCGAGAAGCGAGTGTTTCATGATAGGTTGAAACACATAGAGATCAAATATCACTATATCAGAGATATGGTGCAGAGAGGAGCTATGAAGCTCCTGTACATTGCGACGGACTAGCAGATTACAGATGTGCTAACGAAGCCACTAGCCAGGGTGAAGTTCGAGTACTTCAGGGAGAGGCTTGGTGTTCTTTAGATTGATGACACTTTGAGGAAGAAGTGATGGACACATTTGCAGAAGCCATTCCAAGCATGTTGGAAGGAGGATCCTTCACATGGTTGTGGATGTAAGCGTTGGATGATGAGCATCAAGACGATGCTCCATTTACTGCTCTATATATGCATCATGTTGGATGCTTGTTATGATCAGTTGGATCATTGCATCATGTTGGATGCTTGTTATGATCAGTTGGATCATTGCATCATGTTGGATGCTTATTATGATCAGTTGGATCATTTATGTATATATGCATCATGTTGGATGCTGGATATGATCAGTTGCATCATTTATGTATGTATGCATCATGTTGGATTCTGGATATGATCAGTTGGATCATTTGTATGTATTTTGTATATGCATCATGTTGGATGCTTGGACCATGTATCTGTATATATATCAGGTGGATACTGAGATCATGTATGTTGATATGCATCAGGTGGATACATTGTGTGGATCATGTATCTATGTATGTATCAGGTGGATACATTGTGTGATCAGGTAGATCATGTATGATGATACGTATCAGGTAGATACTTGGTATGCATCAGGTGGATGCAGTGTATGATCAATATGATCATGTGTACATCAGGACTATGTATGATGAGTATCAGGATGATACTTTGTGGTCGTGGATCAGGTTGTGCAGATGAGCATGTCTGGGAGATCATATAGGTCGGAGTTGTGTACACGTAACAGCCTGGGATGCTCTTTCGAGACATTGCTCTAGGAAGACATGTAATTTGTGCCCTACGAGATTTCAGGTCAGAGTTGTGTACCCGTAACATCCTGAGATGCTCTTATGAGGTTTTGTCCTATGGCATGCAATTTTCTCCTGGATAAACTGGACAGGATGAAAAAGGCCTTAGATGCTTCAGCCAGGTTTTTCCATGACCATGTGTAATTTGCTCCTGGGAGATCTGGACAAGATGAAAAGGCCTCAGATGCTTCAGCCAGGTTTTGTGGTGAGATCACATGTAATGTGCTCCTGGGAGATCCGACAGGTAGAGCTGTGTGCTCGTAACAGCCTGGGATGCTTTAGCTAGGTTTTGTGATGGGTCACATGTAATGTGCTCCTGGGAGATCTGACAGGTAGAGCTGTGTGCTCGTAATAGCCTGGGATGTTGCAGCCAAGTTTTGTGATGCACGTAATATGTCCTGAGGATTCCACAATATGGCCAGTGATGATGAAGACCTGCAGGTGGTGGGCCTACATCCAGTATGAAAAAGGACTAGATCTGTAGAACTTCCTATGATGAGTAGATTCAGAGATTGATTGAGATAGCAGCAGCAGTGACGATGATGATGACTCGATGATGATTATCCAGTGACAATGATCCAGAGAAGAAGACTTGTGCTAGAAGACCTGTGTTGAGAAATACCTTCCTAGTTAAGAGGGAGTGTTGATGTATATGTAACTTCGGAATGTATTTCACATATATGTATATTGTATTCCTATAGAGACGTTATTATTCCTCTATATGGAAGTGTTTTCATTTATATTGTAAGTGTCGTAACTTATACTTGATGGGTTATTAGACCACCTTGTTGGGGTCAGCCCTATATAAGTCATGTGGGTCAAAGGGTTATTAGACCACCCTATTGGGGGTTGGCCATGTGGGTCAAAGGGTTATTAGACCACCCTAGTGGGGGTTGGCCCAATCAGCATTATGTTAAGTGGTTAAGTTGAGGCTGACCTAGTTGAGTAAAGGTCAAGTCAAGTTAGTGTATAAATAGAGAGTGTGTCTCTCTCATTTTACACATTCTATTCTCTCACTCACACTGTGGAGAGTGGCACACTTGTGGAGGAGGAGGCACTGCTTCTAAGAGAAGACTATGTCTTGTATTCTGGTTGTATCATTGCTCTATCTATCTCTGAGGAAGTTATTGGGGTTTTTCACCTTTATGGTTTTCCCCAAGTAAACTCTGTGTCTCTTGTGTGCTTGCATTATTGTGTCCATGATTGATATGCTGTAGATTTGTTGTACATGTTGTTCTCTCATTTAAGATCCTAGATTAGATTGAAGTAAATTCTGAAAATTTAACATGAGGGAAGGTTAAAGTGTCCTAACTCTAAAATGGATCTAAACCTAGAACAAATCTACCTTAAAGGAAATCTAAACTAAGTCAGATCTAATCTAAAGGAAGTATTTTGATTGTGTGTAGGATAACTTGGTTTGAGTTTTAATAAGTCATTTCACCAGCTTAATAGAAATGTAAAATTGGATCTTTTCTTATTACTTCAAAATAAAATCAGACAATAAAAATTAACTGATAATAGTTTAAAGATTAGGCACATGCAAGGTTACCCTATAGCTGAAATGCTAATTGAAAAATTAACATGAATTAATTAATTTATGTTACTCATTTACATAAATAGATAAATGTTTTAATTAAATAAATTCACTTAAAACATAAATACATACAGATCATCAATCGATGTAAATCTAAACTGTAGATCAATGCATGGGTTAATGATTGCAAAGGATTAAACATTATTTATGAATAAACTGAAGTGAAAATCAACATTCATCAAAGAAATTTGATAAATTAACAAAAGAGGAATTAAGAGAAAACTAACTGTATTAGCTCAAAATTGCAATAAATTACAATCTCTTCATTAATCAGAGTATCTCTAGTCTTCTTTTGCATATTTTCTCGCCCCTCACCTAAAACACTTCGACCCTTTAAATAATAATTACAAAATAGTTACAAAGGATAGAATTCCCATAAAATAGAGATTACAAATCTACTTCCACTGCTAAATCATCTGTAAGAGTGATTAATAGTAAGCAATTCACGAAATTCCCAAAATAGGTCATTACATACATTCAGGGAAATATCCCGTAGTGCACTACGAATGATAACAACAATCTACTAACTATCTGCGACGAATAACAAGGGAACCAAAAGATCTTTCATAGAAGATTCATCATGGCCAATGATGTCCTCAAAAACGGAAAAGTTAGCCACTTTCCCTTCATTCAAACGAATTGGTGGAGTGACAGGTACTTCATTGATTATAAAATCTTGGATAATTGTATCGTCTCGATCA
This sequence comes from Larix kaempferi, assembly GCA_027924585.1. Taxonomy (NCBI): domain Eukaryota; kingdom Viridiplantae; phylum Streptophyta; class Pinopsida; order Pinales; family Pinaceae; genus Larix; species Larix kaempferi. The sequence goes on from BSBM01001792.1 coordinate 143,985, forward strand.
GCATGTTTTTTAGTGATCTTCCTTTTCTTCCTCTGAGGGAGCCGTATGCACATGGATTGAATCTCAGAGTCCTCTTCTTCACTATCAGTGCTTTCATCCAGAACATCTGCATTAAAAGGTGGCAATACTGGTTCATGGTATTGAAGACGCTGAAGTTCTTTCTCTTCACAAAATCTGACCGAAGATTTGTGACTTTTCTGCATCTTGCTCACAGTATGTAACTGTTAGAGAGAAAAATTCTGAAAACTGACTAACAAGACTTTTCTATTGCAATATGAAGATCGATGACTTGCTCATGTTGATGTTTGTATTTAACAGAGAACAAATAAAGATTCCAAAAAGACTGAATTTAATGAATAGCCATGATTAAAACCTTACGGTCTAGGAATTGCAATTATCATGTCTTTAATGAAATAACACACAGTTGGTGTAGATGAAATTTGGATTAAGACAAGATAAGGTTTTCATTAATTCACGTATGATTTAACGTCAAATATTAACATTTTATCATTACGAATTAGTTGGATCAATGATTCCCATTTCATGCTTGGACGAAGGTGAAAATCATAGTTAAGAGCCAGGTTGCAACTTGAAAAATGGTGAAGAGAAATAGAAAATGAAACTAGTTATTCAAATCAAACGACCCAATATCATCCATAGGATCAAGACAAATCAACGGTTAAGATTAAACACAAAGGACATGAAAGAAGGGCTGCGGGCATTTGTTTTTCAAATATGTACATTCCTTTTGCAATCTGCAATCCACAATTGCAGGTTGCGGGTTGTGGAATCGCAACTCTAAGTATTAACAAACTAGAAATTTCAACAATCTGCATTTGCGGGTTGCAGAAATGCAAGATGCGACTTTATTATTCAAACTCTTTCCTCCATTTTCAATCCGCGATTGCAGGTTGCGAGTTACAGAAATGCAAAGCACAATACTATTTTAAAAGGTCTCCCCATAATCCGCAATTGCAGGTTGTGGGTTGCGGTTTCAAACAACCACAATTCTTCGCAAATATTTTTGCATCTGCAATCCGCATTGTGGATTCTAGGCTGCGGAACAAAAACATTCAAAAATCGAAAACCAATCTTCCGCAATCCGCATTGTTGATTGTGGATTTCGGGTTGCGAAAAGAGCTAAATTTTGAGAAAATCTTTCTGCAACACACAAAAACAAAGGCATTTTGAAAGGGAAAAAATGCTAACTGAATCAAATCATAGAAAAGCAATTAAAACATGATGAAAAACCCCAAAATGTGTTGGGTGTGTTATATCTCCACATGGTGGGTGCGTGTACAAAGCCCGCCCCCCTTCATTTCAGACCGTTAGGTTCCGAAACGACATGGAGGGGGTCGTCAGGCCCCCGGAGTCCGCACGGAGCGCAAAAAAATTTTGTGGGTTGTTTTTGCTTTTTTGTTGTTTCGGCCCATTGTATTCTTTCTAAGCCCGGTAAAGGGATTAGGGTTTTAGATGCTGCGAATACTATATAATTGTATTGTAAATGGTTAAGAAAACATATAATGAAAAGAGTTATGCGGCTCTAAGTTTTGCTGGTTTTTTCCCGGTTAAGGCTTTCTAGGTAAAAATCTATGTGTTATGAGTGTGCCATTGTGTATTTTCTGTTTATGGTTAAGAATCTGTAATGAGTTTTTACTACACTGTTAAGGTTTAAAACTATCAAAATGACCATGAAATTTAACCATTACCTTTGCATATAAAAATTTGGGGCTCCCATGTTTTCTTTAAAACATGGGATTTGTTGTACCTACAACAAATGGCAACTGGCTGGGATGAACTGTTTATCTCTGTAAATGAAATCTGTAGTTACAAGGAAGACATGTCAGCGAAGTGATATTTCAACCTATAATTTCAAAATGTTCTTATAAAAACACAATAAAAATAGCAGAGTTAATCAAATGATTGATATATTTCCATCCAAAACCAATTAATGATGATATCTATTTGATAAAGAAATCTGGAAGTAAACAAGAATCCCCTATGATTATAGAATCATAGGAAGGCAGTTTGTGTTGAACCTTAGAGCAAACTTAATACCAGTCTAGATAGCCAAATTATGAATCACCTTGAGTTTATTAATAATTTATTTATGTACAGATGCATTACTGAAAGATATATACATTTCTTTTCTTTTCCTCTTTTCTTCCCCCCCCCCCCCCACTTTTTTTTACTTTTCTCTTTTCTTTTGAAAACAAAATGAAAATATATGCATAAGACTTTTGTTGATATGAGGCCTTTGCCCTGACTTGGTGATCAGATGTTGGCAATTCCATTCACAAACTTGATTTGGAAACTAAACAAGCTAGCTCAGTAAGGAGGCTCCTTGTCTTTCAGCTTTTGACACTGAAAGAAATCACCATGGCTTGGTAACCATAAAGTGGTCATTCCAGTCCAAAAACAAATTCATGATCATGGTAGGGATGTCTTGTAATAAGAACCCCCTATCCTTATATACAACAATTGTCTTATAAAAAAAGAAAAACAAAATATATTGATGTGTAAATCACAAGACACTACCATGGCTTGGTGACCATATGCTAGTAGTGTTACTCACTGATGTTTTTGCAGATCATGAGTGGACCGACCTGTGATAGGATCTTCCACCTTCCAGTAGTAACTGAAATTCATCTCCCTAGCTTGGTGACCAGATGTGGAGATGTCATTACACTAAACACCTATGAACGTAATGGATTGGTTTGTGATAATACCCCCCATCTTGTAATCTATAATTATTAAGGTGGATTATTTTCAAGGTGACTATAATGGGATCCAAAATAGATAAAGATTGACCAGGCTATGAAGATGTGCCGCCATTCATAAATGAAACATAACATAAGAAAAACTAATCACTTCCATAAGTAACCTCAATTAACTAAACAAGACATCTATAAATATAATGACTCATGTGGGAAGGTATCAATCAAAGCCCTGCAAATATTGATTGTTACTTTCATGAAAAACGTTTTCTGATATAGGCTGAGTGAAATTAAGACTGACATTATGACCTTAAAAGTTCAGACTAAATCAACTTAGAAACACAATTATCAACATCCTTCACCACATGTGTGGACATTATTCAAAATAAAACCAATGTACAAAAGAAAAATCAAATGAAAACAAGGAAGGAAAAGAAGGCAAACCACACTTTATGTACAAGTAAGCGAATCTACTCATTCAAACAAAATACTTTTTGAGCAACTGCACATTCACTGGGTAGGTATCTAAGATACCTTCTAGTTTCTGCAACCAGACAGTACTAGGACCAAGATTTTATGTAACAATGAATGGTCCTAGCCATAGGCGTTGGAACTTGTTGTAATCATTATTGTCCTTTTGTTTCTTATCCCACTTTAACACCAAGTCCCTCATAGTAAAATCCATGTCAGATGAGTACTTCTTTTCAAACCACCTTTTGACTAGCTGTTGATATTGATACAACTTATTTTTGGACTTCTCCCTATCCTCTTTTAGCTTGAGTAACATATCAATTCTTTGCTGGAGTGGGGAGGAATCATCCTCTTGTACGGATTGTGTCAATTGTAGTGAAGGAATCATGAGGTTGGATGGAAATATGTACTCCTTACCATAAACTAAACAGTAAGGGGAGTTTCCTATGGTTTCCTTTGGGGTGACCCGGTCTTCGCAAAGAGCATTGTATAGCTGGGTGTGCCAATATTTATGGTGAGCAGCAACTATCTTATTTAGGATGTTAATCAAATTTTTGTTGGAAGACTCTGCTAGTCCATTCCCTTGTGGATAATAATTGGCATAAAACTTCAGCTTTATCCCTTTCTCAAGGGCATACTATGTAAGATCAATGGAAGAAAAATAAAATGCATTATCAAACACTAGAAATTCAGGGGCACCAAACCTAGTGACTATTTGGCTTTCAAGGAAGGATATTACTTGGTTTGTATTGCATTGTCTGAGAGGCACTACCTCTACCCATCTAGTAAAGTAGTTCATGGATGTCAAGATGTACTTGTGTTGGAGGGAGGAAGAACGATTGATGGGTCCAACAAAATCTAGTCCCCACTGTTGAAATGGAAACTGAACTGTTACTGGCTGTAAAGGAAAGTCAGGTTTTTTCACTTTCCCAGCACACAAATGGCATGCTTCACATCTTTTGACATATCAGTATGTATCTTTGAAAAACATAGGCTAGTAGTATCCTGCCCTCAGGATCTTATGTGCAGTGGTTTCTCTCAAGAAATGCCCTCCCTCATGTCCTGTATGAAATTGCAAGAGAATATTATCAGTTTCTTTTTTCTCTAAACATCTGAGAAAAACACCATCATAATTCTTCCTAAACAAAACCTCATCTATGAATTGATATGGTGAAGCTTTTAACCTCAAAGCTCTGTGTTTTTTAAATTCAAAGATTCTAGGAGCAAACCCATGAAGGAAGAATTTAATGTCATCATACCATTCGGATGTTGGAGTCGTGATAACATTACCAGAACATGTTATTGTGCTTTCGTCTTGTTCCCACTCAATCTTCTATTGTACAAGATCATTTGATTGCGTAGTGAGAATACACAAGCCTTTGCCTTTGACAATATTTGTTGGTTTGATCTCCAAATCATATTCTTGCAGAGCTGTCATCCAGTGAGCTCTCTTTTCACCTAGTTCTTTCTGAACCAAAACATTTCTAATAGTTGCATGAGGAACAATGACTTTAGTCCGAGATTTCAATAAATATGGTCTAAAATGTTTTACCGATTTATAGAACGTGTAAGCTTGTTTATCGATATGGGAGTAGTTGAATTCTGCTCCTTTGAACATGGATCTCATGAATGAAATAGGGATTTCAGCATCATCCTCATGTTTTTTTGTAAGGACAACTGCATAGGAGAAGTCAATAGCAAAGGTGTACAGAATAAAATCTTTGCTAAAGTATGGAGACATCAGAGCGGGGGATTCCGCAATGGCTTTCCGGATTTCAACAAAGGCATTTATTTGTTCCTCAGACCAATTAAAATGGGCATCCATTTTAACCAATTGTTGCAATGGCTTAACAATTTGAGCAAAATTCGGAACAAATCTACAAACGAAATTAATCTTACCAAGAAAAGATTGCATGGCTTTACATGAGCCGGGTAAGCTGATCTTTGAAATGGATTATGTGCGTTCTGGATTGATAATCATGCCTTCTTTCGAAACAATAAAACCCAACAACTTACCTTCAGTGACTGCAAATATAGATTTCTTCGGGTTCAATGAGATTCCATATCTTCTGCAGTGCTCGAACACCTGTTTCAGGGAAGAAAAATGTTCATGTCGTTTTTTAGCATAAATGGTAATATCATCTAAATACACAATGACATAATTGTACATCAATCCTCTGAAAGCTATGTTCATAGCCCTTTGGAATGTAGCACCTGCATTTATCATCCCAAAAGGCATTCGCCTGTAGGAAAAGGTTCCCCAAGGGGTCCTGAAAGTTGTTTTTAGTTGATCATCAGGGGCAACCAGGACTTGGTTATATCCTGAGAATCCATAAAGGAGATAAAACATTTCAAACCCTGCTACTTTCTATAGAATCTGCTCCATTGGAGGAATAGGGTAATTGTCCTTTTCAAAAGCTCTGTTTAAGTTTATGAAATCAACACAGAGTCCGATTTCCCCATTCTTCTTTTGAATATGAACTAGGTTAGAAATCCACTGTGTATGTCTGGAAGGGAATATAATTCACATTTCTAGTAGTTTCTCAAGCTCCTTCTTGATGGAGAGTTCAAGACTGGGATGCATCTTCCTTAACTTTTGTTGATAGGGTTTTACCTCGGGTTTCATTGGTATATTATGGTGCATGATACTGGTGTCAAAAGTTTTGAGTTCATCGTTTGTCCATGAAAAGACATTGTTAAACTCCTTGCACAATTTGATAAAATCTCTATTTTCCTCAGCAGAGCAATCAACCCCTAGATTGATGAAACGAGGGTTCTATTCAGTTCCTAGGTTGGCAGGCTCATAGTTGAGGGATGAACTCTAGGTTTTACAGTTGGTCTTTTGCTTGAACTTATCTTGCGGATCACATTATTTCTCCAAGTTGATAACTGATTTAGGGATAATATTGAAACGATGAGACGAGTCAGCCAGAGACTTCTCATGCTCAGCCTCATCTATTGCCACATCTTCAAAAGTGTCCTGGGCTGTGAGAAAGTCTAATATTTGTTGGTCATCATCAAATACCTTCTAATTTGTCACATTATCAGGAATAGAAGGCATGTACACAAGTTTAATTGAAAAAGTGTTGTGGGACAAACCTTATGGTGGGATCAACCTGGATGTAGTATTAGCAAGTAAATTTGCATCAAAATTCTGTGATCTGGGGACTGACTTAATGTTAAATGCAAAAAAAAGAGTTAGTGAGATCTCTTACCAATTTCTGATAGTTAATAAAACGAGGAGACAAACAATGGATTTTGTTTCTCACCTATTTTACTATGATCTCAGAATATCCATAGCATTCAATTACCTGGGCACCCATATCAATTGTCCTCCTGAGTCCCTGTACCAAGGCCTCATACTCAGCTATGTTGTTGGTGCATTCGAACTGAAGTCTGTAGACAATCATAGTTTTGGTTCCTTTTGGATCAATCAAGACACAACATGCACCATCTCCATATGTAGATCTAGAGACAACAAAAAATAGATTCCATGCATTCAAATCTAACCTAAAATTAGTATTTACATTGTATACATTATGTACAACAGTACCTGAGAATGGAACTGAAGTAAGATTGACAATTTGGGACTGATTCTGTGCATTCTCAGCTAGTGACAAATCTGCAGATAGATCACCAAAGAAAGTATTGGAAGTGTAATGTTCCACATGTGAGATGAAGTATGCAGCAGGCTCACTAGGATCATTTATGTCTGTGACAATTTGTTTCATATAAGGTTCCCTTCTGATTTTAATTCTATTTGGTCTTCCATTTTAGGGAAGCCATAAGTGGGACCAGTCAATAGAAACATATCCTTTGAGCTTCTCTGACCAATCCCTTCTCAACCACATTCCATACATTTCTGGGATGTCATCCACAATGATATCCACAGTCTAGTGGATTCCGGGGTTAGCAGATAGTGTTAATAGGACATTCTTCAGTTCTCCCACTACCCTAACTTTGGATCTATCCAGTTGAACCATTTGAGTAGGGCAGGGCTCCCAAGAGGCATTCAACTTTTTGTAGACAGATAGAGGCATCACATTTGATGAATCCCTTGAATCTATCATACAATTATGGACATTTCTATTGAAAACTTCGAAATTAAGCAAGAAAGGAGGTGTTTTCTTACTACATGGTTTCTGATTTCCAAGTTTAGAGTATGTCTTTAGATTTTTGTTCTGAGCCTCTCTGGGTTTGTTGACAGTCATGCTTTTGGGCAGACTATCCCTCATTGCAGTGATTTTCAGAAGTTCAAAAAGAGAGATATTGGCTTTTACTCTTTTCAATTCCTCAATTAGACTGTATTCTATTTCAGGAATAAGAGTGTTCTTATGTGCTGGTACTTTACCTCTGTTCGGTGTGGATGTTGAAGTGGAAGCTTCCTGTGTGGGTTGTCCTTTGCTCCTTATATTATAGGGGTGCTGGGCATTGAAGACAGCCTAAGGATAATCTTCCTCCTTAGCCATGGGAAGTTCTGAAAAGAAGCTAATTGTGTTTATCTACTGGTCTTCTACTTCATCTGGTGGTTCAGGATCTTGATTTTATTTTGGGTTTTCATCTAGATGATTAGGAAAATTATGTGATTCTGAAACCAAATCCTTAAAGATAGAAATCATTTCTTCATAGTTCAATCCTTCATCAGGATTAGGTGAGACTTGGTTTTGTGGGGGTTGATAAGGACTTCTGAAAGGTTGTCTATTGATTCCCCTGTTATTGTTCTGGTTTTCTGTGTTAGCCTTTTTCAGGTCTACCATTTCATTTGAGATCTTTTGGAGGAACTTTTTCATGTCATTCATCTAAAATGGGTCCTTGTATTGCACTGTGAGTTTTGGGAGGTTCTCTTGCTTTCTTTTGGATGTTGAAGGTTGATCTGATGTAACATCAGGATTATCTTTCAAACATAATATATATTTTCCAACCCGGATACCCTTAGCAAAGGACTCCTGCAAGTTGTCTTTCTATGTTCTTTTTACCCACATAGAAATGGGAACAGGTAAACCTTTAACATAATATGAAACCAGTAGTTCTTCTGCAAGAAGAACAATAACAGGTATTCTATTTTTTAAGTATGAAAACTTTCGATTATAATATTTAATCTTTCCTTGCCTATAATTTTCATTGAGGACAAGTCTATAACCAAGTCTTCTAGAGTCTTGTCGTCTCCAAATTTATGAATGAACATTTTTTCAAAGTCATCCCATGAAGAGATGGATCTCGCTTCTAGGGAAAAGTACTAGGTGGAACCAAAATATCTTCTTAGAAGATTCATGATGATCAACGATGTCCTCAAAAACTGAAAATTCGGCCACTTTCCCATCCTTCAAAGTAATTGGTGGAGTGACAGGTACTTCATTGATTATAAAATCCCGGATAATTGTATCGTCTTGATAAACATGTTTTTCAGTGATCTTCCTTCTATTCCTCTGAGGGAGCCATATGCACATGGATTGAATCTCAAAGTCCTCTTCTTCACTATCAGTGCTTTCATCTAGAACATCTGCAATAAAAGGTGGCGACACGGGTTCATGGTATTGAATAGGTTAAAGTTCTTTCTCTTCACAAAATGTGACCAAATATTTGTGAATTTTATGCATCTTGCTCGTAGTATGTAACTATTAGAGGGAAAACTTCTGAAAATTGACTAACAAGACTTTTCTATTGCAATATGATGACCGATGAATTGCTCATGTTGATGTTTGTATTTAACAGAGAACAAATAAAGATTCCAAAAAGACTGAATGTAATGAATAGCCATGATTAAAACCTTACATTCTGGGAATTGCAATTATCTCATCTGTAATGAAATAACTCTCAACAGGTGTCGACGAAATTTGGATTAAGACGGGATAAGGTTTTCATTAATTCATGTATGATTTAATGTCAAATCTTAACATTCAATTGTTATGAATTAGTTGGATCAATCATTACCATTTCATGCTTGGACGAAGGTGAAAATCATAGTTAAGAACCTGGTTGCAACTTGAAAAATGGTAAAGAGAAACATAAAACGAAAGTAGTTATTCAAATCAAACGACCCAATATCATCCATAAGATCAAGACAAATCAACTATTAAGATTAAACATAGAGGACATGAAAGAAGGGTTGCAGGCGTTTATTTTGCAAATATGTTCACTCCTTCTGCAATCCAAAATCCGCAATTATCGGTTGTGGGTTGCGGAATCACAACTCTAAGTATTAACAAACCAGAAATTTCCGCAATCTGCAATTGCGGGTTGCGGGTTGCAGAAATGAAAAGAGAAAAACTATTTTAAAAGGTCTTCCTGCAATCCACAATTGCGGGTTCCAGGTGCAAACAACCACAATTATTGGCAAATGTTTCCGCATCCGCAATCCGCATTGTGGATTGTGGGTTGCGGAACGAAAACATTCAAAAATTGAAAACCAAGCTTCTGCAATCCGCATTGCAGATTGCGGGTTGCGTAAAGAGCTAACTTTTGAGAAAACCAAAGCTTTCCGCAACTCACAAAAACACACAAAAACAAAGGCATTTTGAAAGGGAAAAAATGCTAACTGAATCAAATCGTAGAAAGCAATAAAAAACATGATGAAAAACCCCAAAATGACCATGGAATTTAACCCATTACCTTTGCATATAAAAATTTGGGGCTCCCATGTTATCTTTAAAACATGGGATCTGTTGTACCTACAACAATATCCTATAGAGTTTCTTTCCCAATGTAATAATGACACTGTTAACACCCAAAAAGTGCTCACTAGCTCATTCCCTTATTCACGTGACCCATTTGTCCACTTTTTCCACCATTTGAGCCTCTAAAACCATCAAAAGGTCACCAAAAAGACCATAATACACCTTTTTCCCCTCAAAATATGTATTTTTCCTCAAAAAACCCTAAAAAAGAGTCCAAAATTCCCCAAAAAAATTAGAAGGGAATAAAATATAAAAAATATTCAAAAAAAGGAAAATGAGGAAAAAAGAGACCTAAACCATGTTGGTTAATACCATCGGTTTCCTTAAAACCATAATGGTATTCCCCATCACTAAAAACTATAAAAAGGTGATAGGGGCTCCTCACTTTTCATCCATATTTCATCCTATCCTCGTGCTGCCAAAATCCATCTTGAGCTTTTCCCATCTTTTGAGCTTTTCCCAACCATTGAGTCATTGGATAAGAAGAGAGCATTGGACATTGGAGCTTCTCAACCTTGGAGCTTCCCAAAACTCACCATCCTCACCATTTGAGGTAACACAAAAGTTTTAATTTTTATTTTACATGTTTATGAATCAATTTTGCTTATTGCTATTAATCTAGATTTCTTTATTTTACTGTTTACTTCCATCAATCTATAGTTTATATTTTCTTATTTACATTGCTTTATTTGAGACTGCTGCTACTAGTTAGCAGGTGCATCCTTGCACATGCTTGGTTGAAAAACCAAGCAACAGTTTTTTGCGACTCCGCTATTTTTCGAATTTTAAATTTTTGCTTTAAATCTTTTTTTTAGATGTTTTTCCCATTTAAAACTGTAGATCTACCATACTAGTTAGTTTCTTGATAGCTTCCCTAGCCTTTGGCCCTTTTTGTATCCCGAAACAACCCAACATTTCAATTTTCGGGTTCATTTTTCGCCGACCATTTCTTGTCCGTACATCGCGACTTTCGGCACCCATAGTCGCACAGTCCATCACGACTGTGAGCCCTTTTTCTGCGCAGTCCATCGCGTCTTTTCAACTTTTTCCCGTGCGGCTCATCGCGGATGGGAGAACTTTTCCCGCACGGCACATCTAGATTGTTTTTCATTTTCCTGCGCGATCCATCGCGAATGTTTCCCATTTTCTCGTGCGTTCCATCGCGACTATTTCCCATTTTCTCGCGCAGTCCATCGCGACTTTTGACCAGCACACCGCGATTCACATCGCGGTTTTTTCCCACATCACCGCGTGGCTCATCGCAGGTTTTGACTCGATAGCCGCGATATTTCCTGTTTCATTTCAACCCATTTTTTCAAAAAACATTTCGCCTAATCAGCTTATTTTTCCAACATCAATTTCTGCAATTTTTTACAGCCCACTGTGTCATTATTGTAGCATTATTCAATTGAAATTTGTTAGATACTTCATTTATCTTTTTGAAAATTTTCAGTTAAATGAAAGAAAGATTTTTTAAGTATTTCTGAGATTCTAAGTTTATACATTGCAAAGTTAGCACCATATTCCTAAAGTTGCTTAATATTTTGCCCAAGAAAGACTCTAAAATCCATTTATTTTCACATCTGTTATTTGCTTTACTTTTTAAAGAATCCATATTTTTTGAAAAGGTTATTAAAGCATTTACATTTGAAATGTCTTTCATTTTTTCGCAAATTAGAATCCTTATTTTAGTTTGTGATTAAATCACCCATGCGAGGCACATTGTTTTGGTATACACTACACCAGCACACAATCTGTCACAATAATTTCAAGTGATCTCTAAAAATTACCTTAACTCATCCAATATTCTAACCCCACTTGGGGAACACAAAAAGAATTTTGTAGCTAGGTAGGACTGAGGAGATAAGTATCCAAATAACACCCCTCACTCATTTTTCATGTTGAGACATAGTGATTGACATTTAGGGTACCAAAATCCCTTTTTATTTGTTGACACAGTTTATCACCAATTTATTGGGAAGGCCTCTCCCTTAGGAGGGTTGAAGTATCCGGATTGGTTCCAGAAGCCTGAGTGGAATATCGCTATCCTTTCAGTAACTGAAGGATACCTTTTGTAGTTCTCGTTGTACCACCCTTATGGGAGTATAGCAACGATAGAACCAAACTATAGATTCACCCAACCGAACATGTCATGAACGGGGTATCTTAGTGGCCAAACTTTTAGGATTGTCCACCCAGTGTCCCTCCCGGTAGGGGGGTATCTAACCTTTGATTCTACAATTTATATTATCTGAATTGGATTTCATCACCTTGCAGATGATATACATTGTCGATTCATAATACTTTTTAGTTAGGTGTTTGCATGCTCCATTACCTCCCTTTGGTCATAGAGTACACCTTTTTCTATTTTTAGGAACTATGTGCATGTTGGTTTCCTAACCACATTTTTTGATTACTCCACTTACTATAGCATAGTTGTTATAGTAAGTGTTTTGAGGTTGTTTTTTGGCCTGAGTGCCATTTATTTTTTACGCTCCCCTCTTGCACGCACGATTGCATTAGGGCTTTAGAACTTTCCACTCACCACCACAGTAATTTTTTCATAAACTGTCACCATTGATTCCTTGAGACATTCTCGGCGTTTTCCGGGAGACCCCCCGCAGTATGATTCCCTTGACTCCACACGTCATCGGAATAAAGCCTCGTCATCCGATTCTGATGCGCCTAATTTCACATCAGATTCTGAGGCAGAATCCAAAAATCCCATATACACCGCACCCACTAGCCCTATGGCTGATTTTTCTTCCAACCCTTTCAACACAGGGATTGTTGGTGGAACGTCTTCCACCATCCCAACTACTACATTGGCCACCACTCCCGCAACCAATGTTGGTATGCCCAAATTGGGAACTGCTTCCACTCAAGGCATGCCTAATATGGGAACTACATCTACTCTAGGGATGCCCAACACAAGACCTACACCTACTATAGGTATACCTTTGACTAGAACCACTTCCAGCATACCAAATCCTGGGTCTACTATACCAAATCCAAACCCATCTGTAACTCAAGCTACACTTGGGAACATAGTTTCCACCCATACACCTTTCATTGGGGCACATATCCCTTTCACAAATCAGATACCTTTCAGGGGCAGTGGCCCACACCATAATACTACCACTAGCACATATGCCCCAGCCACTACATCCCACCCTTCAGCCAGTCTTCCATTTATGGCAAGTCTAAATTTTCCAAACTTGGCAAGACTAACTAATGATCCTATTATACATAACCCCACTTGCCCCCCCATGCTCACAAAGCTTCCCTCAGATATCCCAAAATTTGAAGGAAAAGCTGGGGAAGATCCCCAAAACCATATCATGTCGTTTCACCTATGGTGTTCCTCAAACTCCATAGTATATGATTCTATTCGACTCAGACTTTTACAAAGAAATTTCACTAGCTCTGCAGACAAATGGTACATTGAGCAGCCACATGGGACACACCCCACATTTACATCCCTCACCTCAACTTTCCTTCAGTTCTTTCAACTACCTATACATTATGATGCAGGAGTGGAAATACTTTTGTCTTGTAGACAAGACATCACTACACACATCACCGATCATATCCATGAGTGGTGTAAGCACCATAGTCTCTGCAAGATAAAGCTTGACGATTGTATCTTTTTGGATTGGTTCTTCAAATCACTCCTCCCTCTCATAGCCAAAGATGTAGCTTTTGAACGACCCCAGTCGAAAGAAGAAGCCATCTTAAAAGCTCAGTAGTTCGACCTCATATATGCCTAGTCTGGATATCTATACACCATTTTACCCGACGCCCTGCGCAGTGATCCATCGCAAAATGATGTGCTGGGGGCATCCCATGCTGTGGACGGTATTATCGGCTAGGTTATGGTGCAAAAAAAACCTTTTACCATGATGAGTATAAACAACGCCCCAGACCTTTCTAGGGCTACATCTCATTCTGGAGCTACAACTTCGTATGCTCCAATAATGCACACCCACCACACCCATGGACCCTCATGTCCACCACAGTGTTATGGGAAAGCACCATCAGCTTATGAACCATCTCCATATTATAACCAGTAGGCCCACCAGACTCTGGTTCAACCACAAGCCCAATCGGCTTATTATCGTCAACAGGCAGCACCTCTTGCTCCAACACTTCCAGTAGCTCAAGGTTATCGACAACCGCAACAAGCACCAGGTCCACCTCCTAACCCTTCTGCTTACTACCCACCACAACCTGCTCCAGATCCTACACAACCTCAAAAACCACCTACTTCCCAAGGGCATGTGTACGCACAGTAAAACCAACCTCCAAACCAGAACAATCAGTGAAATCAAGGAGGTTAACAGAATCGCGGAAAAGGAAGAAATCATGGAAATAACCAACAACAAAACCAAGGAGGATAGCCACCCAATCCCCCCAACATCAATAATCCTGCTCCTACAAATCAAAACCCTGATCGTCCACCAAAACAGGGAAAAAATCCTAATTTGAGAACAAACCACTTGTGTTCCATATGTGGAGTCTACAGCCATTACACGCATAATTGCCCCCATTTGGACAGAGTGCGTCAACTCTGGACCGATGACACCCAGGGACAAGGACATGCTACATAGCCAGCACCCCCTCAACCATAACCCATGATATTGTAAAACCCCCTACCAAACCAAGGCGTGGTAAACACTCGTCCAAATGATCCCCCTCAAGGATCCGCTACAACACAACAGCAAATTACCTATGCGGCAGCCGATTACCAGCATACAGAGTCCAACACTCACCATTTGCTAATGATGTCACCAAATGATGTCAATATTCAAACCCGTCGAAATCAATACGGCTCAGCCCCTAAGGCCACACCTACCGACCCATCTCCGAGTACTCTCCCAGCCGATCAACCACTTCACATACCAAATATTCCCATGGACGGGGGTCCAAAAGAACCTCGCATCCCTTTAAGATGAATCAAAAATAACCCTAACGCTTGCGCAGCTTCCAACTATAACATTGTAGAAGACTTATCCCAGTCCCCTGCTGCTATGTTCGCTCTAGAAATCCTAAAAAATTGTCCTGCACAGAGAAAATTGTTGTTATCTGCCATTGGTGCCATAGATCCTAATGACTCCAACATGATGGATTTCGACTTAAACCAAGCTGAACCTCGCCTGCCTTCATCTCTAGCTTTTCAAGTTTCTGTGTCCATTCGCAACCTCGTCGTTCATCGATGCATAATCGATGAAGGTGCCTCCACCTGCATTATGTCGACTTTCGTATGGTAGAAACTTGGTTCCCCAATGCTACAACCGTCCACTATCGCATTGCGAGCTCACGATGGCCGTGTAGCTCAACCTCAAGGCTTGTTAGTGAATGTACCCATACAGCTTGGGGGCAAACTAGTTCTCATAGATATAGAGGTCATTAACGCCCAACTTGATTACAATCTCCTTCTGGGATGAAGCTACATGTATAAAATGAAAGTTGTCACTTCTTCAGTTTTTCGCCTCATGATGTTCCCCCATGAAGGACGCGTAGTCAAAATCGACCAGATTACATACTATGATCCCAATGCCCCCACAACACCTGAAAATGTTCTTCCCATGATCGAACAACCCGTTTAGAGTGCACCCACATCGTTTGTCTCCTCAATCGGACCCAGGATATATTCGAATACTCCCATGACCACCACTTTCCCTTCTATCCCATCCCCTCTCCGGGTAACTGAAGTATCTGATTTATGCACCCTCTCGCACAACAAACAACAACATACTCAACAACCTCAACCACTTCCACAACCACACGCAGTTCCTACTCATATGGGAACAACACTGATTCACACTATCCCATTCTTGTTTCCATTTTCAGGAGTTTTCAACACACCAGTAATGGCTACACTTAACCTTCTAGGTTTAACATTAGGATTACTTGTATGGTACTTACCTGCCCCAACCCCCCCACCGAATCCGATTGTTGTTTTACAACCGGTACAACCCATGAATATGTCGAACCATCCACCACCTGACATACCCAACCCCCGAAATTGTCCACCACCTCGCGTTTTGAACCCCCAAAACCGACCACCTCCAATAGGGGACACTATAGCGACATCTAGTTATGTCCCCCCTCAATCTCGCCACACTGGGGACAGAGGTCCACAAACCTACACCACTGGACCCACCAACTGCACCTGACCAACAACTCCAAAGTTGGAAAAGAATCCCCCAACAATCCGTGTTCCCCCTAAGTGCTCCTTGTGCGACGATATAGGCCATGCTACCCATCTATGTCCACATCTATCGACACTTCAAGAACACATGAATATGTTGGATGATGACACCAACATTCTAGTTGTCAAACTAGAACTACCCCCCTCGGCCTCGTGATAAATCATTGCCCACAAACCACCCTTGTGCAATATGTGGCATCTACGGCCATTATTCATATCACTGCCCTGATCTCCCAGATTATAGAGCAGCACTATACGAGCTGAATAATGCCGACCTAGAGATATCCCCCTTGCTTATTGAGGAAATATTCCCCCAGAATATTCCCATTCAGAAGAATTCAATACCATTTATATGATTTCAACTACCTATAAACCTGAACCAATTGATTTAATGACACACTACTTCCGGACTGATGAGGAAATTCTAGAAACACTCACTGCACCAAACTACCCTTGGGATGATATGCACCATCAATCATACTTCATCCCCGAGGCATCTACGTCCACCATGGAAAACCAACTATCCATTGAATCTAAGGACTTCTTACCAACCAAGGTCGATTGGTTCAAAGATCCAATCCCAACTCTGGAAGCATTTGAAGAAGGTAACATGGCTAACATTTCGCCCATTATAAAAATCGACATCTCCACCACCCCCGAAAAACCTGAGCTTATCTCTTTAGGTGCATCATGCACTGAAAAAGAAACCCAAGCTTATAATAAACTCTTCCAAAAATTTCGAGATGTCTTCACCTGGTCTTATACCGAGATGCCTGGTCTTGATCCTACCATCATAGAACATCACATAGACACTTGGCCCAACATATCACCAGTTCGCCAGAAACAACATCCCATTCACCCATCCAAGCTTCCAGCCGTCAAAGTAGAAATTGAGAAGCTTCGAGCAGCAGGTTTCATATACCCTATTGCATACACCACCTGGGTTTCAAACCCAGTATGAATCAATAAGAAAGTCGGCACCATCCGCATCTGTACTAACTTCCATGACCTTAACCTAGTTTGTCCCAAAGACAAATTCCCCACACCATTTATTGACCAACTAATCGACGCGTGTGCAGGGCATGAAGTACTTTCTTTTATGGATGGTTTCTCCGGATACAACCAAATCAAAATACGTAAAGAAGATCAATACAAGACCGCTTTTGCTACCCCATGGGGCACCTTCACCTATCACGTCATGCCTTTCGGTCTCAAGAACGCTAGAGCCACTTTCTAAAGAGCCATGACTTATTGTTTTCACAATCTGAATAATATCATATTAGTTTATCTAGACGACCTCACGGCTCGATCTAAGGAACGATCTAACCATTTAGATGATCTTTTACAAGTCTTCTTGCGTTGTCAAAAATACAACATCCGCTTGAACCCACTCAAGTGTGTCTTTTGTGTTCCAGCAGGCTGCCTGATGGGGTTTGTCATTTCAGAAAAAGGGATCACCATCGACCCTCTAAAGGTCCAAGCCATAGTAGACCTACCGTCACCTCGTACATTAAGACAACTACAAAGATTTCAGGGGAAGTCCAACTTCCTTCGTTGCTTTGTCCCAGACTATGCCACTGTTAACATCCAAAAAGTGCTCACTACCTCATTTACCCCTTTACATGACTCATTTGTCCATTTTTCCTACCATATTTACCTCCAGAACCTTAAAATCCCATTAAAAAGCCTCCAAAAGGCCAAAAAACCCCTTTTTTCCCCCAAAATAAGCCAAAATTCCTCCAAAATAGCAAAAACCCTCTAAAAACGGAATAAAAATATAAAAAAAGGAGGAAAAAGAGGAAAAAGGAGGAAAAAACCCTATACAGCTGACCGAATCCATATGGTTCCCAAAACCATGGGCCAACACTCCACCACCAAAAACCTATAAATAGGTGATGGAGAACCCTCATTTCATATCCATAGTCAAATACACCCTTACTCTGCCAAAATCACTCTTGAAACCCTAGCTCACCCTTGAGCTACTTTCACCCTTGAGTGCCCCTTTGGCCCATTTCCACCCTTTGGAGAAAGAGAAGGAGCAAAGCTGGAGTTTGGAGCAACCCTCTTGGACCATTGTAAGAACTTCACCAACCTTCACATTGGATTTATAATCTTTAATACAAAAAATCATTTATATTTCCATGTTTTGTTATGTTGATTAATGTTCATGCTAGTTTAGAATTTGTATTGCTTTAGTACTTTAATTTACTGTTTATTGAACTGCTACTAAAGAGTCCATTCTCCTTAGTAGGTGCTCATTTGCACAAGCTAGGGTGAAAACCCTAGCTACAGTTTTGGCGACTCCGCTTGTGTTTCTTTTGAATTTCTGGTTATAGTTTTAATAGTTTTAAGCGTTTTCAATTTTCTGCAATATTTTTCTGTTTTTTCCTTTCGGCTGTCCCATTCGGCTGCCGTAAACCGCGTCTTTTACCCCCCATAGTTGCATTTCGACCACGTTTTTCAGGCATTTACCTGCGATCCGACCGCGGCTCTCATACTATTTCCGGTGCCCTGCCGATAGATTCAAGTCTGTTACCTGTGATCCGACCGTGGCTAGTAGCTTGTTTGGCGCGATCCGACGGCGGCTGTTAACCATTTTTACGCGTCCTGCCTGCGGCTTTCAGCCATCTTTCTACAACCCACCGATGTCTTTAGGCCATTTTCCTGCATATTTCCTGCGGCTTTCAGCCATTTTTCTGCAACCCGCCAGCGTCTTTAGGCCATTTTCCTGCGTCCTGCCTACGGCTTTCAACCATTTTTCTGCAACCCGCCGGCGTCTTTGGGCCATTTTCCCGCATCCTGTCTGCGGCTTTCAGCCATTTTTCTGCAACCCGCCGGTGTCTTTAGGCCATTTTCCCGTGTACCGTTTGCGGCTTTCATCCTTTTTCCTGCAACCTGCCTGCAGATTTCTACCTGTTTTTGGCTACCCGACTGCATCTTTCGGCCAAAATCCCGAAACCTGTCCGCGACTGTTGAGATGTTTCCCGCGGTCCGACCGCCCAGATTTGCCAAAGACCCGCGGTCTATTTTCTGCATTTTTTCCTGTTTTGAACCCATCACTTTGTTGCAATATTTTCTGCACTTGCACAGCCATCTGTCCTGCCTACAGCCATCCTTCCCAATAGCCTTTTCTGCAGTATTATTTTTGTTCCATTTACAGAATATTTTGTTTTAAATTTCAGTATTTTAATTGAAAAGAGAAAATTTTGCATTTCAAAGTTTAAATTCTGTATTGTTATTTTTAGTTAGAAAGTTGCCCACTCCGTGGCACTTTTACTTGGGTTCATCATCTCACACACACAGACTCTCTCACCTAATTCAAGTGAGCCTTAAAAAACTACTTAACACAAACAACATTCTAACCCCACTTGGGGAACACATAAGAATTTTTGTAGTTAGGTAGGATCGGGGGGATAGGCATGCAAATAACACCCCTCGGTTGCTTACACTTGAGACATAGTTGTTGTCCATTAGGGAACCAAAATCCCCTAGTATTTTTTGGCACGGTCACAACCAGTTTATCAGAGGGCCTCTCCCCTAGGAGGGTTGAAGTCGCCAGACTGGTTCCGGAGGCCTAAGTGGAATACCGCAATCCATTCAGTAACCGAAGGCTACCTTTCGCAGTTCTCGGGGTATCCCTGTATGGGGATACTACGGCGATAGAACCAAATTGCAGATTCACCTTTTTTGGACGTGTCATGAATGGGGTATCTTAGTTGCCTTTCTTCTAGGATTGACTACCCAGTGTCCCTCCCAGTAGGGGGATAACTTTAGCCACTTGGCTCTACTATCCATATTGTCTGACTTGGATTTCATCACCTTGCAAAGGATATGTCTAGTTGAGTCAAAATACTATTTAGTTAGGTGTTTGCATGCTCCCTTACCTCCTTTTGGTCTAGCGAGTCCACTATTTTTAGTTTTTAGGAAACCTGCTAATTGTTGGTATTCTGACCATTTTTGTTGATACTCCACTTATTGTAGCACAACTGTTATAGTAAGTGTTTTGAGTTGGTTGTTTGCCTGAGTGCCATATTTTTTGAGCTCTCCTTCTGCACGCTCGGTTGCATTAGGGTTTTTGAGCTGTTTTTCACTCAACACAACCCCTAGATACTTGATACCATCTGTCACCATTGAGTCCCCGAGACATTCTCGGCGCCTCCGGGGGCGAGCCCCCACAACACGGTTCACTTGACACCACCCGTCACAGACATAGATCTTCATCACTTGATACCACTCATCATAGATCTCGAGCCTTGTCCCTTGACTCCACACGTCAATGGCATAGAACTCCGTCACCTGAGCTAGACGCCCCTTATTTTACCTCTGATTCTGAGGCAGAGTCCAAGAAACCCATTTACACTGCACCTACCAGCCCCATGGCTAGCGTGACTTCCACCCCTTTCTTTGTAGGGACCATTGGTGGAGCATCCACCACCACACCAACTACCACACCTGCTTTGGATATGCCCTCGATGGGGCCCACATCTACCATTCTGATCATTGCACCCATTCTAGTAGCTGGAATACCTATTCCTACTCCACCAGTGACTCACACTACCCTTGGCGTTGCAGGACCGTCCCATACCACTTTCATCCCTCCACTTGGGGGCAACCTCCCAAACCCTGCCCCTACACTTGGGGGCATTGGCCCCAACATAGTCCAACCCACTAGTATGTCACATCCTTCTACTATTTTTCCATTCATGGCTAGCCTCAACCTTCCTGACCTAGCTAGAGTGACTAATGATCCCATCAGTCATGACCCTACGTGGCCTCACATGCCCACCAAGCTTCCCTCCGACATCCCTAAGTTTGAGGGCAAGGCAGGTGAGGACCCCCAGAACCATATTATGTCCTTCCATCTATGGTGTTCCTCCAACTCCATAGTGGACGACTCTATCCGCCTCCGTCTGTTACAACGCACCTTCACTGGCTCTGCAGCTAAGTGGTACATCGAGCAGCCCCATTGGACCCATGCCACCTTTACTTCCCTTGCCTCGACTTTCCTGCAATTCTTTCAGCTACCTGTCCGCTATGACGCGGGAGTTGAGATCCTACTGTCTTGCAGACAGAACACGGCTACCCACATCACTGACCACATACATGAGTGGCGTTGACACTGCAACCTCTGCAAAATTAAGTTAGACAACCGTATCTTCTTAGATTGGTTTCTAAAATCCCTCCTTCTTGTCATTGCCAAGGATGTGGCATCCGAACGACCCCAGTCTGAAGAAGAGGCCATCCTCAAAGCTTAGCAATTTGACCTCATTTACGCCCAGTTGGGTTATCTCTATACCATCATACCTGACGCCCCTCACGGCGATTCCTCCCAACACGATGCACCGGGGGCATCCCATGTCGTAGACGACATCATTGGCCGTATTGCCTCGCATCCCCAACCCTTTTCCATAGCACGTCCTATCCCTGGACGCAACCTTTAGCGGGCTACATCTCATTCCGAAGCAACCAATTTGTATGCTCCCATGGCACATCACCACCATTCCCACGCACCCTCATGTCCAACTCAGTGCTTTGGTCATGCGTCCCCCGCTTACGCCCCCTAGGTCGCACCTCAGCCCTATTACCACCCGCAAGCTGCACCAGCTCCTATGTCCTCTCAAGCCCAACATGCTTATTACCCACCACAGGCAGCCCCTGTGGAAAACCCACAACCTGCTCCGCAGATGTATCAGCAACCCCCACAAGGTTTAGCACCTGAGTAGCCTCCCCCTACTTATTATCCACCGCAGCTTGCTCCTGCACCTGCACAACCCCAGAACCCACCTACTGCCCACGGGCAAGTATACGCCCAACATAATCCGTAGCAGAACCAAAACAACCAGTGCCAATAGGGCTAGCAAAACCATGGCAAAGGCAGTAACCATGGGAGAAACCCCCCTCCAGACCAAGGTGGTCAACCTCCCAATCCCCCAGACAACAATAACGCGGCACCTGCCAACCAGAACCCTGATCGGCCGCCCAAGCAGGCCAAAAATCCTAATTATCGAACAAACCATCCTTGTTCTATTTGCGGGGTCTATGGCCACTACACACATGCTTTCCCACATTTGGAGCAAGCTCGGCAACTCTGGACTGATGATGCCCATCGCCAAGGGCACGCGGCTACTCATGCGCCACCCAACCCCCCAACCCCCTCAGCAACAACCTTTGGTGCTACAAAACCCCTTACCAACCTAAGGTGTAGTGAATACTCAGCCGTTGGCTCCCCCTCAAGGCAACGCGTCCCCACAACAACAGATCACTTATGCTGCTCCTGATCAACCCTTGTTCGACTCAGGTACCCACCACTTGTTAATGATGTCATTCGTTGATGTCAACCTCCAAACCCATCGGAACCAATATGGCTCCACCCCTGAAGCCCCTCCCGCTGACAAAAACACTAACGCTCATACCACTGATCAGACATTACATATACCCCCGGATCCACCAGATGGTGCCCCTAAAGCACCTTGCTTCCCACTTCGTCGCATCAATAATAATCCCAATGCTCACGCTGCATCAAATTACAATATTGTAGATTACTTAGCCCAGTCTCCCGCAGCCATGTCTGCGTTAGAAGTCTTAAAAAACTGTCCTTCACAGCGCAAAACTTTGCTCTCTGCCATTGGTGCTATTGACCCCAATGATTCACAACTGATGGCATTCGATTTGGACCAGTCCGAACCACGCCTGCCTTCCACTTTAGCGTTCCAAGTTTTTGTTTCCATTCGGAATCTTGTCATCCATCGGTGCATTATCGATGAAGGTACCTCTACATGCGTTATGTCCACATTCGTTTGGAAAAATTTGGGATCCCCTACCCTCCAGCAGTCCACCACTGCGTTGCGAGCCTACGATGGTCGTTCGGCTCAACCCCAAGGTCTCCTAGCTAATGTCCCCGTCTAGTTGGCTGGAAAAACCGTGCTCATCGACATAGAGGTCATCAATGCCCAACTTGATTATAACCTCTTACTTGGCCGCAGCTACATGTATGCCATGCGGGTGGTTGCCTCATCTGTTTTTCGTACCATGATGTTCCCCCATGACGGACGCGTGGTCAAGGTCGACCAACTCACCTATTACGATCCCAATGCCCACGCTGCACCCGAAAATGTTCTCCCCATGGTTGAACAACCTATTTGTGGTGCAACTACCTCATTTTTTTGCTTCGTGGGACCCAGACTTTACTCAGACACGCCGATGACTTCCACATTCCAATCCATTCCACCCCCATCACCCGCGATCGAAGTCTCTGACCTATGTACTCTTTCCCACAATACACAAACACCCAAGAATCAACCGCCCTTGTTACCCAAACCACCATTGGTACCTAGTCACATTGGTGTTACACCCACCCACACAATCCCCTTCCTATTCCCTCCCTCGGGAGTAGTAAGCACCCCAGTTATGGCTACTCTCAGCCTCCCCGGGTTAACCTTAAGATTACCCGTGTGGTATA
Source organism: Larix kaempferi (assembly GCA_027924585.1). Lineage (NCBI taxonomy): Eukaryota > Viridiplantae > Streptophyta > Pinopsida > Pinales > Pinaceae > Larix > Larix kaempferi. The sequence goes on from BSBM01001792.1 coordinate 167,520, forward strand.
TTTCACCTCCCGTTCCCCCGCTGACACCAAATGTCGTCCTCCAACCGGTGCAACCCATTGCCACTACTAGTCAACCACCTCCCAGTGTCACTACCCCTTCATCATCTACAAATCCCCCTCCTCTCATCAAGCCCACTGGGGGCAGAGGCCCACAACCATACACTGCTGTACCCCCGCCCAAAGCAGTTAAACCCCCCCCCCCCCCCCCCCCCCCGTGTTTCGTGCTCCTCCCAAATGCTCGTTGTGTGGTGATTTAGGCCATCCAACTCATCAATGTCCCCAATTACCTGCATTACAGGAACACATGCAAATGCTTGACGACGATCCCAACATCCCGATTGTCGAACTCGATCCAACCCCTAATCCTCGTGATAAATCACTGCGTACCAACCACCCTTGTGCAATATGCGGTATTTACGACCATTACTCACATCACTGTCCTGATCTCCCAAATTATAGAGAAGCTCTCTACGATTTGAATAATTTGGACCTTGAGGCGGCACCCCCCACAATTGAGGAGATCCACCCCCAAGTATCACCCTCATCCGGAGAAATTAACACCATTTATATGATCTCTTCGACTACCACTCCCCTCGTCAAACGATTTGACAACTCAAAATTTTCGTAATGATGAGGAGATTTTAGAGGCTCTCACTGCTCCGGATTATCCCTAGGATGACATGCACCATCGTTCCTATTTATTCCCAGAAGAGTCCTCCTCCACCATAGCCACCCAATTTGCGGTTGAGTCCAAAGATTTCCTTCCCACCAAAGTCGATTGGTTTAAGGATCCTATTCCCACTCCTGATGCCTTTGAGGAAGGTAACATGGCCAACATCTCACCCATTATCCACATAGATATATCTAACCCACCTGGTGCTCTTGAAATCATTACATTAGGAGCCTCCTACACTAAGCACGAGATCAGAGAGTACAAAAAACTTTTCCAAGAGTTCTATGATGTCTTTGCCTGATCCTATACCGAAATGCCTGGTCTCGACCCCACTATTATATTGCATCACATTGACACCTCTGAGTTAGGGGGCATAATAGATTACCTCGACCCTGGGATAGGGGGCATGATCAACCATTTTGAATCTTCCCCATCACATCGATCTCAGCACGTCCATGACCCCCTTGTTCAAACCAACACATATGTGATCCACAATCACACACCCCATGCACATAGCATGGGGGAAGGTCATTAACCTTGCTCACTTTTTCACATTTGTGATCTCAACCATTTTTTAGGTCACATGTCACTTTTATATATGATTTGATCTGATACGCCAAGTATTTTGCCCCCCGCGGGCCATCATTTCTCCCCACCACTGCATCCTTGGCTTGGTGGGATCGCCTTTATTTGTAGCCATTTTTTAACCTAGTTATTTCCTTTGACCATTTCAGAGTCCTTATGACCTCCATTTTTCACACCATTTGCACTGCCGGATTCATTTTTCCGAGCCGGTGATGATGCTTGAGATCATTTCTCGCTCTCACCCCTAGATTTTTTGGGTATTTTTTCCAAAACACCCCCTGTCGCCTCGATTTGCATGCCACATCGACCGTTATCCACTTTTGACACTTTTTATATCGCCGGATTCATTTTTCCGTGCTCGTGATGATGCTTGAGATCATTTCTCGCTCCCACTTGGTACAGTTTCAACATTGTGTCCCGACACCTTGCTTCCTTGGTTTGCATGCCACATCGGTCACCATCGGATTATTCCACATTTTTACATGAGCCATTCACTCCTGTCATACTACATCGTTTCGTTATTTTTCCACCATTCATTACACCGCAAGGAGGCCCACCAGTGTTCCCCCCCTCCCTCATTCTTGGTCATCATCAATGTTCCTTGATTGAGCACTTCCTCCTTGCCTGGCTATTCCTTTTGTTCGGTATAATTTTATCCCTTTTTCGGGCTGGACAAGTCCTTTACGAAAAAGGCACTTAGGGAGTTTCTGTTAAGCTCTTTTCTGACTCCTAAAACAATGAAAAGCTCGCCGAGTAATCTTGCTTCCTTTCATGCTCGTTAAAGTACCTGAAAGGGCGTCTATCTAGTATAATTTTAACCCTTTTTCGGACCTGGTAGACTAATTACAAAAAAGGAATACTCTAGTCACACCGGCTAGAAGAGTTCTTCATTGCATCCTTTTATGCTTCTTCGGGCCTTGGAGACTAACACACGAAAAAGCAACCCCCTGAGGTCTTCTTATCGCTTTCAGACTCTCTAACATTGAAAGCAACCACGAGCATGAACTGTCCTAGGCTCGTACAAATCCACACGACAGTACCATTCCATTATTTCAGAGTCTTCTTATCGCTTTCAGAATCCTTAAAATTGAAAGAAATCACGAGCATGAACTGTCATGGGCTCATATAAATCCACACGATAGTACCATTTTACACACACTTCTTCTAGTTCCTTAACCCATGAAGAAGTCCCCCCGTGCCTCCTGGCACTATGATCGATCATCTCGGCAGCACCCCCAATCAGGTCGCCTTTGTTCAGAGTATTCTGCAGTCTCCTGCCATTTTACACCAGCTTGAGTATCACTCATCCCAGTCACTATCCTTGATCCAGTATAGCTATGATCCCTTTCCCACTCGTCAATTTCATATGCTGCCCGATCGTCCTCGCCATCATACTCTGAACAAAGGAAGTTTGAGTCCATCCACTCTACTTGCCCAGTTATCCCCCACAGTTTGATAGTCCTACCATCAGTACTATCACACTTCATTTCTCTACCTCGCTCTCCTATCAAGGAAACATCATTGCCTTGCTAGTTGTAGGTCTCCCTCTGTCGACGATAGCCCCTTTATTCCAGAGGATAGACCCAGAGGTCCCTGCGCCTTGGACCCATCACCATCTGTGGTGAGTGCCTACGGACCATTTTGAGAGGAGTCATCATTGCCTCTCCGAGTGGTTGTTTCTCACCTGCTCGACTTCAACACCTTGATCGCATCGTTGAGAATTGTGTAGGGTTTATATCCCTTCAGTTATTGGTCGAAGACCCCGGATTTCCCCCGACTCTAGCACATTGGTGAGTCACTTCAGAATGCCCAGTTATATGTTCCAGTGGATGTCCTGGTTGCGTTGGCGATTGTATTCGGAAGCCATCCTGTTATATGCTTCCTTGACTACCCAGTTCAGTTCCAGTTCAGTGTACCATTGAGGACATGACTCCCCGTCACTATGCTCCAACAACTCATCAGTTCCTCTAGTACCCCACTTAGAAGCACTGTAGTTATTCCAGTGTACCAGTTCTTCAGCTCAGACATGGTAATCCCAGCAGTATGTCCCAGACTTGTGTCCCCTCTGGACTCTTATGATGTACACCGTGGTTCTCTATGTATCCTACCGGTCCCCCTTTTCGGGCCTCACAATTATTTTTTATATATGTATCTTGATACGAGCATGGGTATGCTCGCCTCGTCCATATATTGAGATTCTTCCTCATTCCTTTTTTGAGGCCATGTATAGTTCAGGTCCCCGTATTTTGGACCCCATTATTATTATTGTTCTATATCTTGATACGAGCATGGGAATGCCCGCCTCGTCTATATGTTCAGATTATTCCTCATTCATTATTGAGGTCATGTACTTTTAGTTTTTGCAGTTTGTTCGGGACCGTTGTTCCGGGCTCCAATTTGTTTCTTCTCTTCTCCACACCCCAGGAAAACCATACAAGACTTATGATGTCTATCGGCCATACGATGAGCTCCTTCCCTCACACATCAGGGGGCAATCTGTTAACACCCAAAAGGTTCTCACTACCTCATCTACCCCTTTACATGACTCATTTGTCCATTTTTCCTACCATATTTACCTCCATAACCTTAAAATCCCATTAAAAAGTCTCCAAAAGGCCACAAAACCATTAAAAAATCCTCCAAAAGGCCAAAAAACCCCTTTTTCCCCCCAAAATAAGCCTAAATTCCTCCAAAATAGCAAAAACCCTCTAAAAAGGGAATAAAAATATAAAAAAAGGAGGAAAAAGGAGGAAAAAACCCTATACATGGTTTCCTTCATTTGCTATGTCTTCATACTCATTTCGTATGGGACGACCAAGCAGAAGGAGCTTTCACAGATCTAAAGAAAGCAATTACAAGTGCCCCCTTGATTTCTCCTCCATATTTCACAAGAGACTTTACCCTTTACATTCGACATCAAATTACGCCGTCTCTAGAGTACTCGTCCAAGAAGACTCCTCTCACCAAGAGCATGTTATTTACTATGTGAGCCAAACTTTATCAGGCCCACCAATATGCTACCCACATGAAGAGAAAATGGCCCTCGTCGTCGTCTTTTCAGTACAAAATCTGTGACATTACATTCTCCTCAGCCATACTACAGTTGTGGCCAATTCCAACCCAATGGTCTACCTCTTGAATCGTCGCCTTCTACAAGGTTGTGTTGCCAAATGAGTGATTATCTTACAAGAATATGACCTAACTTTTAAAACCCCGAAGAGCACCAAAGCATTAGCACTCGCTCAACTCATTACGGACCTACCATCTTCGTCCTCATCACCAGCTATCCATACTGATATAATCGACGAACATTTGTTCATCATCTCGTATGACAACCCTTGGTACAGCGACATTTTGGTATACCTCCGCACACAGAAGTTTTGACCCAATATCGACCATGATGGACACCGTCGCATTCGTCACCATGCCCCCCATTATCCCCTTCTGGGTGATGTCCTCTATCGACGTGGCGTCGACACAATCCTACGACGATGCCTTTCCCAAGATGAAGCATAACAAGTCCTTAATGACTGTCATAGCGGTGCCTACGGCGGCCATTTCTCTGGAATAGCTATCGCCCAAAAGGTAATTTGCATAGGTTATTTTTTGCCATCATTATTGATTGATTGTATCACAGCAGTCAAACATTGCCAAAATTGCTAGCTTTTTTCCCTGAAGGCAAGAACCCCCCCGACCCCCTTCATCCAGTCATCACCGTTGGACCATTTTGCAAATGGGCCATTGACTTCATGGATTGCAATCCTGCATCTGCGGGTGGCCATAAACACATTGTTGTGGCTATCAATTACTTTACTAAATGGGAAGAAGCGATGCCTACTTACAATTCCAAAGCCGACACTGCAGCCTGTTTTTTCCTCAACCATGTTATCACTCATTTTGGAGTACCAAAGAAACTCGTCTCATACCATGGCTCTCACTTCGAGGACTCCTGTTGGAGAGAATTGTCAATACTCCTTAACTTTGAATATCATTTCTCCTCCACCTACTACCCCCAAGGGAACGACCAAGTCGAAGCTATTAACAAAATTTTGAAGACTATCCTCTAGCACACTGTTGACAAACAAAAATCCAATTGGCATCATATGCTTTTTCCCGCATTATGGGCTTACCGCACGTCGACTAAAACCGCCACTGGATTTACAACATTCCATTTAGTTCATGTCATGGAATATTTCCTCCCCATTGAATTCCAGATACCAACATTACAAATTTCCATAGAACTTCTCCCCAATACTTCACTAATTGAAGAATGCTTACTTCTTTTAGAGCAGGCCGACGAACATTGTCGCACAGCTCTCCAAACAATTGAACCCACAAAGAACATATCTAAACTCCATTGCAATAACCATGTTCACCCACAAGCATTTAGTGAAGGAGACCTAGTACTTGTTTACAACCAAGCCCATGACAAAATGGGAAAAGGAAAGTTCCAGTCTATGTGGCAAGGCCCATATATCATACAAACTTGCCTTGGACATGGAGCATACATTTTGACTGACTCGGAAGGCAATCCCATGCGCAACCCCCATAATAGGTTGTACTTCAAAAGATTCTACCCATTAAAATCTACTGGACACCATGGTCCATATTTTATAGTTTTTTAATTAATATTTTTGCTGTAAATTTTCAAAACCTTACATTTTCATTTTTTCTTGCATGAACACAGATGGATCCTGTTCAACTCTACCACATCATCTTTGCCAATGGCGCAAGTCATTGGTCTCCAAACCTCACTTTAGCAGCTTGGGTAATTTATTCCCCTTCACATGAGTTGATCCACCTCAACGGAGTGTGCATAGGTGCTGCCACAAACAACCAAGCTGAGTACGATGCCGTAACCAGTCTATTGGCCGCTGCTCTCCAAATGAGCATAAGTCACCTTAATGTTTGCCTGGACTCCTAGCTCCTTATTTCCCAACTCAACAACTATTACCAGGTACGCGATCCCTGTCTATTTAGAAAATTTATGCACACTAAACAAATGATTCGACACTTTGAACCCATTTCATTCACTATGTCCCAAGAAATCAAAACAGTGTAGCAAACCAAATGGCTAACAACATTCTAGATTGGCATGTCAACCAACACATGTAGGACATCACAACATGCATCACATAGGCATCAAAAAATGAAATAAAACAAAATAAATAGATCATCACAACATTGCATCCACGTGCATAAACAGGTGCCTCCACGGGCATATAAAACATAATATTGCATCCACGTGCATAACATGTGCCTCCAAGGGCATACAAAAATCATAACTTTGCATCCACGTGCATCGAACATGCCTCGACAGGAAAACAAACAAACTACAATGGAATCCACATGCAATAAAACATAAACGAAAAGACAAGATGTGCATCCACGTGCATACACGACTATATTCCAAAACGCATAAATATATATATATATATCATCATAAGAGTCATAATGTTAGCAGTGCTCTCAGCACCTAAATATACAAAAGGTACACCAGCAGTACAAAATGTCTATCAACAAAATACATCCCCATATGCTCATCAGCATTTGGGGGCAGGTACAATATCACCTAATCATCACGATCACCAAGCTCCTCTGGCTCATCCTCCTCTGGCTCCTCTAGATCATATTGATCCTGAGCCCTCCTCTCAGCCATCACCATAGCTACTCTCAGCAAGATCAACTGCCACTCATGGGGAGCATCGAAACAATGGTCGAGAACATGCTGATCTAGATCCCTCCAACCATCATCTGGTGCATCCACTAGTAGCGCCTCCAAGGTATCACGGATGTCCTTTGAGGAATCATCTCGCTGATGCACAACTCCTCGAACACGAGGAGGAGGTGCCACTACTGGTGGAGGTGCTACCATCATCATCCGTCCCTGATGTCCTATATGATCCATTGGAGGCCTCGGACCAACATCTGCAAGGACCCACAGTGAATCAAGTCAATATCATATAAATCTAGCTATACTCATAATCTAAACATGATATAATAGAGAAACAAAAAAACAGAGACGTACCATCTAACCCCCAAGCCTATCGCTGAGCTCAAGGCATCTCAAGCTATCCCCGGAAGTCCATACCTGCATATGGATAGTCATCAATAACAAGGGGCATCTGCTCCCACTGGTCATACATCTCCGATGAAAATAACCATTGGATGCCACCACCACCCTAGGGAATCATCTCCCCCCACTGCACCATCCGTGGCTCACTCCTCAGTCCCTCCTGAACCAGCACACGTGGTTGCAAGGTAGGTACCCGCTCAAAAAAGAACAACAGAGCACAGAAGCATAACTAAACTCTACTCCCTCCCGCCTAACCTTGTTCAGCTCTTGCCAAACACAGGCTAGAAACATCTACCCCCAAGCAAAATAGGTCCCTATCAACACACTGTGAACCATCATCGTTTTCCCCCCTGAAAAACGATGGGGCACCTGTGCACTAAGCACCCGCAAAACACAAGCCGCCACCACATCCATCGACGGCTCTCGTAGATCCGTGATACTAAGTGCATTGTTCTGCGCATGGGCTCCTAGAATGCAGAATCTCTCCAGGAGATCCTCAATATCCATACCAGCTGGAATCCTCGGCTGGGTGTCCCCTATCTCACCCAAACGGGGCAAGCCAGTAAGGAAGTACACATTGGTTAAGGTGATCTCTAGTCGCTCACCTTGCACCATGAAAGCCACCTCCTCCGGATCCCAGAAATCAACCAACTTGTTCAGCAAATCTCTGACTGAACGCATGATAGGAATTTGAGCAAACTTTAGGATTCCGCCAAAATCTAAGGCCGCCCACACATCTGGGACATCCCAAATACTACCCATCAGTCCCACATCAATCTCCCTCTCCCTCCACGACACCAGCGGCCTCCTCAGCATCCTGCCAAAACACCACAAAAAAATTTTAGAAAATATTTTTTCTCGACCCAAGCAACCCCCATCGTGACTTTCGGGCCATTAGCCGAGATGAACATCGCGACTTTCAGCCTCATAGCCGCGATGTGTATCGCGGTTGTAATTCCTCACATCCACAATGTGCATCGCAGCTGTAAGCCCTCACAACCATGATGAGCATCGCGACTGTCGGACCCACAGCCGCGATGCACATCGCGACTATAAGCACCCACAGCCGCGATGAACATTGCGGCTGGAAGCACCCACAACCGTGATGAACATCGCTGCTATAAGCACCCATAGCTGCGATGAACATTGCGACTATCAGACCCATAGCCACGATGCACATTGCGGCTGTCAAGCACATACCCGCGATGCACATCTCAGAAAATGACCCGAAACCCGCGATATTCCGCGTTGACAAGCCAATGAGGAATATTCGCAGCTTCCAAGACCCCGACGCTCAACAAAAGCAAATAATTTGAAAGGCTAAGGCACATAGGCTTACCTGAAACTCACAAAATAAAAAACCAACGGTTGAATCTCCCACAAATCAAGAAAATGCTCTGAACCAACTCAATTACTATGTGAAACTCAACAGTGAAAATGACACTTGTCACATTGGGCCCACTTGATATTTATAGAAATTTGACCATTTTCAATCAACCATTTCGACATCATACGATGTCCATTTTTCAAACCGTTGGTACCATTGGATTCAACACAGCAAGAACTTCATGATATTCCACTCCTTTTCCCAATTCCACCAGGTTTCGTTTTCAGGCATTTTTTACATGCCCCTCGTCGCCTTATATTGTCTGCCACATTGGCCATGGTCCATTTTTTACGAGTCTTATATCGCCGGATTCAGTTTTCCACGCTCGTGATGATGCTTGAGACCATTTCTTGCTCTCACCACCATATTTTTTGGGCATTTCTCCCATACCCCTTGTAGCCTCGATTTACGTGCCACATCGACCGTGGTCCATTTTTGTCGAGTTTTGTATTGCCAGATTCAGTTTTTCGTGCTCGTGATGATGCTTGAGATCATGTCTCGCTCTCACCCCCATAATTTTCGGGCATTTTTTTAAAATGCCACTCACAGCCTCGATTTGCATGCCACATCGGCCGTTATCCATTTTGAATGAATTCTATATCGCCGGATTTAGTTTTCCATGCTCGTGATGATGCTCGAGATCATCCCTCGCTCTCACCAATACCTTTTTTCTTGGTATAATTTTATCCCTTTTTGGGCCAAGCAACTCCTTTACGAAAAAGGCACTTAGGGAGTTTCTATTAAGCTCTTTTTTAACTCCTAAAACAATAAAAAGATCGTCGAGCAATCTTGCTTCCTTTCATGCTCGCTAAAAGTATCTGAAAGGGCATCTACCTGGGATAAGTTTACCCCTTTTCTGGACATTGTAGACTAATTTCGAAAAAGGAATACTCTAGTCACATCGGCTAGAAGAGTTCTCCATTTGCATCATTTGATGCTTTTTTGGGCCTTGGAGACTAACATACGAAAAAGAACACCAATGGAGTCTAGTTACCGCTTTCAGATTCTCTAAAATTGAAAGCAACCATGAGCAATCACCATCTTAGTCTCGTATAAATCAACAAGATTGTACTCCACCACCAATGCAGAGTCTTCTTATCATTTTCAGACTCCTTAAAAATGAAAGCACTCATGAGCATGAACAGTCCTGGGCTCGCATAAATCCACAGGATAGTACCATTTCAGAGCACACTTTTATCCCTTCTTGGAGCTCACTAAAACTATGAAGAAGGACCAAACGGTGCTTTTCGGCACCATAACAAATCATGTCTACTCATAACGCAGCTTCCCCATTATGGTCACCTTTGTTCAGAGCATTCTGCAGTATGTCACCTTGAGAGTCTCCCAATAGCATCCATCAACTTGTTCCCCCAAGGTCTCTCCAGTCTACAATACATACCCCTGAGCTGTGATCCACACACCCAAAAGTCATTTTCCTATGCTGCGAGGTCAACCATGTCATCATGATCTGAACAAAGGAAGTTTGAGTACACCCACTCTATGACCCCATTTATTCCCCATCCCCACAGTATTCCAGTCCTACCATCAGTACTATCACATTTCAGTTGAACATTTCGCGCTCCTATCAAGGAAACATCATTGCCTTGGTAGTTGCTGGTATCCCTCTATCGACACCAACTGAATCTATTGCAGAGGATAGAACCATAGGTCCCTGTGCCTTGGACTCATCACCATTAGTGATGAGTTCCTACGAATCATTTTGAAAGGATTCCCCAATGCCTCTCCAAATGATTATTTCTCACATGCTCGACTTCAACACCTTGATCGCATTGTTGAGACTCATACAGGGTATTGGTCCTGTCAATTATTTGTTGAAGACCCTAGATATCACCTGACTCTACCACATTTGAGAGTCTAATTGAGGAAACAACCAGTTACATATTCCCATGGATATTCGGGTTGCGCTTGGCGACAATTTTCAGATGTACTGCAGTTTTATACTCCCTCGAGTATATAGTTACATATACTCCTCAGAAGTTGACTCATAGTTATTGAGTCCCTACAGATGTTGGACACCTTCAGCTCCAACAGTTCATCCACCCTTTTGAAACCTTATTCAGAATGGTTGTTTCTCTTTTCCAGTGTATCAGTTATTGAGATCAGTCATGGTATGACCATGAGTATGTCCCAGAATTGTGTCCCCTCTAGACCATTATGATGTACCAACAGATTTTAATGTATTATTCAGGTCCCCCTTCTTGGGCCTAATTGTTATGTATATGTCTTGATATGAGCATGGGTATATATGTCTTGATAGGAGCATGGGTATGCCTGCCTCATCCATAATCAGAGATTATTCCTCATTCATTTTGAGGCCATGTATTTTTTTTTTCAGTTTTTTGCATCTTCCAAGGGGCCATTGTTCCAGTCTCCAATCGTTCTCTTCTCTTCTCCAAACCCCATGAAAAAAGACAAAAGAACTCTGATGTCTATCGGCCATACGATGAGCTCCTTCCCTCACACATCAAGGGGCAATTTGTTAACACCCAAAAAGTGCTCACTAGCTCATTCCCTTATTCACATGACCCATTTGTCCACTTTTTCCACCATTTCAGCCTCTAAAACCATCAAAAGGTCACCAAAAAGACCATAATACACAAAAAACCCTAAAAAAGGGTCGAAAATTCCCAAAAAATATTAAAACGGAATAAAATATAAAAAATATTCAAAAAAAGGAAAAAGAGGGAAAAAGAGACCTAAACCATGTTGGTTAATACGATTGGTTTCCTTAAAACCATAATGTTATTCCCCATCACCAAAAACTATAAAAAGGTGATAGGGGCTCCTCACTTTTCATCCATATTTCATCCTATCCTCATGCTGCCAAAATCCATCTTGAGCTTTGCCCATCTTTTGAGCTTTTCCCAACCATTGAAGCATTGGAGAAGAAGAGACCATTGGACATTGGAGCTTCTCAACCTTGGAGCTTCCCAAAACTCACCATCCTCACCATTTGAGGTAATACAAAAGTTTTAATTTTTCTTTTACATGTTTATGAATCAATTTTTCTTATTGCTATTAATCTAGATTTCTTTATTTTACTGTTTACTGCCATCAATCTATAGTTTATATTTGCTTATTTACATTACTTTATTTGAGACTGCCTCTACTAGTTAGTAGGTGCATCCTTGCACATGCTTGGTTGAAAAACCAAGCAACAAACACTACAAGGTCTAGAATCATACACAACATGATGTTTCCACATATATGGTTGTCATAAAATAACATCACAAATTGCAACTGGGGAAACATCACATATTACCTCATCTTTGAAGGGCTTGATGACATAGGATAGGCTGCATTGTTGAATGACGTGGACATCTTGTCCCTGGCTTAGCCAACCAATGGTGTATGGTTGTGGGTGTGGCATCATCAACAGCTTCCATATTTTGATGACCTCGACCGATATGAGGTTCTTTTGGATACCAATATAAACAATGAAATGTAGTGGATTCCCCTATACCCATAGTTGTGAATGGAAGAGGCACTCCCCTTCCTCTAAATCCTCCAACTCTTTTGGTTGGATATTTGCAGTTGTGATGGTGGCACTAGGTTTTGCGACAATGATCCACTTTCCCCTTTCTTTCTCTGAATCAGAGTTTGATCCAGTGTCCATGGGGATTTTGTCTCATCCATCCTATGGGGATTTGAGTGGCATTCATAAGTGTTATGCCAGGGGATTTTATGGAACTCACGCCACTTTCTGGTGTCCTACGATTTCTCATTACCCTTCTTTTCCAATGGATTGAGATGGTTGTCAGGATTTTGGCTATCCTTGTTATGTCCTTTGCTTTGTGAGTTAGGGACACCTTTTCTAGGATTTTGTTGTTGTTGATTTGCAAACCCAAAATACTGATTTTTCTTTTGCTTAAATGTTTTCTCAATCTTGATAGTGTACCGATAAGTAGCCTGAGTGTGATACCCCAAAATATTATTATTTATTTTTGAATTATGAATTGTGAAAATTATTTTTATGTAAGAGTTATTTAAAACTCAAAAACAGAAAGTGACACTAATTTTTTAATATTAAATAAAAGAAAAAGGCACTTGGAAAGTCAGCTAAATAAGGGGACACCACCATGGAACAAGAGAACATGTGGAAGCAAGCAAGATAAATATTGACTAGTCAAATCCAATCTAAAACTCAACAACCAAACAAGATCCTAAATCAGAGGGATTTATGGATTGATTGGAGATTTTATTGGGATGGCACAAGACCTGGGAAAAACTATATATATTATTGCACTGAGATAGAATGGGACGATGTGTTGTGCATAGAGGAACTGTGTTGAGTGTTCTCTTTTTTTTATAAGTACATCATTTCTTGTTACAGACTCTGAGAGAGAGAGTGCCATGTGGAAGTGATTTCTTAGTGTTCTAGTGCATGGTGGTGATCTAGCTTGGGGGTGGAGTTGGAAAAATACTTGAGTTGCTCTTTCCTATGGTTGGGATGAGTTGACTCTCCAAGAATCCAATTTCATTGTTGCAAGTAAGTATATGTTCTGGTTATAGAAATAAATTATTAACAATGATGTAGTTTTGTTGTATAAATTGTAATTCATTAATGGTATAAATTATTGATGTGGGTTGTTTTAAAGTCATATGGCACAACATGCCAAGTACACCAATTTTTGTAATGAATGAATTTTACACCATTCGGCTCCATGTTAAAAATGGAAGTCCAGTACTTTGTTTTCTTTTACCTGTTGTTGAAATAAATATTATCAATCATGGTATGATCTGAAGGGCTTGCTTAAATCCATGACGGTATATGATATTGAAATGTAAAAGAATACATATTTTGTTTCCTGCCCTTGAGATATAGTGCAATAACAATAGCTATACACGACTATTGTTTCTTGCTTTTGAACAATAGTTTTATAACAATAGTGAACACATAGATAAGATCTGTGTATTTCTTTTATGTACAAGGGATTGTATTTATATTGATTTGTATGGAAAAATAATGGATCAAAACCCCTGCACCATCATTGAAACCTTTACATACATTAAAATCGAACCATACATTCATTTCTATTTTGATATCTAGTTGAGTTCGAGTTGGAAAATATATCTTATGCTTTCTTTTATGTAAATATTGTATAGGAATTTTGCCTATGTTTCAAAAGCAAATTCGGTGTATAAAATGACTGCATTTGAGTTAGAGATAGAGCCCAGGCGTTTGCTTTGATAAGTATGCAAACATCTTAAAAAATATGTGATCTCTATTAAGAGAAAGATCTCCCCTTTCAAAAATAAAAAAATATAAAGGTTTGAATATATAGAGTTAAACAAATTTAGGAACTATGTGTAAATGCCCTGTTTCATCGGTATACGATATTGAAATGTAAAAGAATACATATTTTGTTTCCTGCCCTTGAGATATAGTGCAATAACAATAGTTATCCCATAGATAAAATCTGCGTATTCCTTTTCTTCACAAGGGTTTTTGTTTATATTATTTTATATGGAAAAATAATGGATCAAAGCCACTTCATCATTGTTGAAACTTTTGCTTATTGTAGCTAGTGTTTTCATGCTAGCTCGTGCTAAAGAGAACCTACTAAGGATTATGGAACCCTTAGTAGCAGTTCTCAAAATATTGATAAAAAATAGATGATAATATGTGTGAGTGCAAATAATAATGAAAAGAAATCTAACTAATTACTATAGTACAAAATAACAAATAGATCGGAACCCATGAAGTATATTTTGTATAATGTTGCAAAGAAGGGTTTACAATAGGGGTTACCTCAGGAGGTGAATAGGAGTGGGCCCTTGCATATGTACAAAGGGTAGTGCGTCTGGTCTCCAGATTTCCTTGCTCTTCTCCAAATGCTCAAGAGGTGGCCAAGACTCAACTGAATGGGGAATAAAAGCTCAAGGTGATAGGCTCAAGTTCAAAAGGAATTTTGGCACCATAAGGGTATGAAGAGTGATCATGGATGTGAAATGTAAGGCCTCCAATACCTTTTATAGAAATTTTGGGTGGTGGAATATTGACCCATGGTTTTGGACGACCAATGGTATTTGATGTTTTCCCTCTTTTTTATGTTATTTTGACTTTTTCCCCTTTTTCTTTTCTTTTTTGGAGATTTGGACCCTTTTGTGGGTTTTAACCTTTTTTGAAGGAATTTAGTTATTTTTTAGGGAAATAATGATTTTTCCCATTTGGTTACCATTTTAGGTATTTTGGGTTTTTGGCGGCCAAAAATGTAGGAAAAAGGGGTAAATGGGTTATGTGACTAGGGAAATGAGCCAATGAACAATTTTTGGGTGTTAACAGATTGCCCCCTGATGTGTAAGGGAAGGAGCTCATTGTATATGTTGATGTATATGTAACTTTGGAATGTATTTCACATATATGTATATTGTATTCCTATAGATATGTTATTATTCCTCTATACGGAAGTGTCGTCATTTATATTGTAAGTGTCGTAACTTATACTTGATGGTTTATTAGACCACCCTATTGGGGGTCGGACATATGGGTCAAAGGGTTATTAGACCACCCTAGAGGGGGTCGGCCCAGTCAGCATTATGTTAAGTGGTTAAGTTGAGGCCGACCTAGTTGAGTAAAGGTCAAGTCAAGTTAGTGTATAAATAGAGAGTGTGTCTCTCTCATTTTACACATTCTATTCTCTCACTCACACTTTGGAGAGTGACGCACTTGTGGAGGAGGAGGCTCTGCTACTAGGAGAAGGCTATCTCTTGTATTCTAATTGTATCATTGCTCTATCTATCTTTGAGGAAGTTATTGGGGTTTTTCACCTTTATGGTTTTCCCCAAGTAAACTCTGTGTCTCTTGTGTGCTTGCATTATTGTGTCTATGATTGATATGCTGTAGATTTGTTGTACATGTTGTTCTCTCAGTTAAGATCCTAGATCAAATTGAAGTAAATTCTGAAAATTTAACATGGTATCAGAGCTAGCCTGAAAGAAGGCATGATATGGCATGTATGACACTTGTTGCACTTACGATGCTAGGGCTTGATATAGAAAAAACCAGTCATCATAACACTTTCGCTATAAATACATTTTGGCGAAGTTTTCAGATCTGAAACTTTTACAGGTCAAAGATCAGATCCCCATGTACCTTGTTTCCAAAGGACAACCTCTAATGCATTGTACTTTGTGATTTATGATCTGTACAATATAGAGTTTCTGCCTCTTCTAGATCTGAGTCAAAATCCGGTGACCTTGGGAAAAAGGTCATAACTTGGGCTAGGAAGCTCCAAATGAAATTGCGTTAAAGGATACTGGTAGTACACAGACTGTACTATCTCAGGAAAATTGTTTAGAGGCCGAAGTTGAACCAGTGACATGTGGCACACCCTACAAGTTCACTCTTTTGTATTATCCCATAAATAGGTCACGTTGCAACACTTGGCATAAATATTTCTCAGAGAATCCAATTGAGGTCAGAACTATCGGGATGGAAAGATAACAGGCTGGGATATCTTAGAAAACATTTTTAGAGGCCGAAGTTGAACTAGTGACACGTGGCACACCGTACAATTTGGCTCTCCTATATTATCCCATAAACAGGTCACGTTGCGACACTTGACATAACTCTCTCTTAGAGAATCCAATTGAGGTCAGACCTATCGGGATGGAAAGATAACAAGTCGGGCTATCTGAGGAAACATTTTCACACCCTGTGGATTGAAACATTCAGAGTTACACTAGAAACAATCAGGTACATATTTCTGTCAAAACATAATTATTTTTTAGCACCTTCATTCATGGCTTCCGGAATTTAGGGCTTCAGAGAAAGTTGGAATTTTTGTAATCGGAGACCACGGATGGATGCTACTCATAAAAATCAAAATTTAGAGACCAATATCAAATTTTTTGGTTGGGCAGAAGGTCAGGCTTGATCAAACCCCATTTTGGGACGTTGATCGGAAAGATGGAAAATTAGGGCTTCTTCAAAAATTGGATTTTTGGAAATCTGTGACCACGGCTGGAAGCTCCTCAAAAAAATTGAAGCTTAGAGATTTGAATCAAATATTTTGGTTGGGTGAAGCTCCAGGAAACTCAAACCCTAATTCAGGGTCCTCCCTAGTGAATCCATAAATCTAAAAGGCAATTGCGAGGGGTGAAACTTTGCAGTTTTCAAATTCTGAATATACCAACTTGATTAGCTCATCAAGGCGCATATTTCTATCCTTTCGGAAGTTTGAAATTCAAAGTTTGAATTTTTTGGGTTTCTTTGACAAACCCTAATCCAACTCTAGGTCTAGTTCTTGCAAATCAAGTGGATTGGGTTAATCTTAGAAGAAGATGGATTGGTCACCTGCATAAGTGAAGAAGTTCCTGTCTCAGAGGGAGATGAGGCTAAGGCCTTCCATAAGAAGATTACAAGCAATCTTGACAGGTATGGCTTACAAGTATGTTTCATGGTTAAGTTTATCATATGTTCTTCATATCATTACAGTACAATCTTGATTAATTACTAGACTTGTCGTATCACCTTAATAGAAGATATTCATTGATTAAGGTTTTGACACTTATGAATGTACTAATGCATTGTGATGTTGTATGAGGTTTATGTTGTTCGCTAACATAAAAGGTACACCAAGAAAGACAAATCATGTTCTACTTCAAGAACATATGATCATGGTGACATGAAGACAAAGATTCATCCATTGTCATGGATCACATAGAAGATATACTTTCGAGGTATGTATAACTTGGTCCTACAATTGTTAACCTATGAGACAAGCAGGTTACTAGCACAAGTCACTGAAGAGAACCATAAGACATTATGCGAGTATGTTAGACATAACTAGCTAGCATGCTAATCTAGGTATGTGTTTCCTATATCAAGATAGAATCCTACCTTGTGCTAAGATATTATACTGTTGTGTTGATGATAATGATTATTCATGAAGTCATAGGGTTGAATAGTCATGGTTGTATGCATATTATGTTTCTTACCATAATTAATGATATGACTAACCAGAAGAATCATGAAGGTATAGGTTTGAGTAATCATGGGTTTATGCATCGATGATTTAACTAATCAGAAGAGTCCTATGATCAAATAAGAATATGCATGAGTAAAAGAAGACTTCCCTGAAACCATGAATACTAATGTTTATTATCTGTTAATGATCATGACTATACATGTTTAAGATTATTGTGTTTTGATAGTATTAATTTTATACTAATAAATGTGTGATTATGTATGAGACCTCAAGGATAGCACAATGATGATACTAATAAGCATGCATAGTGATTAAGGATGGATGTAAGTTCAAGGACAGGTAATCCAGGAAGCAAAGATCAAGAGGGAGAACACTCCAGTTGTTCCTGCAAGAAAGCAAAGGAGCTCACTTCAGTAGTTTCTGCAAGGATGCAGATATTCAGAGGGAGTCCACCCAGCAACCAAACAAACATAAGTATTTGAATTGTCATTTCTTACATAATGTTATTCAATGATGTATATGCTTATGTTCCTAGAATTAGGTTGTGTATTATGCATATTAGAATAGTTGCATTGATGAACAGTATACTACTAATATACATGGGTAAGTGGCCTATGGCATTGTACAACATTCCATTGCTACTTATCTAGAATGAAACCTCTTTGCTGACATGTTAGGAGTTGTGCACACTCTTAACAATGTTCTAGTAGAGATTGGAAGGCATCTAGAAAGTTACGGAATATGGATAAATGTTGTTATGAAGCATTGGCTAAGATAATTGCATGACTGTATGACATATTTCTTTATGTGTAAGAATTTGTTCTGAAAACTATGAAATGTTTTCTAATCATGCAATTTAACTTGTTGTGTAGGAAAGATCATATACCATCACCTACAAAAGAAGGACTGCAACATTTATTCAGCAACAAAGTTATCTATTGAAAATATTGAAGATATTGAAGTTCCTAGGATCTGGGAAGAATGCCATGATCGAGGAGTACTGGTCGATCACGAAGATGTTTGGGATGCAGTCCCAAGACCTGAAGGGGAGTCTGTAGTGACTTCCAAGAGAAGCTACAATATCAAGCATGATGCAGGTGGTAGCATAGAGACTTTTTCTCCTGTAGCCAGATACACTTCCATTAGATCAGTACTTGCTCCAGCTACAGTGATGATAAGGAAGATACACCATATGGATTTCAAGACAGCTTTCTTGAATGGTGTAGTTGAAGAAGAAGTATATGTGGAGAAGCCACTTGGTTTTGAGACACATGACAGGGAGTCATATATGTGCAGAACTTGGTATGGTAGGATAGACAACTTTCTATCCAAGTTTGAGCTTTACCAAGAGTAAAGAGGATTCGAACCTTTACTACAAGGTTGAGGAAGGCAATCCAATGATACTACTATTGTATGTGGATGACCTGTTTGTAACAGGTGAGGATAGATTGATTGCTAACATGCAGCGGAATCTTGCTGCTGAGTTCGAGATGAAGAACTTGGGGATGATGCACTATTTGTTTTTGGCATGGTGGTGTGGCAGAGTGCAGATGGAATCTTCCTTGGACAAGGGAAGTATGTAGTAGAGATCCTGAAGAGGTTCGAGATGATGGACTGCCAGGCTATGGCCACACCTATGGCATCGAACTTGAAGCTTCTGTGTGATGCTCCACCTGATCCGGTTGATGTCACGATGTATCATCAGATTATTGGGTCCTTGATGTACCTGACGAACATAAGACCAGATATTTGCTTTGCGGTGAACACATTGAGCCAGTTCCTAACGGATCCGAGGAGTGTTCACCTGGTTGTTGTAAAACATATTATGAGGTACCTGAAGGGTACAGTTGATTATGGGCTCAAGTATGATGCGAATCAAAATTTTAACCTGCAGGGTTATGTGGATTCAGATTGGGCAAGCCGTGCTACAGATAGGAAGAGCTCATCTAGATGTTGCTTCAGTATGGGATTAGGTGTGATCTCTTGGTTCAGAAGGAAGCAGTCCTACATAGAACTGAGTACAGTTGAGGCAGAGTATGTTGCAGCCTATTCAAATAGTTGTGAGGCAGTATGGCTTCGGAAGCTACTATCTGAGTTATTTGATCTCCCGTTCGATACTACTGGAGTTGTGTGAAGCTGTCCGCGAACCCAGTGTTTCATGACAGGTCGAAACACATAGAGATCAAATATCACTATATCAGGGATATGGTGCAGAGAGGAGCTGTGAAGCTCCTGGACATTGCGACAGACAAGCAGATTGCAGATGTGCTAACGAAGCCACTAGCCAAGATGAAGTTCGAGTACTTCAGGGAGAGGCTTGGTGTTCTTCAGATTGATGACACTTCGAGGAAGAAGTGATGGAAACATTCGTAGAATCCATTCCAAGTATGTTGGAAGGAGGATCCTTCACATGGCTGTGGATGTAAGCGTTGGATGATGAGCATCAGGACGATGCTCCAGTTACTGCTCTATATATGCATCAGGAGGATGCTGGATATCATTAGTTGGATCATTTATATGTATATACGCATCATGTTGGATGCTGGATATGATCAATTGAATCATTTATATGTACATATATGTACGCATCATGTTGGATGTTGGATATGATCAGTAGGATCATTTGTATATGTTTTGTATATGCATCATGTTGGATGCTTGGACCATGTATCTGTATATGTATCAGGTGGATATTGTGTATGATCAGGTAGATCATGTATGTTGATATGTATCAGGTATGATCAGGTGGATCATGTTTTTGTATTTGTATCAGGTGGATACATTGTATGATCAGGTGGATCATGTATGATGATATGTATCAAGTAGATACTTGGTATGCATCAGGTAGATGCATTATATGATCAGGATGATCATGGATGATGAGCTTCAGGATGTTGCTCCAGATGACATGCACCAGGATGTTGCAGTGATGATGATCAAGATGATCATGTGTACATCAGGATGATGTATGTGAGTATCAGGTTGATACTCTATGGCCATGGAACAGGTTGTGCAGATAAGCATGTAATTTGTGCCCTGGGAGATTTGTAGATAGTCTTTCGAGGTTTTGCCTATGGCATGTAATTTGTACCCTGGGATATCTGGAAAATGCTCTTTCGAGGTTTTGCTTGGGAGGATATATAATTTGTGCCCTGGGAGATCTGCAAATAGTCTTTCGAGATTTTGCCTATGGCATGTAATTTGCGCCCTGGGATATCTGGCAGATGCTCTTTCGAGGTTTTGTCCTATGGCATGTAATTTGTGCCCTGGGAGATCCGATAGGTTGAGCCGTGTACTCGTAATCACTCTTGGGATGCTCTTTTGAGGTTTCGCCATGACCACATGTAATTTGTGCCCTGGCAGATCCGATAGGTTGAGCCTTGTGCTCATAATCAGTCCTAGGATGCTCTTTCGAGGTTTTGTGGTGACCACATGTAATTTGTGCCCTGGGAGATCCGATAGGTTGAGCCTTGTGCTCGTAATCAGTCCTAGGATTCTCTTTCAAGGTTTTGTGGTGGGGTCACATGTAATAAGTCCTGGGGATCTGGATAGGATGAAAAAGGCCTTAGATGCTCTTTAGGGTTCTTGCTAGTCAAGAGACTCTTTTAAGGTTTTGTGACGCACGTAATAAGTCCTGAGATTTCCACAGTATGGCCAGTGATGACGAAGACCTGCAGGTGGTGGGCCTACATCTAGTATGAAAAAGGACGGGCTCTGTAGAACTTCCTATGATGAGTAGATTCAGAGATTAATTGAGATAACAGCAGCAGTGACGATGATCTAGAGAAGATGACTTGTGCTAGAAGACCTATGTCGAGAAATACCTTCCTAGTTAAGAGGGAGTGTTGATGTATATGTAACTTCGGAATGTATTTCACATATACGTATATTGTATTCCGATAGAGATGTTATTATTCCTCTATACGAAAGTGTCGTCATTTATATTGTAAGTGTCGTAACTTATACTCGATGGGTTATTAGACCACCTTGTTGGGGTCAGCCCTGTATAAGTCATGTGGGTCAAAGGGTTATTAGACCACCCTATTGGGGGTCAGCCATGTGGGTCAAAGGGTTATTAGACCACCCTAGTGGGGGTCGACCCAATCAGCATTATGTTAAGTGGTTAAGTTGAGGCCGACCTAGTTGAGTAAAGGTCAAGTCAAGTTAGTGTATAAATAGAGAGTGTGTCTCTCTCATTTTACACATTCTATTCTCTCACTCACACTTTGGAGAGTGGTGCACTTGTGGAGGAGGAGGCTCTGCTGCTAGGAGAAGACTATCTCTTATATTCTGGTTGTATCATTTCTCTATCTATCTCTGAGGAATTTATTGAGGTTTTTCACCTTTATGGTTTTCCCCAAGTAAACTCTGTGTCTCTTGTGTGCTTGCATTATTGTGTCCATGATTGATATGTTGTATATTTGATGTACATGTTGTTCTCTTAGTTAAGATCCTAGATCAGATTGAAGTAAATTCTGAAAATTTAACAGTATGGCCAGTAGACATCATAGGTACCTGACTTTTTCCAGGGGTGTGAGCATTGTGATGGCAGAGAGCAGAGACTGGTTGGAGACTAGAACACATGCTCCATACAAAATGCAAGGTCTAAAACTAGAAATACATCACCTCAATAATGAATGAGGAATAATCTCAATGTTAGAACATTATTACACCTTAGGACCTTAGTCATACATCATTTTTGTGATTAATTGGTCCAAAACAGGTCAATAATTACAATCCATGGTTGTTAGAAGGTTGTTAGAAGTTAGTTAGCAAAAATCATGGCTTAACCACCAATGGGCCAAAATAAGTTAAATATAGTTTTTGGCACCCTAATTATGACCACCACTAGCATTTATTGCCACTATCTAAGCTAAGGCGCCATGTTTCACCGTTTTAAGGAAACTATCTTTGACCGAATGCTCCCATGCATTGAACCTAGTCATTTTGAACCTTTCTTAGTTGTTTTGGCCTCTCCTTGGATACCTAACCCCACCCAATCATATCCACCACATGTGTGAGCCTCATTAATGTCTTCTCATGCATAACGAACATTTAGGTACTTAATGTCTTCTCATGCCTAAATGGGTTAGAACTGGGATCCTTTTGGTCAACCTACGGGGGATTGAGGTCCAATCTAAGCTAGCCACTTGTATAGCCTCCAAATCAAAATGAATTCTTCCTATTATCATATAAGGAGGATCCAAATTCATTGTTGGTTTGGACAGTTAATAAAATCTTATATTTGATCATTTGTTTCTCTGGTTTTTTATCATTTATATTACTGGGTTGTTATCATTTGTGACTGGTTTTGATAATTTATATTCCAGAATTATTTTTGCACATATATCTTGCATAGTAAGCTATTTATTTCAAATGTGAGGTAATATATAGTATCTATATCCTATTGTGATAGAGATTTTACATGGTATCAGATCTCTTGGAGCTTCTATTCGAACCAAGACTGCTTTAGAACCGCTCCAGAAGTAGTGGAGAAACCACAAAATTCTACGGGGCCATTTCCTTGAAGCCATTGGAGAAATCCATTGGATTTTACCTAGGGTGTGATTTACTCTTGACTGTTCCTTGTATCAAGTAGGGTTTGAATCTGTTAGTGTATATCCCCTCCTGAGTGTTGAGAGTTTTATTTGTTGATGTATATGTAACTTCGGAATGTATTTCACATATATGTATATTGTATTCCTATAGAGATGGTATTATTCCTCTATAAGGAAGTGTCGTCATTTATATTGTAAGTGTCGTAACTTATACTTGATGGGTTATTAGACCACCTTATTTGGGGTCGGCCCTGTATAAGTCATGTGGTTCAAAGGGTTATTAGACCACCCTATTGGGGGTCGGGCCACTCAGCATTATGTTATGTGGTTAAGTTCGAGCCTACATGAGTTAGGTAAAAAGGCAAGTCAAGTCAAGTATAAATAGAGTGCGGGAGGCACTCTATTTGCTCACTCACTTCTCACACATGCACTAAAGGAGGAGTGGCACACTTATGGAGGAGGAGGATCTGCTGCTAGGTTATGGCTATCTCTCTTGGTTGGTTGTATCATTGCTCTATCTATCTCTGAGGAAGTTATTGGGGTTTTTCACCTTTATGGTTTTCCCCAAGTAAATCTTTGTGCCTCTTGTGTGCTTGCATTATTGTCTCCATGATTGATATGCTGTACATGTTGTTCTCTCAGTTAAGATCCTAGATCATATTGAAGTAAATTCTGAAAATTTAACATGGTATCAGAGCTATCCTGAAAGAAGGCATGATATGGCATGTATGACACTTGTTGCACTTACGATGCTAGGGCTTGATATAGCAAAAACCAGTCATCGTATAACTTTCACTATAAATCCGTTTTGGAAAAGTTTTAGAATCTGAAATTGTTACAAGACGAATCTAAGATCCCCATGTACCTTGTGTCCAAAGGATAACCTCTAATTCGTTGTACTTTGTGATTTATGATCTGTACAATATAGGGTTTCTGCCTCTTCCAGATCTGAGTCAAAATCAGGTGACCTTGGGAAAAAGGTCATAACTTGGGCTAGGAAGCTCCAAATGAAATTTCGTGAAAATTGACAGGTATTACATAGATTGTACTATCTCAAAAAACTTTTTTATAGGTCGAAGTTGAAACAGTGACACGTGGCACGCCGTACAAGTTCGCTCTCCTGTATTATCCCAAAACAGGTCACGTTGTGACATTTGGCATAACTCTCTCTCAGAAAATCCAATTGAGGTCAGACCTGTCAAGATGGAAAGCTAACAGGTCAGGCTATCTTAGGAAACGTTTTCAGACCCTGTGGATCAAAAATTTCAGAGTTACACCAGAAACAATCAGGTACATATTTCTGTCAAAACAGAATTATTCTTTGGTAGCTTCATTCATGGCTTCCGGAATTTAGGGCTTTGGAGAAAGTTGGAATTTTTGTAATCGGAGACCACAGCTGAATGCTACTCATCAAAATAAAAATTTAGAGACCAATATCAGAATTTTTGGTTGGGCAGAAGGCCGGGCTTGATCAGACCCTAGTTCGGGACTTTGATCAGGAAAGTGGAAAATTAGGGCTTCTGTAAAAATGGGAATTTTTGAAATCTGTGACCATGGTTGGAAGCTCCTCAGAAAAATAGAAGCTTAGAGATTTGGATCAAACCTTTTGATTGGGCAGAAGAGTGGGCTTCATCAAACCCCAGTTCAGGGTCACGTCTAGTGAATCTGAAAGTTTCAAAGGCAAAATTGAGGAGTAAACCTTTGCAGTTTTCAAATTCTGAATATACCAGTTTGATCAGCTCATCAAGGCGCATATTTCTATCTTTCCGAAAGTTTGAAATTCAAAGTTAGAATTTTTGGGGTTTCTCTGACAAACCCATATCCAGCTCCAGGTCCAGTTCTTGCAAATCAAGTGGTGGTTTAATCCTAGAAGAAGATGGATTGGTCACCTGCATAAGTGAAGAAATTCCTGTTTCAGAGGGAGATGAGGCTAAGGCTTTACATAAGGAGATTACAAGCGATCTCGACAGGTATGACTCATCGAGGTATGTTTTGAGATTTTTTCTTGATTAAGTTTATGGTATGTTTATCTTCA
This sequence comes from Larix kaempferi, assembly GCA_027924585.1. NCBI lineage: Eukaryota > Viridiplantae > Streptophyta > Pinopsida > Pinales > Pinaceae > Larix > Larix kaempferi. The sequence goes on from BSBM01001792.1 coordinate 192,788, forward strand.
TGTTATTACGGTTAGTACAATCTTGATTTTAGATTTGTCGTATCACCTTAACAAAATTATGAATGCATGATAGAAGATATTCATTGGTTAGCGTGTTGACACTTATGATTGTACTAATGCATTATGGTGTTGTATGAGGTTTATGTTGTCTACTAACATGAAAGGTACACCAAGAAAGACAAATCATGTTCCAGTTCAAGAACATATGATCATGATGACATGAGGATAAAGACTCATCCATTGTCATGGATCTCATAGAAGATCCATTTACGAGGTATGTATAACTTGGTTTTATAATGGCTAACCTATGAGATATACAGGTTACTAGCACAAGTCATTGAAGAAGAACAAGAAGACATCATGAGAGTATGTTAGACATAAATAACTAGCATGCTAATCCAGGTATGTTTTTCCTATATCAAGATAGAATCCTACCTTGTGTTAGGATCTTATACTGTTGTTGATAATGATTATTCATGAAGTCATAGGTTTGAATAATCATGGTTGTATGCATATTATGTTTCTTACCATAATTGATGATATGACTAACCAGAAGAACCATGAAGGTATAGGTTTGAATAATCACAGGTTTTATGCATATTATATCTCTTATCTTGATTGATGATTCAACTAAAGATTCATAGGTTTGAGTAATTATAGGTTTAGACATGTTATGATTCTTATGATTTGACTAACCATAAGAATCCTACATAAACCTTGAATTATAATGCTTATTATTTCTGTTTGAAATGATCATGACTATACATGCTTGAGATTATTGTGTTTTAATAGTATGCTTTTATATGAGATCACAAGGATAACACAATCATGATACTAATAAGCATGCATAGGGACCAAGGATGAATATGAGTTCAAGAACAGGTAATCCAGGAAGCAAAGATCAAGAGGGAGTACACTCCAGTGGTTTATGAAAGGATGCAAATATTCAGAGGGAGTTGACCATCTCTCTACATTCCACAACAGAAAGTTGTAGAAGAAGCTACTGCAGATTAGGACTCCAGCAGCTCCTGCAAGAAAGCGAAGACTCAGAGGGAGTCCACCCAACAAACAAACAAAGATAAGTATTTTAATTATCATTTCTTGCATATATGTTTGTTTAAATAAAATTGTTCAATGATGTATATGCTCATGTTCCTAAACTTAGGATATGTATTGTGCATATTAGAATAGTTGCATTGATGAACAATATACTACTAATATACATGGGTAAGTGGCCTATGGCACTGTACAACATTCTATTGCTAGTTATCTAGAATGAAACCTCTTTGCTGACATGTTGGGAGTTGTGCACACCCTTAACAATGTTCTGGTAGAGATTGGAAGGCATCTAGAAAGTTACGGAATATGGATAAATGTTGTATTGAAGCATTGGCTAAAGATAATTGCATGACTGTATGACATATTTCTTTATGTGTAAGAATTTGTTCTGAAAACTATGGGATGTTTTCTAATCATGCAATTTAACTTGTTGTGTAGGAAAGATCATATGCCATGTCCTTCAAAAGAAGAACTACAACATTTGTTCCAGCAACAAAGATATCTATTGAAGATATTGAAGATATTGAAGTTCCCAGGATCTCGGATGAAGAAATGAAATGCCATGATCCGTCGATCATGAAGAATGATGTTTGGGATGTAATCCCAAGACATGAAGGGAAGTTTGCTATGAATTCCAAATGGAACTATCAGATCAAGCATGTTGCAGATGGAAGCATTGAGAAATATAAAAGTGATGAAATAGAAGATACACCAGATGGATTCAAGACAGCTTCCTTGAATGGTGTAGTTGAAGAAGAAGTGTATGTGGAGCAGCCACTTGGTTCTGAGACACATGATAGGAATTCATATATGTGCAGAACTTGGTATGGTGAAGATAGATTGATTGCCGACACGCAGCGGAAGCTTACTACCGAGTTCGAGATGAAGAACTTGGGGATGATGCACTATTTGTTTTTGGCATGGAGGTGTGGCAAAGTGATGGAATCTTCCTTGGACAAGGGAAGTATGCAGTAGAGATCCTGAAGAGGTTCAGGATGATGGATTGCAAGGCCATGGCCACACCTATGGCATCGAATCTGAAGCTTCTATGTGATGCTTCATCTGAGCTGGTTGATGTCTCTATGTATCGTCAGATGATTGGGTCATTGATGTACCTGACGAACACGAGACCAGACATTTGCTTTGATGTGAACACATTGAGCCAGTTCCTGACTGATCCGAGGAGTGTTCACCTGGTTGCTGTAAAGCATATTCTGAGGTACCTGAAGGGTACAGTGGATTATGGGCTCAAGTATGAGGTGAATCAAAAGTTTAACCTGCAGAGTTATGTTGATTCAGATTGGGCTGGCAGTGCTGCAGACAGGAAGAGCACATCTGGGTGTTGCTTCAGTATGGGATCAGGTGTGATCTCATGGTTTAGCAGGAAGCAGTCCTGCGTGCCACTGAGTACAGGTGAGGCAGAGTATGTTGTAGCCTGTTCAGCTAGATGTGAGGCAGTATGGCTATGGAAGCTACTGTCTGAGTTATTTGATCTCCCGTTGGAGGCTACTGGTATCTTCTGTGATAACCAGAGTTGTGTGAAGCTGTCCGAGAACCCAGTGTTTCATGACAGGTCGAAACACATAGAGATCAAATATCACTATATCAGGGATATGGTGCAGAGAGGAGCTGTGAAGCTCCTGTATGTTGCGACGGACGAGCAGATTGCAGATGTGCTAACGAAGCCACTAGCCAGGGTGAAGTTTGAGTACTTCAGAGAGAGGCTTGGCAGTCTTTAGATCGAGGACACTTCGAGGAAGAAGTGATGGACACATTTGCTGAAGCCATTCCAAGCATGTTGGAAGGAGGATCCTTCACATTGCTGTGGATGTAAGCACTGGATGATGAGCATCGGGATGATGTTCTGGTTTCTGCTTGGATATGATCAGTTGGATCATTTTTATGTATGTATGTACGCATCATGTTGGATGCTGGATATGATCAGTTGGATCATTTTATGTATGTATATATGCATCATGTTGGATGCTTGAACCATGTATCTGTATATGTATCAGGTGGATACATTATATGATCAGGTGGATCATGTATGGTGATATGTATCATGTATTTGTATATGTATCAGGTGGATACATTGTATGATCAGATGGATCATGTATGGTGATATGCATCATGTATTTGTATTTGTATCAGGTGGATACATTGATGATCAGGAGGATCATGTATGATGATATGTATCAGATAGATACTTGGTATGCATCAGGTAGATGCATTGATGATCAGGATGATCATAGATGATGAGCTTCAGGATGTTGCTACAGATGACATGCAGCAAGATGTTGCAGTGATGATCAGGATGATCATAGATGACGAGCTTCAAGATGTTGCTCCAGATGACATGCAGCAGGATGTTGCAGTGATGATCAGGATGATCATAGATGACGAGCTTCAGGATGTTGCTCCAGATGACATGCAGTAGGATGTTGCAGTGATGATCAGGATGATCATAGATGACGAGCTTCAGGATGTTGCTCCAGATGACATGCAGCAGGATGTTGCGGTGATGATCAAGATGATCATAGATGATGAGCTTCAGGATGTTGCTCCAGATGACATGCAGCAGGATGTTGCAGTGATGATGATCAAGATGATCATGGATACATCAGGATGATGTATGTTGAGTATCAGGTTGATACTCTGTGGCCGTGGATCAGGTTGTGCAGATGAGCATGTCTGGGAGATCCTATAGGTCAGAGTTGTGTACCCGTAACATCCTGAGATGCTCTTTCGAGGTTTTGCCATGACCACATGTAATTTGTGCCCTGGGATATTTCAGGTCGGAGTTGTGTACCCGTAACATCCTGAGATGCTCTTGCTAGGTTTTGTGTTGGACCACATGTAATTTGTGCCCTGGGAGATTTCAGGTTGGAGTTGTGTACCCGTAACATCCTGAGATGCTCTTTCGAGGTTTTGTGGTGGGGTCACATGTAATAGCGCTCTGGGAGATCCTACAGGTCGGACTTGTGTACCCGTAACATCCTGGGATGCTCTTTCGAGGTTTTGTGACACACGTAATAAGTACTGAGGATTCCACAGTATGGCCAGTGATGATGAAGACCTGCAGGTGGTGGGCCTACATCCAGTCTGAAAAAGGACTGGCTCTGTAGAACTTCCTATGACGAGTAGATTCAGATATTGATTGAGATAGTAGCAGCAGTGATGATGATGATGACTCGATGACAATTATCTAGTGAAGATGATCCAGAGAAGATGACTTGTGCTAGAAGAACTGTGCTGAGAAATACCTTCCTAGTTAAGAGGGAGTGTTGATGTATATGTAACTTCGGAATGTATTTCACATATATGTATATTGTATTCCTATAGAGATGGTATTATTCCTCTATAAGGAAGTGTCGTCATTTATATTGTAAGTGTCGTAACTTATACTTGATGGGTTATTAGACCACCTTATTTGGGGTCAGCCCTGTATAAGTCATGTGGGTCAAAGGGTTATTAGACCACCCTATTGGGGGTCGGCCCACTCAGCATTATGTTATGTGGTTAAGTTCGAGCCTACATGAGTTAGGTAAAAAGGCACGTCAAGTCAAGTATAAATAGAGTGCAGGAGGCACTCTATTTGCTCACTCACTTCTCACACATGCACTCAAGGAGGAGTGGCACACTTATGGAGGAGGAGGATCTGCTGCTAGGTTATGGCTATCTCTCTTGGTTGGTTGTATCATTGCTCTATCTATCTCTGAGGAAGTTATTGGGGTTTTTCACCTTTATGGTTTTCCCCAAGTAAATCTTTGTGTCTCTTGTGTGCTTGCATTATTGTCTCCGTGATTGATATGTTGTACATGTTGTTCTCTCAGTTAAGATCCTAGATCATATTGAAGTAAATTCTGAAAATTTAACATTATTGTAGGTACAAAAGTGCACCATTGTCACCAAGTGCGCAAGAAGCAGAAGATGGAGCAAACTCATGTAAATTTTCTCACTCCATTCAACTATTTTGAGTGGAAGGAAGAAATGGTTATCCAGTTGAGATCCAAGGGTCTCTTTAGAATCACCATGGGTATTGAGGTTGAGCCAAACTCTACAGTTGAGAAGTCGAAGTTCTTCAATAGAATGGATGAAGGATTCGTCATGATTTGTCTAAGTATTTCAAGAGACCTCATGTTTCATGTTGAAAGTATAGCTACACCAAATGAAGTATGGCTCAAGCTCAAGTATTGTTTTGGAAAGACTAGTGAGATGATGGGCCATCAACTTGAAAATGAGCTAATCTCATTGAGCCTAAGCAACTTGATTCCATCCAGGACTTCTTCACCAATTTCAAGGTATTGGCCTTGCAAATCAAACAGTGTGGCATTGACAAGAAAGAAGAACAATTGGTTATGTCCATCATTTTGAAGTTGGGTCCTGAGTACTCAGTCTTTGTCTCTACATGTCACTCCACCAAGATTAAAGTTAGAAATTGGAAGATGCCATATTTGGATAATTTCATGGAGATGCTAACTCAAGAGAAAGATAAGTTGGTCTTGATGGGTTCCATTAAGAAAAAATATCAAGTTCTTGCTGTTGTATATTCGAGACAAGCAAGAGGAAAGAAAAATCCCAAGGGTTCAAAACCACAAGAGAAGAAGAAATACAAGGATAAGCCCAAATCTTCTGATGGGGGTTTGAATCTTGCCAAAGACAAGGGAAAGAATAAGGAGAAGAGAAAATGCACCTAATGTCAAAACAGTTGGCACCTTGATATTGCATGCATGAAGAAAACTATTGATATGATGACCCATCTCCTATAGAAAAATAACATTCCTCTTCCAGATATTTAAAAGAAGAAAGAGGGTGTTTCTGAAGACAAGGAGAGGTGCCATGCATTGATGGATAGTACCTCAGGTTCCTCTTCTTTCATCATTGATTTAGGTGCCTCAAGGCACATGGATCATTCAAGAGATTCATTCTATACTCTTGCTACATACAGTGGTTCTTCCATTCTCATGAGATATGACTTAGATATCCCTGCTAGAGGAATTGGGAAAATCTCACTAGAAAATGGGTACTTCAGTAATGTACTGTATGTGCTTGATCTTGCAGCAAACTTACTCTCTGTGTACCAAATGACCCATACTGTTTCGGCCAAGAGAGTGATCTTCACTTAGGATGATGTGGAGATATCAGAAGTTTCGACTGGAAAACTTGTAGCAGTGGGTGTTGCAGAGAATGAAGAATAATTTGCATCCATGTCTTACCATTATGATGACTCCTATGAGTACAATGCTTATGATCAGTATGAAGATGATTGTGAGCAATATGAAGAAGAATGTGAATGGTATGAGGAAGAGTTGACATCATGCAGCACTTCTTACAATTTCATAAGGAATGAAGGTTATTCTTATGACCCTATGTATGATGAATATATATGTGATGAACCACCAAAGGATAATTCTATGAATGAATTACAAATATTGAGAGCAACATGTAACACCTTGCCCAAAAAATATCAGGCATATATTGATCTGTACAAGGGAGATACACAAAAGGATATTCCTTTTGAATACTTTGCTGATTGGGTGTTTGAAAATAGGCCCAAAAATGAAGATGCGGATTTAGTGAAGAAAGGTATATGCCCTTCTTGCAAAATAACTTGGAGAGAAACTCATATATATTTGAGTGAAAAGGAGGAGCGAAATGAGGAGACCCTTGATCCACCTAGTTTTGAAGGAGGTGAATTAGAAGAACCATTACATGAAGAGGATCAAAATGCACTCCCAAGTGACTCTGAAAAATATGAAGAGACATCACATGATCATGAAGAAGACTCCATTGAAAATATTGAATATCATTCCGAGACACATTCTACTTTGGACATGAATCAACGAGCATCTACTGATGGATGCTTGAATTATGAAGGAGTACCACTGATGGGTTCTCACACCTCTATGTTGGTGACATAGAGATCACTTTTGAAAGTGTTTTTGCAAGCCAGAGTTCCATTAATCATTAAAATGAGGGCCTTGTAGCAGTTGAATAAGAACCAAGATCAACTTCCCCATCGCCACTTGATCTTAATGAAGTTGGTCCATGCAGAAAGTGAAAAGAAGAGGAGGTCCCTCTACAAGAGCCTCTTTTTCTTGAAGGGTCATCAAAGATGAATTGAAAGAATATCCAGAAGACCCTTAGAATACTCCATGACACTCAAGCATTGGTGTCAAATTCTTGTTGGAGATTTTCTTCATTGAAGGATCCATCCTTCCTTGAAGACATGGAGAAGATTCAAAGAACAATGTGCAACATCAAAGGTAATATCATGTCTTTGATATTTTATAGAAACAATTTGGTTTAGATTAATGAATGGTTACATGGTGAATACTTGAAGAATAATGAGGATATTCATAAGCTCAAAATGAAAAATGAGCAACTTCTTGATAGGTTGCAAGATACTTGTTCTTCCTCTTATGTTTTAGATTGTCAAATATAAGATTTCTTGGAGGGTTCTCATGACATGATGGATCATGAGAAACATGGTAACTTGCATGTTCTTGATTTGTTTGAAGATGAACTTGATGAAATCCAATCACTTGTTGTGGTGGAAGAGGAACTTGAGTTTCCTCTTGGAAATGGTTACACACTTTTTGAAGAAGTGTATGATTCCACTACCTTGGAACCAACCTATGAGGAAATTTTTGCACTTTTGAGGGAGGTGAATTATCCTACCCTTATGGACCCTTCACATGATGGCACTTTTTCATTTTCTAATCATTTGGGTGAGTTGTTTCATTCTCCTACATCCTACACTTCCATATTTTGCAGCATTCATTCTAATGAACTATGGGTGAAAGGCTTCTTTTTGAAGGTGCCACATGAGCAGTATGAAACTACTATATCTCATTTAGGTGATGAAATGATTAGGGCAATTTCTTATTTAAATTTTCAACAGCATCCTTTGTTACCTTATGATGATACATATCTACATGGATTCACCTATGATGTTCACTTGAAGACTCGTGATTTTCCTTGATCCTTGCTTAGTTCAATTGATGTTGGAGGAACTTCATCAAATACTTAGGTGAAAAGATATATGATTGGAGAATTTTTTTATTTCCATCCACATCCTTTGTTATATCTTGATGATACACATATCCATGGATGCATAAATGGAACTTCTGTGAGCCCTTTGAAGACTCATTGTTTTCTTTGCTCCCTAATTGGTTTAGATTTTAGTGGAGGTTCTTCATTCATTTCTTGGATGAAAGAACACATGGCTGATTATTTTGATGCATCTTACATCATTTTGGATAAGCCTTATAGGACATGGGATACTAACCTATGTCATTGGAGAATATTTGATTGGTCACTTGATGCTTGTATGCACTTGGAAAATGGTGGTCTACTTAATTAGAGGTACAAGCACTTTCATGATTCTTTCATGACGCACCTCCTTTATGTACATTTTTATTATGTTGTTATGTAATTTGATGATCTATATTTTGTACTTATTATGATTGGAAAAATGCATACAAGGAAATGGGATCCAGGAATTCTCTTTCCTAATGGTATGGGTTGGAGAGCACTGCTAATTGTTGGAGTGCAATACAAGCAATGGGACCTTGGGATAATTTTAGTCTTATTGGTTTCAATATTTTGGGGAAACAAGTAGTATGGGAGATTGATTCCCCACTTAATAAGGTTATTTTAATCAAAGTAGTGCAGCAGCAAGCATGGTGGTTCCTCTCTAAAATTTTCATCGAATCTTGAACACTCAAAGTTGGGAAACTCAGTGGCAACTTCAAAGAAATATACAGTGGTATTAGAAAGGGTTTCCAAAATATGAATGAGGTAAAGAGTAATTTTGCAAAAAAAAATTTGATGGATTTAATTAATATTTTGGTGTTTAGTGGTGATGTTACAAGGGATATCAATATGAAAAATAAAACCCACTTATCCTTGCTTTTGGAAACACACAATTGTAACACATGAGTGCCACTACTCAAAGTTTTGGAAATAAATTTTTGGAAGCAATTTTTTAGAAATAAAGCACGTTCTTCAACATCCATGTTTTAAATTTCTTGAGGACAAGCAATATTGGGAGGGTAGGATTTGTCAAGTCCCCAAATTTTGCATTGGGTCACAATGGCCTAAGCCCCTTGGCCATACTCATGATAGTTTGTCAAATTGGTGCAAAGGGTCAAATAATTTCCAAGAATCATGTCCAAGTTAGTAATAATGTAAAATTATATCCAAATGGACAATGTGGGTCACATTAAGAGAAATTCCCAATTCAAAGTTTGTAATATACCCATCCAAATGAACTATCATGGAGGAAAATTACTAGTTCCCTAGGTTGGGGGTGAAAGCATTAAAAATTGGAATAAGGGAGCTACAAGACCCAAAATTACATTAGACTTACAAATTCACATTAAATGAGTCAAATAAATAATAATAAAAATAAAATAAGGTGGCATTGGATCATGAGGGCACATAAGAGGTTGAGGGACCCACATGTGGCAAGATTCCCCACTATACTTGGCATTATTCTCTCACCAATTCGAGTTCAAGATGAAGGGTAACATACTTGGGGGAGTTGAAGAGGTATTATTCATGGCATGAATCATGTAAGGTTTAATTGGAGTGGAAGAGAAACTCCCATGGAAGAGGAGGAGGCATCTTAGAAGAATTGTGACACTTGGAGCTAGATTCCCTAACTCCTATCACAACAATGATGAAGATTCTATGACACTTATGACAAAGTTCATAAATTATTGCTGAAATATAACATAAATGACATGTTAGGGCTAAAAATAGCCTCCAAGAGGGAATACAAGGAGACATGATTCCCTCATTTGAATTGATGGAAGAGGAGAGCTAAGAAAAGTTGGACAAGTGGCATTCATGTGAATCTCTTCCTAATTCAAGTTGGGATGAGTCTCTTGGAGGGAATTAGAGATAAGGAGGCCTTGGAGGTTAATAGAATACAATAAAAAATAAGGATACAATATTTGATCATTTTCTCATTTGGAAAAAATTGGAGATCTTAGCTTGTCCTTGCAAGGTTGATGCTTATCCATCTTGATTTAGAATTAATTTCGAGGGTGCAAGATTCCCATCCTAGTTGGTTTATGGATAGGCCATTAATAAATCTCAACATAAATCCATGGAGATGTTTTTATGTAGGTTCAGACCCCAACTGAGTTTGATTTCATCTTCTCTCATTCTTCTTTATGCCTATTCTACTATCTTTCTCTCAATGTCATGTAAATGTGCAAGGGCACACTTGTTGTTGCATATAGTTAGTGAAGGGTTGTTATTTAGACTTCATGGACATGTTATATGCTATATATCTCTATAATAATCATATAATGAGAGCCATTTCTGGAAACATCATGTAAGTCAAGTGATATTTACATTCAAGGAGGAAATTCGAGCCATTTTCCCCATAGCTTTTGCATAGCGCACTTGTGGTTGCAGATAGTTAGTGAAGGATTGATAGTTCGAATTCATGGACATGTTGGCTGCTATATATATCATTAATAATAATATCATGAGGTCCACAGCTCTAAAAACTATGTATTTCAAGTGATACGTAAACTCAAGAAAGAGATTCGAGGCATTTTTCCCATAGCACTTGCATAGTGATTTTGGAATGATATTGTACCTATTTTATATCATAGTTTGATGAGTTATTTATCATGTTATGAGATGCATATGAATTTATATTTATGTATCAAATGATGTGTTCATACCTATGAAGTGTCACTATGGTTTATGAAGAAATTTGAGACTCCTTGCCCACCAATTTCACCTCAAAAACTAGACTCTAGAAGTTGATGTTCATTAGGATTCCTATTCGAAACTAAAACCCAATATAATGATGCAAATATATTTTTCCTAATTTAATCTAACATATCCAAGTCTCATACCAAGAATTAGTGAAGTTCGTACAATTTTTGGAAGAGCATCTAATGGTAGACCAAGGGGGGATCTCCACTTCTCAAATTAACTAGTCTTGTTCTGAAACTTCTTCCCATGCAATTTGCAGACCATGGATGGGTATATCGGTTTTTTGGATGTCTTATAGGTGTGTTAATATGTCATATTTACCATCAAGACCTTCCTCCCCAAATGCGAAATCATTTTGAGGTGTTTGGAACCAGTTGTAAACAAAACACTAGAGTCAAAACAAGGTGAATCCAAGGACTTTCATTTTAAGGGAAATTACACCTAATCCCAAATACCCTAACCTATTAACCAATTAATCCCTAAAACATAAGTCCCCTAACCCCTAAATCCCCAAGCTGATAATTAATGTGACCACAATGACTATGTATATTGCCCAACGCATACATCATAACATGACCATAAGGACCCTAACCACGTAAACTCCTAACAACTAATTATTGAATAATGTAGAACCTTTTATCCAAAAATTTCAATATAGGTTAAGAAAATTCCAATCCTCATTGCTTTTGGAGGTGGTTTTTTAAAAACTACCCCTAACTCCCTAAACCTCTAATGTGACCATAACTGCATTAAGCCAGAACCCCATTAAACCATAACCCTAACTCATTATAAACCCCCTAAGCCTAAATTCCCTAAACCATTAACCAATTAATCCCTAACCCTAAATACCCTAACCCCTAAGGCCCCTATGGTGACCATATTGACCATAGTCACTATGTATATTGTGAAACACATGCATATGACATAATGTGACCATAAGGACCCTAACCACTAAAACCCCTAATAGATAAGAATTGAATTATGTAGATTCTTCCATCCTAAATTGTCAATATAGGTAAATAAATTCCAATCCTCATTATTTTTGGAGGTTGTTTTTTAAAAACCGCCCCCAAAATTCCAATCCTCATGAATTTTAGGGGCGTTTTTTAAACCCCCCCCCCAAAAAAAAAAGTCATGAGGATTCGACTTTTGGGGGTGGCATTTTAAAAACCGCCCCAAACAGTCCAATGTTCTCAACTTTTGGGGGTGATTTTTTAAAACTCGTCCCCAAAAGTACAATGTTCTTGAATTTTGGGGCAATTTTTTTAAAAACTGTCCCCAAAAGTCCAATCCCCATGAATTTTGGGGGCATTTTTTTAAAAATCGCCCCCAAAATTCCATTCCTCATGAATTTTGGGGTCTGTTTTTTAAGAACCACCCCCAAAAGTCCATTCCTCATGACTTTTGGGGGCAGTATTTTAAGAACCGCCACCAAACGTCATAAGGAATGGAATTTTGGGGGAGGTTCTTAAAAAACGCCCCCAAACGTCATGAGGAATGGACTTTTGAGGGAGGTTTAGTAAAAACCATCCCCAAAGGTCAAATTCTCAAGAATTTTGGGGGCAGTTTTTAAGAACCGCCCCTAAATCCCCCAAAAACGATTTGGGGGCGGTTTTTCCAAGACCTCCTCAATAGAAAACCGCCCCTAAAGGGGTAATGTTGTAGTGAATTAGCACATATTGACCATGCAATAAGAAATAAATAAATAAAAGATAAAGCATAGGGATTAAGAGAATTTGAAATTTTCCATGCACACACTTCAGCTAGTTAAAGAGAACTCGAATTGTTAAAGCTTCAATTATAAAGCTTTAGTTAAGTATCAATGTATGCCTCAGTTAAAGCATCAGTTAAAGATATGCCTCAGTTAACTAAAGAACTCACAGTCGTCACTTCAAGTAAATCAATCAACATGATTTCAATTAACTAAGTGTTAAATAAGAAGGACTTGTGAACTAAAGTATTTTCACTTTAGTTAAACTAAAATACGACACTTCTGTTAAATATAGTTAACTAAGTGACAACAAAAAAGATATAGTTAACTAAGTGTTATTGCATGATGAAACTTATGTTAAACTAAAAGACGACATGTGATTTGTGACACTTGCATGTCGATACTTAAGTTAGCCACCTAACTAAGTGGGAAAGCTTTCTATTAAGAGGCAAGTTCATCATAAGTGACAGTTAAGTGAGATAAAGCACTGCATGAGAAGTGGGGAACACTTTTTCATGCAATATTGATACATCCAGTTTGAGGGCGAGTTAATCCTGAATTTAGAAGATAAAAATAGATGAGAATAATGTATAAATATATTATAAGGTATTGATGAATTCAATGTGAAGTGGATTCTCTTCTCCTTTGAAGGCAAGGTGCTTCTCTTTGTGTGTAGGATATTATTATTGAATGCAAGGTGCTTCTCTGATTGATCTCTCTTCTCTATTGCTTATGTATCTTCACCAAGAGTGTTTGGTGATCTCTTATCTTCCAAAAGAAATCTACTATGTTGTAAAATAAATCATTCTCTGTTATTCATTATATTATACTGAGAAGAGTTGTTGGGTTCTTTGTTCTCATTATTTTGAGTATTTTTCGTAGGGTTTATATTTTGTTATGGTTGTATGAATTTCATATGATTGAATTGTCTCATTGCTTCAAGTTTTAGAATCTAAAAGAGTTAAAGGTCAAAGCTCAACCAAATATTAATATGGTATCAAAGCTCAGGGAATGAAGGAGCTCAGTTTTTCATTCCAACTAGAGCCTATGTTGATCCTAAGAAGTTGAGCACAAGATTTGAAGACTGTGGCATCAGTCTATATACGATCGGAAGACTGTCTTGAGGGCACCTCAAACTTAAACACTTGGAAGGCTAGGATTCTCCACATCCTAGAGTAACATGACTTGGATGGATACGTATCTGTTGTTGTGGAGGAGCCCATGTCTAATGTAGGGTGCATCAAATTCAAGAAGAACCAAGTTAAATCCAAACATATCATCTATGATTCAGTAAAGGACAATTTGATGTCTTTGATCACTCTGTTGAAGACCGCAAATGAGTGTTTTAATACATTGACAAACCTATATGAGAAGAAGGCCCTGGTTCAAAAGAGGGCATTGAAGAATAATCTTTGAAACCTAAATATGGAGAAGGATGAGATAGTGGCCTCCTTATTCTCCAATATCTCTCAGGTAAGAGATCAACTTGATAGTATTGGAGTAGTGGTGGATGAAGATTATCTTCTCCAAACTTCTATTGATGGTCTCTTGTCCTCATGAGAGACATTATTAGCTACGGTAAATGGTCGAAGGTACAACCTAACTTCGAAATGTTGTGGCATGACTGTCTCCAAGAGGAGGGGAAAATATAGAGCAAGTCAGTGTGCATCAAATAAGACAACCTTTCCCTCACAAAAAGAACGAATAAAGGAAAGAAACCCTTCTTCCAAAAGAAGTTATCTTATCCAAATAAGAAGGATCTCAGCAAAGGATTTGACAAGTCAAAATATTGATGGTTCAATTGCAACAAGAAATTCCATTTATCAAGAGAGTGAAAAGAAAAGTGGAAAGGATATTTTCATGATTCTACCAACATAAAATATGAAATCACTCTAAAGAATGCATCCAAAGAAAAGGAAACAAGATGGGAGTATTACCTTGTCTCATCCCTTTCGGGATCCATCATCACAAATGAAGACACACGGTTGATTGATAGTGACACATCCAAACATATGACTGGTTACAAGAGTTCCATCACTGATCTAAAGGAGAATTATTTCAAATGCATGGTAAAGTTGGGGGACATCTCAACATATTCGATCCAAGGAGTTGGATCTACCTCATTCCAACTGACCATTGGTGATATTTCACATGTGGAGGAAATTATATATGATCAAGGCTTGAAGAATATCCTCCTTTCAGTTTCAGTTCTTTAAGACAAAGGATTTCGAGTTATCTTCATGGATAACAAAGCACTTTTATGACTGAAGAACAAAATCCTAGGATCTACTGATGTGATAGGAGTTCGAGAGGGATGAATCTACAAGGTACCTGGGAAGTACATTCAAGTTGTGATTCACCACACTATCATTCTATGTGATATATGGCACCGAAGGCTTGGAAACCTACATTACAAAGCACTACCAAGATATAATATCCTTGGGAAGATTCGTCCAAGATATTAGCTCAAGTTTAGAATTTTAAATTAAATTTACTTGTCCATTTTTTAATCAATTCATCGAACAGAGCAAGAAGTTAGTGACGGGTAAGGACACTTGAAACTAAGTTTGGGATGAACTTTTAGTTCTGGAATTTATATGGGACAGTGTGCAGAAGCAACTTAGACGGTGGGAAATTAGATCCTTTGTGCAAAGCACGGAGGCCATTTATGTTTCGGACATCAGCTACTGTTGAAGCCTACCGCAATGCTTCCTGGGTACATTCGCATATACAAACTAGATCGGGAAGGCTAACAAGGTTTATAACAATCAATGGGTTGCTGGTTATGCTCAGAAAGGTAATTTAGCAGACTTGGGAGAGTTTGGGAAGAATTGGGGTTTTTGGGCTCTCTTGGGATTGCTGAGCTAGTATTTTTATTAACTTTCCAAGAATGGCCTAAAGGATTTCAAAATCTGATTTTTTGGACTGATATGGGTACTATACTGAGTTAAGTACCAGCTCCAACTGACAACATATAAAAATATTACTTAGAATGGATTTGGCAGTAAAAGTGGTGAAACTAGTCTAGAATAAGCACCTAACTAGCTAGTCTTCCAATCAGAATTAATAAATGGCTTCATTAAATGTAATTGTAATGTCCCCATTTTGACCCCCTTTGCATTAAATCGTAAATGATGTAAATATTGTTATTTAATGATGGTGAGGAGCTCAAGGCCAAGGCCCCTCCATTGATTTAGCGTTTCATGTATCGACAATTGAAGAAATAGATGCCTATGGTTCTTGTGCTAGATAGGCACAATGTAAATAAGATATCATGTAAATACGAATTTTAATGAAAAACCCACAACTAGCTATGCAATGCAACAAAGAGATGGGGGCATGATTCTACAAGGAATAGGGAGGGAAATTATTCAAACCATTAAGCCAATGGTGTTAATCCATGTGTCACTGAGAAAACCCATAAACCACCAACTGCCCATTTTGGGTTATGGACCCAATCATTTAATTCTTCCAGAAATTGGTTGAGGTAGTTAATGCCTTGGGAATGAAGAGGTATGGAAGCCAATTTCGTGCATGGGCAAGCCATCAACCTGGGAATTCGTATTTTTGCCTCTTGGGCAAGAAAACACCCACGAAATGGTGCCCAAAGCCATTTTGAACAGACAGTCTTTCCTCTCTCATGCAGTCTGAACTACTGGGTCTTTCCCCATCACGTTTTTCACCATTTTTCCTGCATTTTCCATGCTTGGGAGTCATCTTTTGCATTATATAGCATCTAGGAGAGAAGGGCCACGATTTGGGGACTGTGATGGAGGTCGTTTTTGCCCCAAAAATACCCATGGGCATTTTTCTGAAAATGATTTCTGCTCTCCAGGGTTGTTCCCCAATTTCCATTTCGTTTTTGGGCTTTCACACCTTTTTCTGAATTGGTAGAAACCCCCTGTTTGGGAATTCCACTAGAGAAATGTTTTTATCATGCCCAATAAGTGTGGTTCTGCTGTTATGTGCATCCCTGTTTTGATTTGAACCTGTGAACAAGAAATTTGGAGTGGTAGTGGACAGAATTGGCTTGGTAAACCTAGTGGAGGGAGTAACCTCTCAAGAAGATCAAGAGGGCTGGCTAATCTTCTATGCACACCTTAGACACTCTAGATTGAAAGGTATGGCCTGAGGGACTGTGCATTGGTGAAGGGAATACTTCCTTGAGTGGGGTGTGTAGGCATTGTGAGTGCCAAGCTAGATAGATCTTGTAGAGGTATCCCTGGCTCTGTGCTTGAGCTCACTAGCTTAACAATTCTTCCTTTCCATTTCCTAGCAGCCTGATAAACCCAATTGTAGATTGGCTTGGCTCATCTTGGTGTATGCTTGGCTATGTGTGAACCTATTGTTCCCTGATTCCTTGTAGAGATCATGCCCAGCTCGAGGGTGGCCATGTGTTGAGATATTGATGATCACAACTGGCCTATGGTTGGTTGGAACGTTGCAGTTGCATAGCCAGTTGCTGGGGACTACTTTGTTATAAGATAAGTACTCTCTTGTGTTAACTTTGCAATTATTATTTGATGAATATCATGAATGTATGATGGATGTGTTATTGAAATTAATTCCGCCGTGTTTTCTTATAATTATACATTTCCATATGTTCTTTTATATTATGTGAATGCTTATTTAATAAGTTCATGGGGCTAGATGCCCAGTTTTAGCGTCACGATCCTCTCCATCGCACTGTTATGATGGGAGGGGACATGACAGTAATACTCTGTTATGAAATGTTATATGAATCTGATATACTATATTCAAAAGTAGCAAGTCGAAATATAATTCATTGGATCAAGCTGGTACTCATTTTATTGCTTCTCAACAGTACAATGTCATATAGACTAGAAAATCATTATAAGGAGCCATAGAAGAGATGTAAGAGAGATAGAATGATTACATCTTTGATCTGAAAGTGTACTAATGTCTTCAACAGGTCTGAAACATGGTTTGTAGTGGTCACTGAGCTTCCTAAGCTGCTATGGGCGGATTCACTTAACTTGAACTACACAGGTGCGCTCCTTAACACATGAGATCTTGGCTCCGGTGAAAATGGTTATATCTCGATCATCCGGACACCTTTTTCGATGAAACAAAATGTGTTTCCTACTGGAAATGACCCTCCAGACGCAATGGAATAGGTCTCACAATCCGAAAATGATCAAAAGTGCTGAACCCAAAACCTCCATTTCGGCCCCTCAATGTTGTCTCCTCCGAATGTACCCTGTATGATGATAAATTCTTGTAAGCTTGGGTTCTTCTTAGTATTGGAGTATATGGACCTGCATATCAGATCTCCATGGCTACAAATCCTGATAGAATATTAGAGAAGAGAAGTAGAATAGAAGAATGGGGCACATCACCCATTGATTAGCTTGGGCACATCACCAAACCTTGAGAAGCTAAAATGCTTCACTGATAAACTCATAATGACAAAAATTGTGAAATGGAGTTGGTTGGCTTGTTTTATAAACTTCATGACAACCTGCTAAGCAAGTTGAAGAGCTTGGTGACATGTGTTGGGCCCTGGAATTGTCCATTTTTCCATCATTTATTGACATACCTTTCATCCATTTTCTTACCATTATTTCTTATTTATCATTCCATTTTTCATCCATTTGTTGTAGCTGCGCGTTGAACATCATGCTACTTCCATTGATGTGTTAAGTGGTTAATAGTGATTATTTTCTTTTATCTTTGATGAATTAAAAGACTATTATGCATATTTTTACTAATGATGGTTTGAGGAGTGAGTTGTTACGTACAGGACGCTCATAGCCAGCTGTTACAGCCTTCACCAAAAATGCATGCCACATAAGAACACCTTGATTTGCGGGCAGATGGAAATGAATCTCAAAAATATGAGACATGGGTTTTGTGCGTAACATCCTCATTTACCTAACACGTGAGGAAATGGTCAAAAAAAGCTACGGTTTGTGATATGCAGGTGGTTCTTCGAGAGGGTATTTTCCAGATTTGGTGTTGCGGCCGGTTCCAAAGTTGCCAACAGTTACGACCGTGTTCTAGCTGTTGCGGATCACAAGTTGGGGGCTCAGTTCTTCATTTCCATGAGATAATTTTATGTATAAATATGTAATCAATATCATTGAGAAAAGGGGAAGATTATGGATTAAGCATGATAGATTAGGCAGGATAGGAGATGGATGATAGGAGATGTAAGATAGGGGAGAGCCCAATGTTATGATGTAGAATTTGATCAAGATCTATTGTAATTCTTCCATTATGATAATATATGCTGGCAGTTTCTTAATTCTGGAGTTGTAGACTTTCATTGTGGAGATTCAGATCTGCTCAATGGAGGAAGGGCCCTCTTCCCTGAGCAGATGTTGGTAATGTTAATTGTAAGTGTGTTATTGTTTAGATCTGCTTATTATTTCGTTTATGCTTTCATTCATTAAGCTTATCATAGTTGTATGCTTTCATTCATTCGATCTGTCATAATCGTTGTGTTGATAATTCATTTGTTAGATCATTGGACAACACAAGACTTATTTTAGATTTATACAATGAGATCTTGTTTCATAGGAATAGATCTTGTTGAAGTGTGTTTGAATTATAGTTTGATTTACTTTCAAGAAGTTGTGACTTAGTTTACAAATAGTTTCGATTGCATATCAATAGATCAACAATGGCAGGTAGAAATTGTGCTTGCATATATCTTGCACGACAACTTTGAAATAAAAGACTTCCTCGGGTTGATAATTTATGCTTAGGACTCTGCATGTTAAGTTTTAATTAACTAACATATAGTGGGCACGAAATTTTGGCGCCGTTGCCAGGGAAGTTATCCATTGTGCAATAGTATATTTGCCATTGTTTTGCAGATGCATTGTTAAAATAGGGCATGTAGGTTGCATGATTACATTTCAGTTTATTGAATTTATTTTGAGTGTTAATTTTCTGTCTTTACATTCAGTTTTATTTCATTTTCAATCTTTGCAGCATAAATCTTATCATTCCCCTTAGTGGTGTTGTGAGCACCACCCATTCTACTAACAAGTTGACAGGAACATTCGAAGGAGGAGCCTCAAGATAGAACACAAAGAATCTAATGAAGAGATGGCAGGTGAAAAAGATGGAGAAGTTGTTACCTTCGAATTCCCCATCAGAGATTCGAGAGGAGTGGCACCAACGAAAAGAATTCCCCCACATGTTCTACCAAATTTTCACGGTTTGAAAAACGAAGATCCTGATGTATTTTTATTTCAATTTGAAGTACTTTGTAGAGGATATGGTTATTGTGCTAATAATCAAAAGTTGAATGTATTTCCCCTTACTCTAAAAGGAACAGCCCTCTGATGGTTCTTGAGCCTCGGTGGGAATTGTATACAAACTTGGGAAGACATGAAACATGTGTTCTTGGAAAGGTACCAAGATTATTGCAGGGTCAATGAAGACATCTTCGAAATGACACAAGGAGAAGAAGAGAGTCTGGAGGAATACATAGAACGATTTCAATATAACCTCCAAAGATCCAAACAGAGGAAACTGGGGAAAGAAATCTGAAAAACAGTTCTACTCAAGGGAATCCAAGCTGAATGTTTAGAAATATTGAATCTGATCGGAACAGGTAATGTATTTCAGTTAGCATATGATGATATTTGTGAGTTATGTAGAAGGTATTCAAGAGGAAACTTCAAGACTGGTAAGAATTCTAAGGAACTTTTATCTTTATTTTTGAAATCTGCTGCAAAAACAAGAGTTTTACGAGTTGAAATCAGCAATTTATTTAAAATTTCTAAAGCTGATTCACAATCGGTTGTTTTGCAAGATAAGGAAAAGTAGGAGGAAATAAGAGAAGCAAGGGATTTCCCTTTGGATAGTCTTGAAAGTTGTGGTATATGTGACTTGAATCATTCCACAGATCATTGTCCCTCTTTACCAAAGATGAAAGAAACATATCATAGAGATCTGGGAGTTGCAGCCAACTCGTTGCAACAATCATGTCACCCATGGCCTACATCTATGGTTCAAAATTCTATCCCTCCATTTTCTTACTCTCATACTCAGCCATTGAATACTCTTCCACCATGGCAGCTGTTGCAGTCTCAATTTAACTCTTACCTACCTTACCCACAAGGTTGGAATGACCCATCTTATGATCATATGGCCACTCTCCCTCATGCTGCAACATAACTTGGTCCTTCAATATCAACCTCACAACTCAATCATCTACATCAGCCACATCTATCTTCTCATCAAACTCCTTGGTATCCAACACAATTTCCTGTCCAATCCACCATCCACCCTAACCATAATAAAGCAATACAGTATGCTTACAGTGTTGAACTGCAAAATGCTCCTACACTTCCCTCTTGTTCTACCTCATCTACACCATTGCAAAAAGGATGTGCATTGTTGCAGCAAATCCATACGAGGCCTGAACATGTTTTAGATCCAAGTTTTGCAGATGGACTTTCTTCTAGTCCTCATAAGCAAGCATACAAGATCAACAATACACACGTAATATTTGATGGAGAACAGCAATTGGAACCAAAAGCATCATTCACATCGTTAGATCTGGAAATCTTATGCATTGAGGAAGATCAGTTTAATAAGGATCTTCATGGTGTAACATCCATGAGCAATCAAGGGAACAAAGACTATATTGAAGCTTGGTTTCAATCTGTCATCTGTCTGCAGCATCATTTCATACTTTACCAATTCTTGGCACCATCATTTGAAGTGAAGTTTATCTCTCATATCCTAGAATTCATAAAGTTATATTTTTCTATTGGGAGTATGAGCATACTCGAGTCACTTTTTCGAAAATGGCTCTATTGGAAATATGCATACACTTAAAACAATTTTTATATTTCCAAGTAGAATAGAGTAGGATAGAATATCAGAATAAAACCATGCTTTTGTTTGGTTTTTTATTTTTATTTTTGAATAAGTATGCTCTCTTCCTGCACCTTGTTGCGATCTGGAAGATCAGAAAGTAGAAAGATAAGGAATGGGTATGAGATGTTTTCATAAATGCTTTGGAATTGTTGACTATTTGAACAAAATGTCTAAGTCATTTTTGTCATCAATTTCTCAATTTCAATTTGTCTCTATTTGTTACAAATAAAAATAAAAATATCATGAAAACAAAATTACAGTAATTAGGGAAAGCGAATGAAGAATCCACAAGAAAATGAGCCCATGATTATGGAACCCTTCAAGCTTGAAATTTGACATGAATTTGTTAGCTACAACACCTAGCTGTGAATGATTACTCTCAGCTGTGATTACTCTCAGCTACAATAGTGAGCTGCAACATTGGCTATGACAGGGAGATGCAACACCCAGCTGTGACTGTGATACAGGTAAAAATTTATGATTTTGAGATACGTGGGTGTTGCACATCATGGTATGTCTTTAGTTTTTATTTTCCATAAAAATGCACATGCTTTATTTCAACATTATGTCATTTTTTTTTAAGAGTTGCAGCTGCGGATGCAACAAACTGTGTAAATCAATATAGGTGCTCAATGCTTGAAATTTTTGGTATGGATGTGTGTTATATTTAAATTTACATTATTAAAAACATTCACATCTATTCCAATCACTTTTGGGGGTCAAATTTCATTTATAAAATTTTTGGTGACATTTTTGGCTTGAAATTTTTTACTGAAACACAGTCGGCACTGCCCATTTTTGGGAGACCAAATGAACTTATTTTTAAAACCTGTTTACATCTCAAGTATCCATTTGAATCTAGTTTCCAAAACAATTTGAAATTTTACAATTGGTTGTCAAACGAAAATTTTATGGCCAAAATACTAACAGGATGTCAAGTTGGCAGCTTAGGAACAGAGCTGGGACAGTCAATTTTTGGATGCCTTATTGGATATATTTTACAAACCTGTTCAATTGGTATATTCCCCTATGAATCTAGTTTACAACTCAATTTGAATCACTCCATTCCGATGTCGTACGTAAATTTTATGACCAAAATACCAACTGCCTGTCCCAAATCTGCATTCCTAAAACTCTATTTTCTAGACTGTTCATTGGCTTATTTGACCCATCAATTCTTGTTGGATTCAAAACCTGTTTCTAATACAGATATCTACATGAATATACTTCCATATCCAATTGGAATCACATCAATCAGTTATCAAACTAAAACGTTAAGCCTAAAACCGTGACTGTTAGTCTAGTCCAGAATTCGAAAAGACACCTTGTCATGCAGGCTGTTAATGAGTGATTTGGAAGATCATTGCATAGAATTTTAAAAACCTGTTTCTAATGGAAATAGACCTATGAATTTACTTTCATTTGGATTTTGAATCACTCAAATTGGACAAGGAACGAAGAAGCTATGATCAAAATACCGTTGGTGAGTCTAGTTGGACATTGCTCTGCCGCAGATATAAAATGGATTTTGCTTTGTTCATTTTTTTTTGGATTTGTTTTATGAGTAATTGCTTGTTGTTGTTTTTTTCATAAGTGTTGGGTGAAGAGAGACCAATCATCTCTCTTCTTCCATCATCTCATGTTTTATTGCAGGCAAATGCTAGGTTTTGCAGGTCCTTGGAAAAAGAAGGTCAATGCATGCACAAGTGACTCTTGAAGACTTTTTATCAATTTGCAATTAAATTGAGCACATAAAAAAAAAATAAAAAAAAATGGTGAGATTGATGTGCAAACCATACAGATTCCAATGTTTCCGAAGTCAAGTCCCGTTGCTACATGCTAGAAATCATTTTTAGACACCTGTCATCCCACTTGTTGCTGAAAGAAACCCCTCAAGAAGTCAATTTCCCTATGGTAGATTCATTCACCCTCCTCATTTCAAAACCCCAAAAATCCATTCATGTCGAAGTCCCATTTTCCACTGCTTATGTAGTCACCGTAACCATTTTATTTCCTATCACTACTACATCATGACTTCACATATACTTTCCACTTCTGAGTTTCATGTTGGTCCTATTTTTCACTATGAGTCTTCACAATCATTTATTTTGTACTCGTATTGGATGATGTGGAATGCATTAAGGTCCACCTTCCAATGGTCTTGTCCCATCGACTCAAACACATCATCTAGGATCAAAATTAGAGTTTTTATAGTGCCCTGGGATCTGCATGAATCAATGGCAGATTTCCTTGTTGTTAATCATGGGGATTCATCAATGCCTCTTGATTGACAAATCTTGCAGGTGACTTGACTCCAGCACATCCATTCGTACCTGTCAAGATGCACTAAGGTACTTTAGAGCTCATTGTCATCAAAGGTGAGTGTCTTCACATTGGTTAACGGCATACATTAATGGCCGGTAATCCAATGATTTCTTTCCATGCTCGACTTCAGCACATTCATTCGCATGGTAAGAATTGTACCTCGGGTTTGTAGCAGCTGAATATTATGTGATCTAATGGTTTCAACAATGATTTGCAGCATCATTTGTTTAGTAGTTTTGCAATTCCTTTCCATTTTCAGTTCAGCAATTGATTTTCAGAATAAGAGAAAGGACTTTCTGCTTCTATGGTAGAATTTTTCCTCATCAATTGTCTCAGCAGTTAGTCTTACATGCAACCAGCACAACATCATGGATCAAATTCAGTCTCATCCAGTTTCAGCTCTCATATACATATGTCTCAGCATTACATCAGCCACATAACTCCGGCATACACCAGTCCATTCATGTCAACCAAAGCTTCCATGGAGGTAACACTTGAGGTAAAATAGCATGAGTTTTTGATTTATTAAAGATTTGGGGAAATGTCATGAAGAACCACTAAGCATTAGCCATTTCCATTTTCTAAATAGCCTTTTATGTCCATCCATTCCCATCATTTCCTATTCAATTCTAACACTTCATCATTCCTGCACATCCCCTTCAGATTCCAACCCAACTGACCAAGCATACAAAAAAGGGATGCCTTATTGTTGTCACACAAGAACCAACAATAGGAAGTTTTACTGCTGCCACACAAGAACCAGCAGTAAGAAAAAAGTCTTGCTGCTACCACACAAGGACCAGCAGTAAGAAAAGAATCATTGCTGCTGCCACATAAGAACCAGCAATGAGAAAATAAGTCTTGTTGCTTCCACACAAGAACCTACAACAGAGGATGCATTTCAAAGGTATGTGTTTCTTGGTTCACCTAATACATAAATCGGTTCAAACGCATGGATGTTGTGGCTGAAGAAGAATACAGGGGACTTAGTGCAAGTTACATGAATGGCTCTTCTATCAAAAACCATATATCATCATTTTTAGTCTATACAAGATAGAAGGAAAGTTTGAAAGTAATAATATCAAGTCTTATTACTGTAATTGTGAGGAATGGAAATCACAACATTCCTGTAGCAGTGCATACCAGCGTTATCTTGTACATTCAAGGCAAAGGAATGATAGCATTTATGACTGGTTCTAATCTTTTATGAACATATTTCAAAATCAGTAATTACAGCACATCTTTAACAGTATTGTGTTGTAGGTAAAAGATGAGACAATTTTATGACATTCCTTTCTCCACATGAAGGTTGGAGGGCTACAAAACTCAGTGGAATTTCCATATTTTGTCTTGGGGCAACCACATCTTTGCTACTTCATCTTAATTACATGATACAATTGGCATTTTGATACCATGAGCTGATTTGAATTATGTTTGGTGCTATTACAAAGTTATATGCATGAGTATTGTTGAATGATTGAGAGCCATATAAATTTGATATATGCATTTATGTAGCAACATTCTAAACAGATCTATGCTATTCTTCTCCATGGAGCAATGGGCCAGCTGTCACAAGTGAAATGTTTGTGAGAATTTGAGAATCATTGAATGCTGCATATGTTAAGTTTGGGGGAGATGGCTACTTTCCAACTAAGAAACAAACTCCTACTTTCCATGAGGACATGAAAAATTATTCAGTTTGGGGGAGGAGCTACTATGCTTGCTGCTTTTTCATTCACATTCATAATTTTGATGCATATTGCTCTTCACATAAAAATGCTGAATTTGAATTGAGCATATCTCACAAACCACGAATTAGAGCTTCATGAAATTTGGACAGGGAATGCATAACAGCATGATGAACAACCATGGCAAGTTTTAGCTCAATCCAGTACACGGTTTTCGAGAAAATGGTCATCATCACCTACAGCCAATTCGCATTTTTCTCGAAATCCGTGATGTGGGTTTGTCTAATTTTTGGCGTGGAGATGCACTATAGTGGTAGCTACCTGCCTGCAAAATTTCAGCCCAACCTAGTTCGTCGTTTGGAAGAAAATGGCTTTAGAAGTTGCCTGTTCAAAAAGGCTAAAACGCCGTAAAATATTGTCGTTTCCCGTTTTCCAGCGGCCGTTTTTCGGCAGCTGTCCGTTTTTTGACAGCTGTGACATCTTTTCTGGCAGCTGCGACATATTTTCTGGCAACCGCTTTCCGGCAGCTGCAAGTCCACCAAATTTGCCACTAAATTTAGCATTGTTCCGCCAAATTCGTTGCTAAAACCTTCGCCAACTTCTCTGCTAAAATAAGCTGACTTCGCCAAATTTGCCGCTACATTTAGCGTTGTTCCGCCAAAATCTTCGCTAAAACCTTCGCCAATTTCTCTGCTAAAATAAGCTGTGACTTTGCCAAATTTCTACTAAAGAGCTGCGAATCCGCCAAATTTTATGCTAATTCCTCCGCTATGTGACTCTACCAATTTGTGTTAAACTCTCTATTTCTTCTAGCTGCAGCTGTGCAAATGGTAAAATGAAAGAACAAATGAATGAGTTTTTTTCAAGTTGGATGCTACACAGATATTGGGTTGCATGAAGACATGCAACAAGTTCAGTTTGGGGGAGATGTTGGGCCCTGGAATTGTCCATTTTCCCATCATTTATCGACATACCTTTCATCCATTTTCTTACCATTATTTCTTATTTATCATTCCATTTTTCATCCATTTGTTGTAGCTGTGCATTGAACATCATGCTACTTCCATTGATGTGTTAAGTGGTTAATAGTGATTATTTTTCTTTTATCTTTGATGAATTAAAAGACTATTATGCATAATTTTACTAATGATGGTTTGAGGAGTGAGTTGTTACGTACAGGACGCTCATAGCCAGCTGTTATAGCCTTCACCAAAAATGCATGCCACATAAGAACACCTTGAGTTACGTCTTAATTTGCAGGAAGATGGAAATGAATCTCAAAAATCCGAGACATGGGTTTTGTGCATAACATCCTCATTTACCTGACATGCGAGGAAATTGTCAAAAAACGCTACGGTTTGCGATATGCAGGTGGTTCTTCGAGAGGGTATTTTCCAGATTTAGTGTTGCGGCCGGTTCCAAAGTTGCCAACAGTTACGGTCGTGTTCTAGCTGTTGCAGATCACAAGTTGGGGGCTCAGTTCTTCATTTCCATGAGATAATTTTATTTATAAATATGTAATCAATCTCATTGAGAAAAGGGGAAGATTATGGATTAAGCATGATAGATTAGGCAGGATAGGAGATGGATGATAGGAAATGTAAGATAGGGGAGAACCCAATGTTATGATGTAGAATTTGATCCAGATCTATTGTAATTCTTCCATTATGATAATATATGCTGGCTGTTTCTTAATTCTGGAGTTGTAGACTTTCATTGTGGAGATCCAGATCTGCTCACTAGAGGAAGGGCCCTCTTCCCTGAGCAGATGCTGGTAATGTTAATCGTAAGTGTGTTATTGTTTAGATCAGCTTATTATTTTGTTTATGTTTTCATTCATTAAGCTTATCATAGTTGTATGCTTTCATTCATTCGATCTGTCATAATCGTTGTGTTGATAATTCATTTGTTAGATCATTGGACAACACAAGACTTATTTTAGATTTATACAATCAGATCTTGTTTCATAGGAATAGATCTTGTTGAAGTGTGTTTGAATTATAGTTTGATTTACATTCAAGAAGTTATGACTTAGTTTACAAATAGTTTCGATTGCATATCAATAGATCAACAATTGCAGGTAGAAATTGTGCTTACATATATCTTGCACGATAACTTTGAAATAAAAGACTTCCTTGGGTTGATAATTTATGTTTAGCACTCTGCATGTTAAGTTTTAATTAACTGACATATAGTGGGCACGACAACCTGTGAGAATAGGTCACCCATGAGTGGACATACTTTCCTTTATTTTTCCTTACAAGCTTTTTTCCTTTAGAAACTGTGCCCCCCTTTGTCTCCATATGTTTCCTGCTTTGTAAAAGTTGCTTGATTTGTAAACTGGACTCCTTTTTGGAAACTGCGCCCTCCTTTTGCTTTTTCTAGTTGTTTCCATTTTCTTGCTTTTAGAAACTCTTCCACCTTTCCTTCTTTTGTTCTTTTCCTAAATACACAAATTGATTTAGACATATTTCTATTTTCTTGTCTCTAGATCCAATTTGGAAACCTTATCTCCATGAAGGCACCCTCTTGGCCCATTTGGTCCATTATTAGCAATAATCATTTAACTAAAATAGTACAACTCAGAAATAATTTAACTTAGCAATTAATTAATTATCGAGTAATTAATTAATTATTATGGTGCAATGCCTCCAAAAATATCTCCATTAATTTAATGATAACTCCATTACTTTCTTAGATCCTTAGTTTGGGCATTAATATCTTCTGGGAGCCCACCTCATCCATTTAATACCCAAATACAACCTTAGGCATCTTCCAAAAGATATTTTCCATACTTGCTCATCAATTAAATAATTATTGCCTAGGTGACTTAGGCCAAAATTACCCCATGGACCATAGCAAAAATATAGGGATATGACAGTCCTCCCTTCCCAATATTGCTTGTCCTCAAGCAATGTTAGGATTCCACCAAGCTTCTACTGCACCACTCTGATTTTATTTGTCCTCGTCCACTGAAGAATCTAAAAATTAGACTCGGGGCCTTCAAAAATATCTAAATAAAATGTAAGATGACTATGAAGGATAAACTGCACTGTAAACTCTAACTGCACTAAATCATGAACAAAAATCTTAACCCAGTTATATTACTGAGTAGAATTCCCGGATCCCACTGTTTCCTCCACAAGGACCCATAATTTTCTGTCACCTCTAGAAAGTTATCACTCCAAGGAATTCCTAGATCCCAAAGTATCAATTGCATTTTTCCAATCTCCAAGCATGTGGATTCCCTCCACATAGGCCAACTTCTACAAGTAATCATTAATTTATCTTGGAAACTTTCCTGCTTAGCTTCCTTCCCTTGACCATAAGCAAAAACATTTTTGCAAGGATATTTCATGTCTGTCAGGTAATCTTTCACCCAATCCATATGTGGATGAGTGACATCAGATGGCTGCAAATTATGCCTTTTCTGTTACTTGCAAATCATATAAAAATAAGCAATGATGAAAATGATTTTCTTGCAACAAAACATAAGATTCTTACCTTCTAGGTTTTCCCTTTCAGTGATGCCTCTATCCATCCAACCAATGGATGGAAAAACACCTTTATCTGTTGAATCATATGGAATGTGATCAGCCATATGTCTGTCCTCTTCAGATAAAGAGAACTCATGATTTCTACGGAACTCCAGAGGTGTTCCCCTCTTCATCCAATGGCTCAACTCTCTGCCATTGATCCAAGGGTGCCAAACTCCATCACATGACCCACATGTTGAAAGTAAGTGTGGATCTAATGCCTCCTTGTCAAAAGTGGCTACACACACATGCATGGGCTGCCTCCACTGCTGCAGGTTAAGGAACATGTCATATGACTCAAATTTAGGATCTTTCTGTTCATCATGTGACACAAAAAAATAGAATCCTTTTACCAAATTTTCATTCCCAAGGTTTGTGGTTGAATTTGAAGTGGGGAATGAAGAATGGTGAGCCATGCTTCTGAAAATTTCATCCACTGAAGTTGTGGATGTATCCTCTCCATTGATGGCTGATCCATCTATGGTGTACTCATCTGGCTCTTCCTTGGAAGAGTGACTTTCTTCAATGAACCTCTCAAGTTCATTCTGGAAAAGGTCATGTGCTTGTTTTTCTTCAACTCTGTCTACACATTCCTCAAGCACATACCAAACAGATTGTTCCTCATGATCCACTAACTCATGAGGTTCCTCCCTTGGAACATGAAATAATTCAGCCATGTTATTGTGACCTTGTGAAAGATGGGAGGTAAAAAGTGATTCTAGCAACTTCTCATTAAGCTGCTCAATCTAATTCTCAGATTCTTGACAAGCACCATGAGTACCAATCAGAGAATCCTGGGTAGTTTCCAACATATGAGTGAGCTTGCTGATCTCCTCATAATTCCTTATTGCAGCATTATAGTACATATTCACAAGCTTCAGCAAGTGATCTCCATTAGAAAGCAACTGAGAGAAATTTCCTTTTAGGCTTCCTACTGCTTCCTACATGTGCACAGAATTTTCAACAGAGGGTTGCTCCTCCATTGATGCAGTTCTCCAACAGTAGTGAGAGATCAAAGCATTAAGTTCATGGAGGTTTTTCAGTGCCTCCTTGATTTTTCATCACTCATTTTCAATGGTCCAATTAGGGCAAGAAGTTCTAGCTGGTGAACCCCCTCTTCTACTTCTTGCAATTCAGCCTTCTCTCAATTCTGAATTCTGACACTAGAAGGATATTCTAATCCATCATTCTCACTGGAAGTGGCTGCCATCTTGGGCTGCAACAAAGGCATGCAAAAATCAGAATTGCAGCCATACCTTTGTGCCCAAATTTCCTCCTCATGTGGTGTTTTTATGGCAGCATGCTTCTATCCCAAATTCCTTGGTTCACACCCAGCTGATTTGGGCTTGTCTTCCACCTCAACCTGAAGTTCCAATGATGATTTCAGATCTGATTGATGTTCTTCTTTTGGATCTGATCCAAAAGCTATCTCACCACCCTTAACCAAATCACCCTCCTTTGCAGTGATCTTGAAATCACTAACAAAGAAATCTGAATGTCTTGAAGTGGAATCTCTTTCCAAATTGTCCATAACTTTGTCACTTTTTGCTTGGTATTTGGGTGCCTCTTCTTCTTCTTTGTCATCCTCTTCTAATTGGTCCATTGCTTCTTCAACTTCATGGCTGCCACAATCATGCCGACTTATTCCTCCTTCATGCTCTTCTAAATTTTGATCTCCCACTATGGATCCTTCTTCCATTTTGTCAACAATCTCATGATTGGTTTTTGGGTCTTGCTTCTTCCTGATTGTCTTAGGATGAAGATTCTTGGAGGGTATTCTTGAAGAGGATCCAAAAATTCTTTTGAAGTCACATGAATCCAATAAAGATTCCATGTCTTTTATTAACTCTTCCATAGAGGGTTGAATTTTGACTGTAGAACATGCAACGTTTTCCTGAATATGGCTATCAGAATAACCATAGTTTGTTCTGTCAATCATGATCTCATGGGAGATGCTCATGAAATGTACTTCTTTGGAATTCTCTTCCTCATACTATCTACAATATTCTTCATACTACTCATCATATTATTCATCATACTCCTCATAAGAATAATCTTCTTGTTCATACAACTCAAAGTCTAAATCTTCCATAACTGGAACTAATTCCACATCGGCAAGCTTGAAGATAGTGTTGAGATAATTTTCCAATAAGAATTACTTTCCACAGGCTGAGCCAAAGAAAGTGCTCTGATACCACTGTAATATCCTTGGGAAGATTCATCCAAGATATTAACTCAAGTTCAGAATTTTAAATTAAATTTACTTGTCCATTTTTTAATCAATTCACCGAACAGAGCAAGAAGTCAGTGACGGGTAAAGAGACTTGAAACTGAGTTTGGGATGAACTTTCAGTTCTGGAATTTATATGGGACAATGTGCAACAGAAACTTAGACAGTGAGAAATTGGATCCTTTGTACAAAGCACGGAGACCATTTATGTTTCTGACATCAGCTACTGTTGAAGCCTACCGCAATGCTTCCTGGGTACATCCACATATAAAAACTAGATCGGGAAGGATAACATGGTTTATAACAATCAATGGGTTCCTGATTATGCTCAGAAAGGTAATTTAGCAGACTTGGCAGAGTTTGGGAAGAATTGGGGTTT
Organism: Larix kaempferi; assembly: GCA_027924585.1. NCBI lineage: Eukaryota > Viridiplantae > Streptophyta > Pinopsida > Pinales > Pinaceae > Larix > Larix kaempferi. The sequence goes on from BSBM01001792.1 coordinate 224,322, forward strand.
TTGGGCTCTCCCGGGATTGTTGAGCTAGTATTTTTATTAACTTTCCAAGAATGGTCTAAAGGCTTTCAAACTCTGATTTTTTGGACTGATATGGGTACTATACTGAGTTAAGTACCAGCTCCAACTAACAGAATGTAAAAATATTACTTAGAACGGATTTGACAGTAAAAGTGGTGAAACTAGTCTAGAATAAGCACCTAACTAGCTAGTCTTCCAATCATAATTAATAAATGGCTTCATTAAATGTAATACTCTGTTATGAAATGTTATATGACTCTGATATACTATATTCAATAGTAGCAAGTCAGAATATAATTCATTGGATCAAGCTGGTACTCATTTTATTGCTTCTCAACAGTACAATGTCATATAGACTAGAAAATCATTACAAGGAGCCATAGAAGAGCTGTAACAGAGATAGAATGATTACATCTTTGATATGAAAGTGTACTAATGTCTTCAACAGGTTTGAAACATGGTTTTTAGTGGTCACTGAGCTTCCGAAGCTGCAATGTGCAGAATCACTTAACTTGAACGACACAAGTGCGCTCCTTAACACATGAGCTCTTGGCTCCAGTGAAAATGGTTGTATCTCGGTCATCCGGACACCTTTTTCGATGAAACAAAATGTGTTTCCTACTGGAAACGACCCTTCGGACACCATGGAATAGGTCTCACAATCCAAAAATGATCAAAAGTGCTGAACCCGAAACCTCCATTTCAGCCCCTCAATGTTGTCTCCTCCGAATGTACCCTATATGATGATAAATCCTTGTAAGTTTGGGTTCTTCTTAGTATTGGAGTATATGGACTTGCATATCAGATCTTCATGGCTGCAAATCCTGATAGAATATTAGAGAAGAGAAGTAGAATAGAAGAATGGGGCACATCACCCATTGATTAGCTTGGGCACATCACCAAACCTTGAGAAGCTAAAATGCTTCACTCATAAACTCATAACGACAAAAGTTGTGAAATGGAGTTGGTTGGATTCATTTATAAAATTCATGATGACCTGCTAAGCAAGTTGAAGAGCTTGGTGACCTACGAGAATAGGTCACCCATGAGTGGACATACTTTCCTTTATTTTTCCTTACAAGCTTTTCTCCTTTAGAAACTGTGCCCCCCTTTGTCTCCATATGTTTCCTGCTTTGTAAAAGTTGTTTGATTTGTAAACTGGACTCATTTTTGGAAACTACACCCTCCTTTTGCTTTTTCTAGTTGTTTCCATTTTCTTTCTTTTAGAAACTCTAACACCTTTCCTTCTTTTGTTCTTTTCCTAAATCCACAAATTGATTTAGCCATATTTCTATTTTCTTGTCTCTAGATCCAATTTGGAAACCTTATCTCCATGAGGGCGCCCTCTTGGCCCATTTGGTCCATTATTAGCAATAATCATTTAACTAAAATAGTACAACTCGGAAATAATTTAACTTAGTAATTAATTAATTATCGAGTAATTAATTAATTATTATGGTGCAATGCCTCCAAAAATATCTCCATTAATTTAATGATAACTCCATTACTTTCTTAGATCCTTAGTTTGGGCATTAATATCTTCCGGGAGCCCACCTCATCCATTTAATACCCAAATACAACCTTAGGCATCTTCCATAAGATATTTTCCATACTTGATCATCAATTAAATAATTATTGCCTAGGTGACTCAGGCCAAAATTACCCCATGGACCATAGCAAAAATATGGGGTTATGACATAGGACTTCAAACGATGGTAAAAGGTATGCCTGTATTTTATTTTGAGCATGATAGTGCATGTCGGGGTTGTGCACTTGGGAAAAATGTTAAGAAATTTTGTTCCAGTAGTAATACTAGATCTAAAGAAATTTTAGATTTAATACATTCTAATGTATGTGGTCCCATTTCATCCCCCTCCCCGAGTGGCTTCTTATATCATGTACTTGTTGATTCCCGAAAAAATATTTGCATCAACAGTAGGGATTCTTCCCAATGAACAATCCCCATTAGATCGTTCATTGTTTGGAATATGGAATCTGTTCAGTTAACGGTCTGGCTACCATAGATATGTTTCAATAAAATTTTACCATTTGTGTCCTCTCCCACCATTTATAAATATGAACGCGGGAAGAAATGATTATGATCCTTGATTCATGACATTCCATGCAAATTAAATGTAAGCTTTACCCAGCAAACAGTTCCTTCTCATAGCAGAAAAATATTTTTCATACAAAATGTTTATAGCTTCTATTACACCAGAAAAATCCCCTTTCCCCTTTATCCTCTCTACTATTTATCTTCACAAGAAAATTGTCTTTACATGACCAATCGTTTCATAGACCCTCAAACTCTTGGATTGTTGAATTTTTTTCTTTTGTGCTTGTTCAGCCAAAAATAGATAATTATATACAAATTACATCATTCTGCTGGTGGGTTTTCTACACTAGAAATATAACTATCCCAAAGATCAGTTTCATAAAATATTACACTACATTGTTGAGGCACCAATAATTTCAAAGCAGTCTCATGAGTAGACAACTCTTTCCCTACATTTATTAACCCTTTAGATTTGTGACTTTCTTCCCAAAAATGTGCATTCATAGTTGCTTGTTTTATATGTTGTTTGAGATCTTCTTCAGTAAGCACATCCAATTTATTGATGTATTCTAAGTCTTCATTCAAGCTATTCTTTAACTCTGCTAAACGTCGGTCTTTGGGTGGCATCTCGTACATGTCTTTAACAATTGGGATGAGGCAATTTTTTTGCACTTGACAGATATTTTGATAGATCCACTCGCACTTTGAAATAGTACTTGGTACTTCAATTTGTACCTTTCTGACAACTTTTCTTCAACTCTCTAGAAAAGCTATATCTAGTTTCAATTCAATGGTTGTCTTATTTGGAAAATGATCGAGAAAATATTGACTTTTTCCTTTCTAGCTAATCAAATTATTTACCTTGTTAAATGTATCTATCAATTTTTGTTTTGTAATGGAAGTGTTCGCAGAAATTTATTTCATTCTATCTATCATCTTTCACAATTTATAGACCTCCTCTGTCACTAGATCTTGTGAGTGATAAATTTGTTCTTGCACCTTGCGGGCATGTACATAGAAAGGTGTCATATTCTACTTCTGATTCTGAGAAAATTTGATTTGCTCCATCAAGGATTCCTTTTCATTCTCCATTCATTAACATGGGATTCTAAATATCCATTTTCGATCATCACGGATTCCACCTGCTGATTTAATTTAGTTTCATTTTCCTCCAACTCATTGATTCGAGAACGGAAATCATCGCGTTCCCCTTCCATAATTACTAGTTGCACATTTAAATAATCCCTTTCATTCTCAAGCTCTTGATAATCCAATAGTAATTTTTCCTTCTCGGACTCCATGGTATCCTGCTTTCTCTTCATTTCAATCCCTTTGCTTCTAACTTGCACCATTTTATCTTTTAATTTCAACATTTTTATTTTACTTCGTTCCAAATCATTCATCAACTTGTCCACATTATCGGCATTGGCCTAGGCAGCTGTGATATTCATTGAATCATTCAATTTAGGGTCTTTGTTGGTTCCTTCTACTAGGTTAATTTCTTGCATGATTACTATATCAGGTTGAGTACTCATCTTTAACCTCTTTTATGTTCTTCTTAGAATCGTCTTCCTCTTAGGATCAAAGACGATAGTGTCCATATTAGCTACAGAATGTTGCTTCGAAAGGGTGAATGGTGTGATCCCAAGCTTAGCAAATGGGAGATTCCCCCCTATAAGTCATACTTCCATATCAGGTATATATATGTCCATGTCTTGTAAATTTTTATGCTCTTCTTGAATCCTTTTGTCTTCCACAGCTTTCCTAATCCTTGCTTCTTCTTCCTTTTGCTTCTCTAACTCAGTTGATTTCTTTGATGTCTCTTGTTCTTCTTTCCTTTGAGCTTCCTCCTCTTTATGCTTTCATTCTTCCTCCTCTTTATGCTTTATTTCTTCCTCTGATTTCCTTCTTTCTTCTTCAACTACTAAAGCATCTTCTTTGGCCTTCTGTCGATCTGCTTCTTTTGCAGTCTCTTTTGCTTGACAGGAACTTGTTCCTTCTTTTCTGTGAAACCTTTTATTCAAGTCTTTCATATTGTTTTCTCTTCTATATATTTCCTTGTATTTCAGGAAGTGATCTGTGTATTCAAAATTAATTTTACATGACGTGCAATTCTTGGCTGCCTTCTGCAACTTGTCATTTCTAATAAAAATATTCTCCCGGAAATGGAATTCCTCTAGGTATTTTATGAAAATATTGTGTTGGAGAAAACTCACAATGGCTTGGGGTAGACCACAATAGATCGCTGACTACCAGAAATTAACTCAATTCTCATAATTATTCTATTATAAATGACAATGCTAAGACAATGGAGAATTTAACCAACCTTGATCCAAACGTTTGATGTAGATCCCCGTTGGAGCTTTCAATCCATGCACTTGAAATCTTTAAATTAGTCTTGACAACCAATATACAACAAGTACATATAATAAACAGCATTAACATCATTAATAGCAATGGTTCATGATATTATAAGTAAATGCAACCCAATGTGTAATAAACAACATTCACAACATTAATGGACGAGAATATGAGTATTTCTATTAATAAACAAGAAGAAGTACAATGTGATACGACCTCTTGCTGGCAACCAATCTGAACCATGATCTGGATCAATCCACTTGTGCCTCCACCACTTCAATCCTCCATGAACAGAAAACTCAAACTATGGTAGGAGTTTGGAAGGTGAACTTAAGGGGTTCACAACTACAAGGATCAATGAGTGTAGACTCAAGATAGGGAAAAAATCCACTAGAGTTCTCTTCCTCTTCTTTCTCCTCCCATCCATAAGCCATATGTGCTCAATATATAGTCCTCCCAAAGGTAAGTGAAAGGACACATCGAGGCATTTCTTGGGCATATGGAGGGTCAAAGGTCACCCAATAACCGCTTTTTGGGAGTAAAAAGTAATAAACTAGTGATTTTTACCATTTTACATGCTACCCGCAGGCTATAGTGATGCAACTCGTGGGTACGCACATTGTAATGAAATCCGATGAGCAAATCTGACGACCTCCAATGAAATGGATTGTGTCGTCGGATTTTTCTTTGAAAATTACTTTTTTTTTTTTTTTAATAAATTTCGAGAGGTGTCCGTCAGATATCCGACGAGGCTCGTAGGTTATCCGACGGCTCTGCTAATATCCGACGCCTATTCGGGTATCCGATGCTTTGGATGTTGGATAACCGACTCCATTTCGAACCCGAAGAGGTCGGATATTTGACGAATTTTTTCCCAACGGTAACTAGATTAGTGTCGTCAGATATCCGACGTAGGTTTGACTTTTTGACTTTTAAAATTTATAAATATCAAACCATTCCGACATGTTTTTCATACCAGTGATGGTTTGCGGATGTTTTTTTTGTTCGGTGGACTATTTTTCATTGTTTTTGTTATTCAAGTGAGCAAAGTACTCTGGAGCTTCATTTTCTAAGATTGATAATCTTCATTTAAGCTCTTTACGAGAAAATGTCAACTACGAATATTTCTGATCCAGACGAACAAAATTGACAATTGCTTGCTAGATTATGGGAAGGAGTTGAAAGTAGGGGTGATGGTAAATGCTATTGTCCATGCAATCAATGCAAAGGCTTTAAGAGGAGAAGAATTATGATCACAACAGCCACAAAACATTGTAGGAAGCATGGGCACGCTGAGGGGGGACATGAATACCATCCATTTGTAAGTTTTGCATTATATATGTTTTTATTTTGATTGCTTTTGTAAATTTATGTATTATTATAATATTTATTATTTTTTACCAACAATACAATTGGTCGTTCTTCTTTTCATCCCAACAGTACAAAATTTGTTACATTTTTAATGTATCACATAAATTTTTACATTTTTGCGTTTGAAATTTTTACATTTTGCGTTTGAATTTCTTATATTAACTTTTATCTATTGATTGTTTCATGTAATTATAAAGGAAATACATCCTACGGCATATCGTCCGGATCAACAAGTGCTTCCAGAACAAGTACCGGAGAAACATGGAGCTATGAATATTAATGGAGAACAAGTTAATGATCACATTGAAGAAGATGATCATACTGATAACATAGTTGAAGATGATGTTACAAATACTTTGATCCATGATTCATTTAATGTTGGAATGGATGATGATGATCATGAAAATGATAAACATTTTGATGATATTCATGATATACCTCTTCTTAACAAGGCATATGAACCCCTTTATGACGGCTCCAAGACAAATCTTCTCTCTGCTATATTGTTGGTAATGAACTTGAAGGTTATGAATGGTCTTTCAGACATATCAGTCACACGGATGTTAAGGTATGTAATATATTCCATCACAAAATATATATGACTGTCATGTATTTTATTGTTAATTCATATATAAGTCAAATTACTACGGATGAAATTTGTTTCATTAATATTATTTCTATATTATATTAACTAGATTTTTATTTTAATTTGTTGTAGCATGATCGGTGAATATTTGTTACCACCTTCAAATATTTTACCTCGCACATATCGAGATTTATCTACCATCATGAAAGAAATTGGAATGCAGTATGAAGCAATTCATGCATGCCTCGATGATCATGTTCTTTATTACAACCAGCATGAATTTGCAACAAAATGTCTTGAATGTCATATTAGTAGATATCACATAGATCAAGTAACTAAAAAGGTGCCTCGCAAGGTTCTACGTTATATTCCCATTATTCCCCGTTTGCAAAGACTGTTCAGGTGCAAAAACATAGTGCAATTTATGGATTACCATGCACGGAACAGAAGTCAAGACGACATTATTCAGATGCATGCAGATGGGTATGCATTTATAGATATGGAGGAAAAATGGCCTCACTTTAAAGATGAACCTCGTAATCTTAGGATTTCTTTGGCAGCAGATGGTGTCAATCCTTTTGCAGAGATGAGATATGTTTACTCGGTGTGGCCTATTTTTGTTATCAACAACAACATTCCTCCATGGTTGACAATAAAGAGGGAGCACATAATGTTGTCGATGATTATTCCAAGTATGAACACTGCAGTTTTTTTTTATTGTAGTGGTATATTCTCATTTGTCGTTTTTTGTCTCATAATGTTATATATATATATTTAAAGTTTTTCTATTGTGAAATATGGTTTATATATCTAAATGGTATGTCTCATAATCAGAATATTTATTTTATATGTTCAAATCAATCAGGTAAGTACCAAGTCAAAGATATGAATGTATATATCGAACCTCTTATTGACGAGCTACTGAAGTTATGGAATGGAATCTCTATGTATGACTTATCTAGACCAATATGACAAAGGCAATTTCAATTCCATGCAATGCTTGTATGAACAATACATGATGCCCCAGGGTTAACCCATTTCTGTGGTATGTAATTATAAGTTCCACTTTAGTTGCATTTAATTTTACAAACTACTAGTTAATATAATACGCATGCATGTTTTTCTAAATAATCCAGTCATTTTTTATATAATTATAATAGACATTAATATTGATATTCCATCTTTTTATTTAGGTCTTCAGACAAAGGGGAAATTTGCATGTCCATTTTGTGGTCCTAAGATCAAATCTCGTCATTCAAAAAGCTTAGGAAAGGAGGTGTTTGATGAGTATAGGAACTTCCTCTCCAAGAATCACAGGTATCGAACTACTGAAAAACATCTTTTCAATGGCAAGAAAGAGACTGTTAAAACCAAAGAGAATGACACCTCACCTATGGAAGTTGCAATATAATAGAAATCGTCAAGGAACGTATAATCAATCATTGTATATGATCATATTGTATTTTATTATATTGTGTGTTGTTTAGTGTAATTGACATTGATTTAATATTTAATTTCATCATTGTCGTTCATGTGATCATCATGAAGGCATTAATGGGCTTCCACGAGGAATGAAAAGCTATCCTAGACAATTTAGTAGGTTGCCCTATTATGAGCACCTACAAATTGCTCATCTATTTGATACAATGCATATCGGAAAGAATGTGACTGAAACATTATGGCGAATATTGGATGGAAGGAGTGACAAAGAAAAAATTGTCAAAATTTGCAAATACATTCAAGATAACAACCATGCAATGAAAGACGTCATTCAATTTCATAGCAACAGAGAGAAAATTAATATAAACTCACTTCCATGGATGTTAATGGACCAGCAAAGTAATGTTGTAAAAGAAGTCATTCGAAAAATTAAATTTCCCACCAGATTTTGTGCGAACATGAAGAATATCATAACAAAGAAAGGTGATTTCGCGGGGGTGAAAATGCACGATTGGCATGTCTTCATGAAGGTAATAATTAATATGGTATGCATTTAATAATTTTTCTTTTTCTTTTTCTAGTACTCTTTTTCGATATACTGAAACTATTTGTATATTATTGTTACAGTATGTTCTACCTCTCTCTATCCTGGACAACTTTGACAACAATGTCAAGCAAATAATATATAGTCTCAGGAAATACATGAGGTAAGTGGTGATTTTTCCTTGTGCTTACTGTTTGTTTAACTCAACATAGAACTTATTCTTAATTTTATTTTCATTCTCTACTTCATGTTACGTAATATAATGACTTTTTTCTTTGATCTCTTGATTGGCCGGTTGTCATGTCACTTGTAGATGGTTGTCATCTAAAGAATTCCATAAAGAAGACATCAAGTATTGGAGGAGAGAAATTCCTCGTCTCATGTGTGAAATGCAGAAGCATCTACCTTCAGCATTTTTCAATGCATAGGAACACTAGCTCATACACCAAGTTGAGGAGATTGAACTGTGTGGACCTGCGCACTCAAGGTCCATGTGGATGGTTGAGAGGCACTTGAAATTTATGAAGGGTTTGGTCAAACAATGAGCATATGCTGAGGGTTCTATGATGGAGGGATATATGACATACCAAAACATGTTGTACATTAGTGAATATCTTCCTATATTGGTGTCAAAGCTCAATTTACGTCGCATTTGTGATCCAGACTCCAAAAAAGATTTTGAAGGGGAGTACTCGAAGGGGAAAGGTAGATTGAGGAAGGTAAAAGGTAATATAACACATTTCACTGGTGATTTTTATGTTTATATATCATACATATATATTCTATTTTCTTATTTAGTATTTTGCATCATTTTATATTGTAATTATATACTTTTTTATGTGACAAGTATATATTTTCATTGAATTTTAATTTTATTGTCATCAAACAGTTGGTCGAGAGTGGGATGCGATTCATTTATACATTGCAAACAATCTTGACTGGATGAAGGTATGGATTGAAAAATGTGAACAATCTGGTCATGGAATATCATGGGAAGGTGTGGCTTCATTGGTTAAAGATGCACATCACAATGGAGACACCAATGTAACACAAAGGGAAATCGATTTAGCAAGAGGTTTAAAAGATAATCAGGTAAGCATATTAATCAACGGCACTATTTATTTATTTTTTTAAATATTTTCATTGTACGTCACGCTGGTTATTTTCCTTTTATGGCATTATAATAAACATGCACTACTTTATCATAAATATGGTGTGATCATTATGTAATCTTTTCCTGTATGGCTTGTTGTACTAGGTAAAACAACATAAGGCTATGTGGTGCAATGGATGTAGATATCGCATCAAAAAGTTGGATGAAACAAAGAAAACATCTGATTGTGGGATATCTACAGTCTTTGAGGTGACCAATGTTTCTTCTAGAAGTGACAGACATCCAGAACTATATGAAAATCGATACTATGGGTATCTGGAAGACATTCTTCAGTGTGACTTTAACTCCTTCAAGGTATTTCTGTTCGTTGTCAAATGGTACAGGTGTCGATTGAATCAACGTGATCCTGATAGAACAATTATTGAACATGATAATGGTTTTACCATGGTAAATACAAGGTTGTTTGAGCCAGGAACAGAGCCCTATGTTCTTCCAACCCAATGTGAACAGGTATTTTACTCTGAGGTTACGGGTAGAGCGGGTTGGTCATTTGCTGTGAGACACAATCCAAGGGGAAGGCCGGTAAAGTATAACATTGATGAAGGTAATGAAGACGTTCTCGAAGAAGAAGATGCCGCAGAAGATGATCATGATCAACATGAGTTAGATGATCATGGTCCAGAAGAAGATGTCGAAGAACTTTTTGAATCAGATGATGTACTATCAGACAATGTCCATGAAGATGATATCAATGATGACATGTTGACCTTAACTGACATCAATGACGAGGATGATATGGCCAATCCTTACAATGTTGAATCTGGATCATCGGATGATAGTATAGACGATGACCCAGATGAAGAAGATGATGAAGACCATTGAAGTTTATGAGGTATGCAGTAATAATAAATTAATTGTTTCGTAGTGAGTTTCCATTTTCCTATATGATATAATTAGAAACATTGCTTGTTTCAGAGTATGTCAAAAAATACATTTAAAGTTTCTAGTGTACATAGATATTTTTTTCGGGTTATGGGGAATTGAGAGTGATGTGAGGGGGGGAGGGGCCATAAGAGCTTCCACCTTCACGTGGTTGGCCCTGTTTAGTAGAGAATATTAAATTATTCTTGAAACAGAGAGAAGCTTAGTAAGGAAATGCACAATTATCAAGACTCAAAATCATCATCATCATCGCCGTTGTCATCGTGATCATCTTCATCATCATCATCTTTTTCTTCTTGATCATTCTCATCATCATCATCATCAGCAACATCATGTTTATCTTCATCATCATGGCCACCATCATCATGATCATCATTGTGATCAGCATCATCGTCATCATCCTCGCCATCATCATCATCATCATCTTCTTCATCATCATCAGCAATATCTTCATCATCATCGTCATCATCGATCGTCTTCATCATCATCGTCATCATCGATCGTATTCATCATAATCGTCATAATCATCATCATCATCATCATCATCGATCGTCTTCATCATCATCGTCATCTTCATCATCGTCATCATCATCATGATCATCATTGTTATATGATATCCGACGCAACTATTACCTAGAAAAACCAACGGTGTTTGTCATCGATGGTTTAGCGATCTCATCAGATTCTTTTGAAGTCAAAAGTCTGATATTAGACGCATGCATTAACGGTGTGGGAGGGTTTCAAGACTCGAATGAATGACACTCAACATTGCAGCATCATAAACCATACCTATAAATTAAATAATGTGATACATGGGGCCAACGTTGAACTTTTTTAAATATGTGTTGGCTTGGACTAAAATTTGGCATGGTTAGACTAGATGCATGCATTTACGGTGTGGGAGGGTTTCTAGACTCAAAAATGACTGACACCAACCATTAATGGAGCATTAAAAACCATGTAATGATACTCAACAAGGATTAATTTGATCATCAAGGTTTCACTTTGAAATAACTTATTTTTTTGTGGACTCGCTAGTACCATTGCTTATGGACCCTCACAAGGAAATCCTCTTAGGTCGTTGATTGTGTTGGGATAAATCATCACTAACCTGTTTGATGGACCTAATGGTCCCATGATAAACACTCATAACATGTAAACTATAGATGACATACAAAAAATGGTTGATTCTCTCACCCAATTAGTTAGCAAAATGGAAACCAAGAATCACTTCTCATTTTCTGACCCTTCCAATAGTATGATGCCTCATTTTTCTGAAGTAATTCTAAACAAGTTTGGTGGGTCAGATCCGATTGGTTGGTTCGATTGATCAAATGAAGCACTAAATTTCCCTTAATGTAATATTTTATTCCCTAATGAAATTCATTATAGGAGTCATCAAAGTTCATTTGTTTTTTCATAAAAATTAATTGATTATTTTTTAAGCAATTCCTTATTACTGGTCTTAAAGAGGAAATTAAATCCCACTTAGAGGTGAACCACCCTACTACTTGGTTGGATGACAATAATATTTATTGTCATGCCTATGTTATATCCTATGCTCAGTCCAAAATCCCCAACTTTATTTCATTTCCTTTCCCCAACTATGGTGGCTCTTCAACAACCTCTTCCACCTTTCAAGGTCCATAAGTTGGCATAGGACAAAATGGAGGAACATCAACTTAAGGTTCTATGCTACAATTGTAATGAAAAATATTCTCTTGATCATAGATGTAAGGAACATCAATTATTTGTGGACATATTTGAGGACATTTATGATGATGAACTTGATGGAAGAACTCAAAAGGAATCCCCTCCCATAATTGAGGAATTTTTTCTTCCTAACCCTGTGAAGAACCCTATATCTCCCTTAATTATTTGACTAGTATTTATTCTCCTCATTAATGTTAAACATGGTTGGCTATATCAAGAAGAGAAAATTCATTATCTTGATTAATGGCAGAACCACCCATATTTCATTCATCATTGAGTTTCCCAAGAAACCAATTGAAATCATTGTTACTAAGAAATTTTAGATAATGATTATTGATGGGAGATCTATGAAATATGGTGGAAGTTGTGAAAATGTGATGCTTCAAATGGGTGATTACTCCCGGAAAACTAACATGTTTTCCATTGAAATGGGTGGGCGTGATATTGTTCTCGGTGTGAATGGATAATAAGATTATGTCATATCACCATGGATTTATTGGAATTACAAATGAGAGAACATGATCATAGCATATCATTGCTTCATCGTATCCTCCCATCCAATGTGTGATCATATTGTCATACTTTTGAACAAATTAATATATGAAATTAAAAATATTGTATCGTTGTTCTTAGCTATTGGTATCATTCATCCTAGTACCAACCCGTACTCTTCTTTGGTTGTCATGGTCCTTAAAAAACAAGTCACTTGGCACATGTGTCTCGAGCATGATCATAGCATCTCATTGCTTCATCGTATCCTCCCATCCAATGTGTGATCATATTGTCATACTTTTGAACAAAATAATATATAAAATTAAAAATATTGTATTGTTGTTCTTAGCTATTGGTATCATTCATCCTAGTACCAGCCAGTACTCTTCTTTGGTTGTCATGGTCCTTAAAAAACAAGTCACTTGGCACATGTGTCCCAATTTTTTATCTCTGAACTCCTTGATAGTGAAAGATAAATTTCTCATTCCATTCATTAATTATCTCTTATATGATGCATGGAGATAAATTCTTCATTGATCATGACCTTCGCTCTAGTTATCGCCAAATTCACATGAATAAAGAAAATATTCCTAAAATATCTTTCCATGGTCATTAGAGTCAACATGAGTTTTTGGTGATTCCTTTTATCCTTTGCAATGACCCTTCCACTTTTCAGAGCCTGGCATGAACCATTTTTTTAAGCCCCTTCTTGAAAGTATGAGGAGGAAGGGTGCATATTTTCCTTATCTTCCCTAGTAGCCAATTGGCTATAGGAGGTAGTTAAGAATGGTCAACATATACCAAGATCATGATGATGGCAATGATTATGTAACAAACATTAAAAAAAACATTATATATATAACAATTAAAAAAAAACATTATATATAACAAAAAAAAACCAATTAAAATTAAAAAAATGAATATATAATAAATAAAATTAAAACATGAATAAATAAAATTAAAACATAAATATATAACAATGGTTTTTTTAATTTGTTTTTAATTAAATATATATATAACATTATATATAACAATTAAATTTTAATTGTTATACATAATGTTATATATATATTTAATTAAAAACAAATTAAAAAAAAACAAAAAATAAACATTATATAAAATATATATTGAACAAATAGAAAAGCCCATATGCATTTCATAAACGCCCATAAACCCTCTGCGATTTGGACCTGCGCCTCTTGACCTGCTATCAATTTGGAGTGACCTACAATTTGGACCTGCGCCTCTCAACCTGCTATCGATTTGGATTGGACTAGTGTTCGATTGTGGGATAGGAGGTTTGTGATTGTGGAAAGGGAGAGGGAGTGACCCAACGAGCAAGCAGTGGGAGTGACCCAATGAGTAAGCATTGGGAGAGGTAGTTTGGAGTCCAAGCAAAGAAACTATAAGAGGAGCTGGAAATGCCTCCCACGTCCGTGAGTACCAAGCCCTAAATTGTTTTGATTTTACAAATTTAAAAATTTGGTAGCAAATCATTATGGTTTCAGTGCTAATTCGATCTTCCAAGAGGGTTCATTACTAATTCAATCTACATTGGGGTAGAACCTTTCAATCTACATTGGGGTATTTTTATCTTATTGCATCTAGTGTTTTTTTTAGTTTGATGGGTGAACCCTCACCTCTTTGTCATTTCCCAAGGAAGCTATTATGCTTCTCATGAGCCAGAAAGATGGTTGAAAATGTAGATGTTACAAATTTGGAAGTAGGACTGACAATTCATTTTTCCTAGTTCTGAAAACAAATGACTTATATGAACTGAAAATGACGGCCTTAATATCTCATAGAAAAAAGAATGTAGTGACTTTTGCTTATTGCCTTGTGTTTTGATTCTGGAAGGGCCTTCATTAGAATGAGAATACTGTGGTTGACGAACATAGGCTTGTTGTCCTCGGGCAGAGGAATCAATGTTCAACCTTCGTTGAAGCCAAGCACTGTCACCGAAATAGATGTATTAGATCAAAAAGTTGAGGTTCAACATTCCAAACAAATGATTGCCTATGTTGATTCAAAATAAGATCCACATAGTGTCCAACAGAAGTTGGCATGTGATCATCAATTTCATTTGCATGCGCATCCAAATCAGTTGTGACACTACTGGAAACATTGCCATCTTTCTTTAGCAGCGCCTTTGAATCCTCAGTAAATGCAACTTTCCATAGTATTTCTTGATGTATCATCCCAATATCAAGAAGCAAATCCTTGCTATCATTTCCAAACTCTGTCGTTAATGCTACCAACCATCGATTCTCTTTAGTATCATCAGTTAGAAAGAAAAAAAATTGTACCACAAACAAGCACCAAAATACTTTCCAATTCAGTCCATCTTTTGCAGCTAATAAATTAGTCCCTGAAATATGATCCAAAACATTTAATGTAGTCTTGATATGTTCCTTCAAATGAGCACAAAATACCCTTGCAAGGGCAACTGAGTGTTGTTGTGTGAATGCTTTGCAAACTGTAACCATGTGCACAGCTACAGACATCCCTTTTGAAGATAGCAGAATACTTGGAAGAGTCAAGAACCTCATAAGGGATTCAATGCCCTTTTTCTCAACAAATATTCTACAAGTTTCAGGATTTTCCATTGCCAGATGAAAAAAAACCATGGCATGTGAAATGATTAATTTTAGAAAGCGTTCATTACTCATATTTTCAAGAGACAATCCACTAGTTCCAACCCCGTCATTATGCTTATCTTCATAATCAGTATCCATAGGAACAGGACTATCCAATCTGTCTTTGGCCTCTACTCTGATCCTATGGGCCTTGCTGGGGCATACGTTGTTGATCCCTGGTGGCTATCAGCTATTGCAGAAAGGGTTTATTGAAAAATATATCTGATTATAAGGAAGGTCTAAACCAGCATTACTGATGCTAGTTGTTAGTTTTGTTTAACTTGTTCATTACTTTATTTTTGCATATCATATGCACATGTTCAAGAGGATATTAGAAAGAAACTCGACAACAAAAGTGAAAAATGTATTTTCATTGGATATAGTTACTAGTCCAAATCCTACATATACTATTATCTGACTAGCAAGACATTTGTAGTTAGTAGAGATGTCAAAGTTTTAGAGGAAAAGTCATGGAGTGAACAAGAAAATGATGTTGTGGAAAGTCAAAGTTCAAATAGATGAACCACTAGAAAATACTGAATATGCATCAACAATCACTTGTCTTTCTATTTAGTAGAAAAGTGAATTACATAATCCAAAATTAGAGTCTCCCAAGCTTACTATACAAAACCAACCACCTTCTCACAACCTCATAAAGAAATACACTTTAAATAGAATACCCTAGCTATCACATCACACCACTCTTCACTCTAGCTCTCATGCTTAGAATTCATGTGCACCTCCTTCTCTTTTATGGAACAACAGAGAGGGAAGTTACAGGTAAAAACATTATACTAGGTCCACAAAAGAGAAAGGGTCCACAAGTGGATCACTCCACCTTGACAAGGTCCATTTTAACGGTTAACATAACCAACTCATGCACCTCACATGGGATAAGGTATGTGGTGACATGAAAACTTGTGCCAAGCATGCTTCTCCAAGTAACTAACTCAAGTAGTTCACCCCACATGTGTCAAGGTGGGAAGATAAAAGTTTCAGTTATTTCTAAATTGTAAGTGTGTATTCTTAGTGCATAATAAAGGAAAGTGTAGCAATATTTATTTTGTATCATTTCTTCCATCTCCATGTGATGTTGCTGCACATAATATTTTCTCTGTGTGTTGTTCCTGTAGCTGCAATTCCATGCTTTTTTGTGTAGGTTCCCATGAAGGCTGGGAAGTGCAAGGCTTATCCTCCATAGTGATACATTGCTCCTCGTTGCAATAACTACCCTAGCCTGAATTTTTGTTTGATGTTGTACAATCTATATTCCACACATCGATTTCCCTATCCAATTTAACTAATGCTCTAGATACAGGTTGGTATAGAGGTATTTTCTATCCAAGGGAACAATATTAGTGCCTGTTGGCTTGAACCTTGATGAAGTATCACGTCCTTTGTATCCAAACTGCAGAGAATTGTTCTTAGTTTGTTTCCATATGTGCAACTTTGAGTTTTTATCCCATGTATCCTAACCTTACTATCTAAGGATGGTATGTTTCTCCATGTTATTAGACGGGCCAATAAATGGGAAAGAAATTGAATACCATTCTTGTTAGGATTGTGTGTGTAATGTGTGAAGTTTGCAAAATGACAAAAGAATAAGTGGACAAATTCTAGGTGTGCATATGAGTGAATAGGAAATGATAGGCCATTTCAGAAACAAAGAGATGAATTTGATTCATAAAAGAGACAAATCACTAAATGGTCTATCCCTTATCTCAAGCTTACATATGTTTATACAACTTGATAGAACACATTGCATCCCAATCTCACTATCACCAACAAAAGCAACACGAAGCCTCTCCAAACACTTTACATAAGTACCAGACGACCAAAAGTCCTTATTTTTATGCCTACCACTCAAAGACAAACAAAACTGAGTGAGAAGTAAGCATTTTTGTTTCTTGCAATAGTGACTAATGTTGCATTTGTTGTTTCACAGTAAAAAAATATAGTACAAAGGTGATCCTAGGATAAGATCTTGAAGTATCCATAAGGCCTTCCTCTATCACAATGCCTTAATCATTAGATCTGATGGAAAACAATGCAATTCCTACAAATGTTTGCAAGTTGAGGAGACAATTTCAAGCCCTTTATCTTAATTTTAATCCAATACATGTAGTTGCTAACAATTATAACCCTAATGTGTAGCCAAGATAAAACGAGAATTTGAGATACAACTAGTGAACTTCCAAATAGATTGGTGGGATATCTTGCCAGTGAAATTCCGAATTTGCAACATATGATAAGCACTTTAACCCCATAGTGCTCATCATTTCCTCCCTTCTTAAGAAGAAATTGTCCCCATTTTCTATTGTAGATGGAAAAATTGTTGCTTGAATGTGTACTGGGACTTGGGAGATCCATTTATCTTGCAAAGGGAGGTTTCCTTTTCTTTCAATAGAATATGCCTTTTAAAGGAGCTGCTTTTGCACTCCCACATTGTATCAACACCTTTGTACTTAGGGGTCCCATTGACCTAATTTTGTAATTAAATTATCTTACCTTCCAGCTTTGAATTTTTTGTTTCACAGATGCATGTTTGACTATGGACCCTAGCAATCATGATCCCTTTTGTTGTACTTATGTCGACTGTGAATTCAAAAGAATGAATTTTTAATGAGTTCAAGTATGATGACTACACCACATAACTTGAGCTATAGTAGAAGTGATTTGAATTTGGTGAATAGATTTTGGATTATCACAAATATTCTTGGGCTTATACT
Organism: Larix kaempferi; assembly: GCA_027924585.1. Lineage (NCBI taxonomy): Eukaryota > Viridiplantae > Streptophyta > Pinopsida > Pinales > Pinaceae > Larix > Larix kaempferi. The sequence goes on from BSBM01001792.1 coordinate 242,324, forward strand.
TATGAGATCATTTTGTAATTTAAGTCTCCTAGCGTACATTAAATGGGTTTTAAATTGAAAAAATGTGTCCTACCATACATGATTATTCACAATATCACAATGTCATGCTTATGCTTGCTAATTAGGTTTAAACATTGTCATGCATTTTAGTCATTAGAAGTAGAAGAAAGTTATTGTTAATGGATTCATTTAATTTGAAAGAGTAGTTATAGTTTGAAATAACTCTCTCCTTACCTTAGCTAGCATTCATTGAAAGGAAAGGCTTATTTTATTCATATGCATTTGCATGGTTTTGAGTCAGTCATCACACCATGAGTTTCACTTCCATCACCCGATTGAGTAATACAACCACTAAAATTTACACCCCCTAACTAAACACACCATAACCTCACTTGAGGAAATCAAAAGAATTTGGTAGTTAGGTAGGACACCGGGGATAGGCATTCAAATAATTCCCCCTTGTCAATATCATCTGAGACATATTTGTTTTCCTCTAGGGAACCAAAATCCTCCTGTATTTGTTGACACGGTCATACACCAGTTTTTAGAGGGGCCTCCTGTTGTTTCAGGGGTTAAACCGTCGCGAGATCGAGAACCGGACAGACTATGTGGAATGCCGCACTCCACTTAGGCCTAAGGAAACATCAATCATTGTCTTCCTTGTATTCTCCGGCCACCATACTGGTGATACAAGGGTGATAAGGCAGAAGCGTCGAAGACCTTTTTGGACGTGTCATGAATGAGGTAGCTTAGTGACTTTTCTACTAGGGCTCTTTTACCCAGGATCCATTTCGGTAGAGGGATATCCTTCAAATTCAGTCTCTCACTTCGTATTGTTCAACTTGGATTTCATCACCTTGCGAAGGATACGATTTGTCGAGGTCTCCAGCTCCTAGTTAGGAAGTTTGCTTGCATTTTCACCTTTTTAGAGGGTCTTTTTCTTTTTAGTGCTACTTGTTGGCATTCTGGCCACTTTTGTTTCATCTCTCTTACTGTGACATCGGTCCCAATACAGTTTTTTGAGATTTTTTTTTGGCCTGCGAGCCTTGTCTTTTCATAGCTCCCCTTCTGCACACTCGGTCGCTTTAGGGTTTTTGAGTTCATACATGGTAGTTACCAATATTTATTTGATGATGTGTGATGTCCTCTTCTCCTAGGTCTTCGAGATGGTTGAGTTAGATGGTCTTCTGAAGGGACTGAACACCCCTTCATGGAGCCACTAATGCTTGACCGTGGGAGTAGTCTAGAGGACCATGTGATCACATCACCCGTGTGGACTTTTTCATTTACTGTGATGATGGTCTTTCAAGTTATATGGAACAATGGTACATTTGAGAGAGAGATGAATGGTTGTACCCCACCTTGGTCGATTGTCTTATGGTCCTTTCATTTTGTCAATAATATTTTTGTGGTACCTTGCCTTTCACCTTTTGGGTGTTTTACTGATATTGGGATATCATGTGATTTGTACCACCTTTTATGTTTTAGGTCTTGTGGGTACTATGGTAGTTTGTCCACATTTGAGGGACACCCACTTTCTCCAAATTGTTATGTGTCTTTATACCCACTTTGTACCACCATCTTGACCTTAGTTTGGAATATTGCATGCCATCATACCTTTTGGTGGTACTATTTGAGTTACAAGAGGTAGTTACAAGGAGCTATTGCATATATGAGGTAGTTACAAGGAGCTATTGCATATATGAGGTAGTTACAAGGAGATATTGCATATATTGATTTGTGTCGCCTTTTATGTTTTTGGTATTGTGGTTATAACTATGGTAGTTTGTCCACATTTGAGGTAGTGTACACCCCCTTAGTCCCAAGTGTTATGAGTCTTTATACCCATTCTTTTTTTTTGACTTGTACCTTACTGGTTGGTCTTTGTACTGAGCCTTTTTACTGTCACTGAATTTCTTTGATTGATCGTACCATAGCCCAGTCATCTCTCTCTATCTGGTTTGTACTAGCCCTATCATAGGGTCACTTGGTTCCTAGAGTTGACTGGCCTCTAAGAGGCATAGTCATTTCTGAAAGTAACTCTCCTGAGTATATTACCGGAAACATCTACACTAAGGTAATCAAATATGTGGTAAATAGTTTTCATTAAGTAGCCAGGACTTGTAGCATTAGAGGAGAACTTGTAACGTGTATGTGTAGTGTTTCATGTGTGTTACATGTGTGATGTAGCGTTAAATCAAATAGTAAAAAACAACTCATAAATATTGCATGACTTTCTACTCTTAAGAAAGATAAATTGGTCGTCTTCCGATCATCACTTGAATGCCTACATGTTGACAAAGGGAATGAGGATAAAGTAAAATTATAAAAGGCCATACACGTCAACTTTTAAGAGGTGCTATGCCTTGCGATCGAATCTAAACTTCTTTCCAATGGTGCAGGTAGAACCAAACAGGTATTTGTCTGATCTGTCTTCCTCGAGCGAGGGGAGTTTAGGAAGGCTAGAGGAAAGTGAGACATCCAGTAGGTCTAGAAGAATTGTATCAACTAGATGTCAAAAAACCAAAAGAAGATTCCATAGACGCAATGAATTTTTTCACGGTCAAGGGGGGGCATGTTCCTATGGTGATGAGACAAAAGACAACGAAGAGGTGCCCTTGAGGTACAGACATTTAGTGAAACAATGGGTACCGAAGGATCTTCCTCCACCGAACACTGATTTTTGTGTGAACAAGAGGAGATATCGAATTGCACCGTCGTCGATACATGGTTTCAGGTTGTTTTCCATGGATTGCATCTTGGTCGGTTACGGGACATGTACAGAGTTGATGGAGTATGTTGGACTCATATACAACTACAACGATTGGATGCACCTTGTCCGATACACAAAAAGTATGCGTAGCTATGGATTGTCAACAAACTATTTACAATTGAAAGACAAAAATCAAAATAAAGGAGAAACGTTGTACATGGACGGAAGGCCAACGGCCACAGGGAATATTGCAGGGTTTATAAACAGTACATAACCAGGGTCTACAATTAAGCAACCAAACTACGAAATTGAAGGGCGTGAAGGAAACCGTGTTTTTGTAGTTGCTATTAAAACAATATCTGCAGGGGACGAGTTGCTTATTAATTACCCTGTCAACCTAGTAGATACAAACAAGGTTACTATATAACATTTTACCCAACCTTTTAGTAATAAATTAAACATCATAAGGATTTTTTGTTAGTTTATTTTGTTTAAATTTCCCATATCTACTTCCCAGCCTAGTGATCGGGATAACTCCCTACCAAAAAATGGTCGGAGAACTTCTTCCTCGATGGAGCAGGTATACATGTTTCTAATAGTACAAATATAATAAGAAAAAAGAGTTTTTATTTGCTTTTTTTTCCACTATTAATAACTTGGTTTGTTTTATATAATGAAATTTATATTTGATGCAGAACGTTGATCGGAAATACACCCGTCGAATGTTGATCAGACGACAACACCCTTGGGGAAACAGGTAGACTTGATTTGAATTGTACCATTAAAATATGTCAAAATGTTTTAGCATTATATTAATGTTTCAATGAATATTTTGGTTTCGTTTACGTAATTTTCTAGTCTATGTTTTTGATGCAAGCCGATTCAGTAAAGTCAGCCACACCAGGGTCTGCGCAACGGGTATACATCTTTGTAATGTTAAAAATATAATATGAATAATAATTTTTTTGATGTGTTTTCTCATGAATAGTTTTGGAATCATTTAGGTGACTTTCACTATGTTTTTTTATTAGGGTGTTGTTAGGGGCAGCTCCCAAATATTAGCAAATTGGGGCAAGTCGCCTATGACCATTGATCCAATGAGTGGATCACGATCCTCGAGGTCGCATGTATAATTCATTTCGATTGTACCAATATAATACGTAGCATAATGTTAATTTTTTTATGTATTTTTCGTGTGATATACTGGTTTCATTATGATAATGTAAACCGTGTTTTAATTTTACGAATCTATCATGATAGATGTGTTATATTATTATAAAATTTGGAATCTATCAACAGAGAACTCAGTAGTGCTTTATATATGTTTCTTGCAGCCCATTAGTGAATCACAGTATGAATGAGCATCGCAATATTTTCCGTTAGAACCTGAAGTGGCAAAGGTGCTTCACGATTGCGAAAAAATTGGTGAAGCCACACACCCGCTAAAGATGGCAAAGAAATTATTGAATAGATATACTGCGGAAATCCTTTCTCTACTAATCCAAGTTCCGTAGATAAGCGCAATTACATAAAGGATTGCATTTTTGGAACATAGATCTAATAACTTGCGAGTAAGTTGAGGAATCTTGAATTATAGAATAATTCGTTTAAATCTTTATAATGTTCTCTTTTATATGATAGTATTGAATGTATAAGACGTGGTGTGTATTTACAGAATTATAAGGGACCACACAATATTGGTCAAGGTGGTGTTGGCCCCAGCGAGGCTTGTGAAGAGACTTTGCATCACGACCAAATGACTCCACGTAGTTCGAATCCTTCGCCTTTGTTGTCGACCGAACAGTCGGCAACATGTTCTGAAATACCACGGACCCCCGCTGTGAGCGCAACAACTGCTACTGACCAACACACAATGGATCATCCACAAGAATGGGATGACACCGAGTCCCCTATCAATTTTGATGTCGAAGAAGCTAGATTTCCAGGATCTTCCCGTGTCAAAAGCACGGGAACACTGGAGACAAAATTTTTGGTGGATGAAGATCTCGTCCCAATAAAGATACCGACGATCCTAGGTAATTAATCATAGTTGATCAGGTTAATTAGTGTTTATAATTTCATTGTAATATACCGATAAAACGTTTTTTATCAACTAATTATGATCATGGCATGATCGTTGTGCGGGAAACAATGTTTTCTATAAACATATGTGTTAACACCCAAAAAGTGCTCACTAGCTCATTTCCTTATTCACATGACCCATTTGTCCACTTTTCCACCATTTGAACCTCTGAAGCCATCAAAAGGTCACCAGTGGACCATAATACACCCCTTTTTCCCCTCAAAATGAATATTTTTCCTCAAAAAGCATAAAAAAACCCTCAAAAAGGGTCCAGAATTCCCAAAAATATTAAAAAGGGAATAAAAATATTCAAAATATTCAAAAAAGGAAAAAGGAGGGAAAAGGTACCTAAACCATGTTGGTCAATACCATTGGTTTCCTCACAACCATAATGGTATTCCCCACCACCAAAAACTATAAAAAGGTGGTAGGGGCTCCTCACTTTCCATCCATCCATCATCCTATCCTCATGCTGTCAAAATCTCTCATGAGACTTTTGGCCATTTTCAGCATCTTAGAGAAGAGACCTTTGGAGCTTGGAGCTACTCACCTTGGGAGTTGGTCAACACAAATCCTCACCATTTGAGGCATCTTAATACAAAATACTTATTCTTTTATTTCTTGTTCTTGAATCGTTTTTAAAAAATTTATTTGTTATATGCACATGCTAGTTTAGATTTAGATTTAATTTATAATTGTTTTTGTTTTCAATATTGAAAGTGCTATCACATTGTTGATAGGTGCCCATTGCAAAAAGCTTGGTTGCAAAACCAAGCCAACAGTTTTTGGCGACTTCGCTGGCTTTGAATTCTTAAATCTCAGTTTTTTTCTTTCGATCTTAGTTTTTCTTAGTTTTAATCATTTTTATTCATAGATCTGCGATCCTAGATAGCAGATCCATTGCTGTTCTAGATCTTGGACCCTTCTATTGCCATTAACAGCCTAAACTTTCCATTTTCGGGTTCATTTTTCGGTGTCCGTTTTCGACTTTCATCTCGCGGTTTTTTGCCCGATAGTCGCGCGGCTCATTGCGACCTCGCGGCTTTTTTTCGCGTGGCGTGTCACGGCTTCGCAGCCATTTTACACGCTGCACATCGCGGCTTCGCGGTCATTTTTCGCGCTGCACATCGCGACTGTGTGACCTAAACTCGCGCTGCACATCGCGGCTTCGCAGCCGAAAGCCGCACTGCCCATTGCAATTGTGTGGCCGAAACCCACACTGCACATCGTGGCTTTGTGGCTGAAACCCGCGCTGCCCATCGCAGCTATTTTCCCGAAACCCGCGCTGCAATTTTTTTTTTTAATTCGGCCAATTTTTAAAAAAAATATTTCTGCTGTATTTTCTGCCCATTTAGCATATTTTACAGTATTAATTTTCTTGCATTTTTACAGCCACATTAAATCTTTTACTATTTAGAATGCTCCATTAAAAGTCTTTTTAAAAAAATTTCAGTAATTGAAAGAGAGATTTTTCTGCATTTTATTTAGATCAAGGTTTTACTATTTATTTGCTCGATACTTTGCCCAAGCAATTTTTAAGAGATCCATTTATTTTTTGAAGTATTTATGTTATTTGCTTTCCTTCACATTACTTCAAAGATCCATTATTTTTGAATAGTTTTTTCAAGCATTTACATTTCCAAAACGCCTTTATTTTTTGCAAAATTGGAAGCGTATTTTCTCTCATTTCTAATCAATCGCCCAAGTGAGGCAAATCAATTTCAGTTTAAATACCACACTTGCACCCACTCTGCCACATAATTTAAACTGAGCCTTAAAATTTACCTTAAACTCAACAAACTTTTAACCCCACTTGGGGAGCACTTAAAAGAGATTTTTAGTTAGGTAGAATTGAGGGGATAGGTGTTCCAATAACACCCCTCAATTATTACATTTGAGACATGGTGGTTGTCCTCTACGGTACCAAAATCCCTTATAATTTTGACACGGTTATCAACCAATTTATTGGGAAGGCCTCTCCCTTAGGAGAGTTGAAGTAGCCAAACTGGTTCCGGAAGTCTTAGTAGAATACCGCAATCCATTCAGTAACCGAAGGATACCTTTCGAAATTCTCAGTGTACACCCAAGAGGGTGTACAATAGCGATAGAACCAAACTACAGATTCACCCAACCGAACGTGTCATGAACGAGGTATCCTAGTTGCCACTCTTTAGGATTGTCTACCCAGTATCCCTCCCGGTAGGGGGATATCTAGCCGTTGATTCAAGACTCTATATTGTTTGACTTGGATTTCATCACCTTGCAGAGGATATCGATTGTTGACTCACAATACTTCTAGTTAGGTGTTTGCATGATACATTACCCACCTTTGGTCTAGTAACACCCCTTTTTTCTAGAAACTGTTTGACTTCTGGTATTCTGACCAATTTTGTTGCATCCCTCCACTTATTATAGCACAGCTTCTATAGTAAGTGCTTTTTGAGGTGGATTGTTGGCCTAAGAGCCTTTATTTTTTCACTCCCCTTTTGCACTCATTGTTGCATTAGGGTTTCGAGTTTTTTACATCACCACTTTACACTAAATTTTTTTAAAAATATTTCTCACCATTGAGAATTTAAGACGATCTCGTCATCTTCAGGGTGAACCCCCTCAGTTTAGTATACTTGGCTCTACACGTCACCGACATAAAGCCTTATCCCTTGAATCGACACATCATCGGCCAAACACATAGTCATCCGATTCTGACACGCCTCACTTCACATCTGATTCTGAGGCTGAATCCAAAAACCCTACTGAAATATTACCAACCAACCTCATGGTTGGACCACAATACGACCCACTTTTTACCAGTACTATTGGAGATACATCCACAAACCCTTCTACTACTGTGCCATCCATGGTAACAAAAACCCCTCTAGGCATGCCTAATATAGGGGACACTCCACCTTTAGGTATGCCCGACACAGGACTACCTCCTATTATGGGTATACCAAACATAGGAATCACACCACCTCTCATTACCACAACCCAGATCCCAGGAATTCCTGGCACTATTCCTAACCCCGGTGTAACCCATGTTGCACTTGGGAACACTAGCCCATACCAAACCACAACGATCGGAGGACACATACCTTCAATACCTAGCATACCCTTAGGGGCTACTGGACCACTACATAATGCCACCATTAATAGTTATGTCCCAGTCACTACGCCACACCCATCTGCTAGTTTACCTTACATTGCTAGTCTGAACTTACCAGACTTAGCCAGGCTAACCAACAATCCTATCGGGCACAACTGTACATGGCCACCCATGCCTACAAAGCTCCCCTCAGACATCCCCAAGTTTGAAGGAAAACCTGGGGAGGATCCCCAAAACCACATAATGTCATTTCACCTATGGTGTTCATCTAACTCCATAGTGGATGACTCCATTCGACTGAGACAGTTACAACGAATGTTCACTGGCTCTGCAGCCAAATGGTACATCGAACAACCACATGGGACCCACCATACTTTTACGTCTCTCGCCTCCACTTTCCTTCAGTTTTTTCAGCTACCTATACACTATGATGCAGGAGTTGAAATATTGTTGTCTTGCAGACAAAACACAGCTACCCACATCACCAACCATATCCATAAGTGGCGTAAGCATCGTAGCCTCTATAAGATAAAAATGGATGACTGTATATTTTTGGACTGGTTTCTTAAATCACTCCTACCCCTCATAGCAAAAGATGTAGCTTTCGAACGACCCCAGTCAGAGGAAGAAGCTATCTTAAAAGCTCAGCAATTCGACCTGATATATGCCCATTCAGACTATCTCTACAGCATCATACCAGATGCCCCACGAGGCGATTCTTCACGCGGTGACACTCCGGGGGCATCACATGCCGCTGATGGTATTATCAGCCAAGTCATGGTGCAAATTAAACCTTTAGCATGGTGAGCAACATAAATGCCCCAAACCTCTCTAGGGATACATCTAATTCTGGAGCGACAACTTCGTACGGTCCAACGAATCAGACTCATCACACTCATGGACCCTCTTCTCCACAACATTCCTATGGGCAAGTGCCATTGACATATGTACCACCCACATACTATAACCAACCGGCCACCCAGAACCTAATTCATTTACTGGCACAACTAATGTATTACCCACAGCAAGATACAACAGCTAAACCAACACCTCCAATAGCTCAAGGTTACCAACAACCCTAGCAGGCAACTGGACCACCTCCAGCCCCACCAACTTATTATCCACCACAACCTGCTCCTGCACCTGCAGCACCCCAAAATGCTCCCACTACTCAAGGGCAAGTGTACACATAGCATAATCATCCCCAACATCAAAACAACCAACGCAACCAGGGTGGACAACAAAACCGTGGAAGAGGACGTAACCGTGGCAACAACCAACAACATAATCAAGGTCCACCACCTCCCAATCCTCCAAGTAATAACAATGCTGCTCCTCCCAACCAGAATCTTGATCGTCATCCCAAGCAGCCAAAAAACAATAACCTGAGAACAAACCATCCATGTTCTATATGTGGAGTCTATGGACACTACACTCACAACTGCCCCCATTTAGAGAAAGCACGTAAAATTTGGGCTGATGATGCTCAACGCCAGGGCCATGCTGGATAGCCAGCTCCACTTAATCAACTGCAACCCATGATATTACAAAACCCATTGCCAAACCAGGGAGTAGTAAATACTTTCCCTATGGATCCCCCACAAGGATCTGCTGCACCCCAGCAGCAAATCACCTATGCCGCAACTGATTATCAGCATGCGGATCCAGGCACACACCATTTATTAATGATGTCATCCAATGACATCAACCTCCAAACTCGCAGGAATCAGTACAGCCCACCCCTATAAACTCTTCCCACTGACGCATCCACCTCCCTTCCACCAAATCAACCACTACGCATACCAAATATGCCGTTGGACAGAGGACCTAAAATCCCTCGCATCCCTTTGTGAAGGATTAACAACAATCCTAATGCTCACACAGCATCCAATTATAATGTCGTGGAAGACCTAGCACAATCCCCCACTGCTATGTTTGCTTTAGAGGTACTGAAAACATGCCCTGCACAACGAAAACTACTACTATTCACCATCGGAGGAGTAGACCCTGATGACACACACATGATGGCTTTCAACTTAGACCAAGCCGAACCTCGATTGCCATCAAATTTGGCTTTCCAAGTATCAGTAAGCATTCGAAACCTTGTTGTGCATCGATGCATCATCGATGAAGGAGCTTCCACCTGCGTTATGTCCACCCTTGTGTGGCAGAAGCTTGGCTCCCCCCGCTTTACAACCATCCACCACGGCATTACGAGCTTACGACGGACCACTCAGCTCAACCACAAGGCCTCTTAGCGAACGTACCCATAGAACTAGGTGGCAAATTAGTTCTTATCGACATCGAAGTGATCAATGCCTAGCTCGACTACAACCTCCTTCTTGGACGTAGCTATATTTACAAAATGAAAGCAGTGGCTTCATCTGTTTTTTGCCTCATGATGTTCCCACATGAACAACGCATTATCAAGATTGATCAACTCACATATTATGATCCTAACACCCCTGCAACTCCTCAAAATGTGCTACCAATGATTGAACAAACCATTCAAACCGCACCGACATCATTTGTGTCGTCAATTGGTCCTGGAATCTACACGAGTCACCTATGCCTTCCACATTTCCATCGATCTCACCACCTTTACTAATAACAAAAACATTGGATTTGTGCACCCTATCGTACACCACACAGCAGCCTTCGTCACTACCACAAACACCCATAGTGCCTACTCATATTGGCACAACGCCAATTCATACTATCCTGTTCTTGTTCCCATTTTTTGGAGTTGTCAGTTCGCCAGTAATGGCTACACTCAACCTTCCTGGTTTAACATTAGGGATACTTGTATGGTACTTACTTGCTCCGAGCCCCTCGCCGACTCTGACTGTTATTTTACAACCGGTACAACCTATCCCTACTACCAACCACCCACCCCTTCTGGTCGCTCATCTTCAAAATAGACCACCCCCAATATTGACTACGGCAATCAACGTACAGAAACACCCCACCTCCATTACGGAACATAAGGGGCAGAGGCCCACCAACTTATAACACTGGACTCATAACTCGCACCCCCCCTAACAACCCCCAAGGTAGCTAAAAACCCCCCAACTATTCGCATTCCCCCTAAGTGCTCATTGTGTGACGATGTAGGCCATGCCACTCATCAATGTCCACAATTACCTACACTCCAAGAACACATGAATATGTTGGATAACGACACCAAAATTCTAGTGGTAAGACTTGAGCCACCTCCTCAACCTTGTGACAAAACGCTCCGCACTAACCACCCTTTTGTGATATGCGGCATTTATGGCCATTATTCACACCACTGCCCTGATCTCCCAGATTATAGAGCAGCCTTATACGAGATGAACAACGTCGACCTAGACATATCCCCTCTTCTCATGGAGGAAATTCATCCCCCACCATCTTCCTCGTCGGAAGAAATTAACACCATTTACAACGATTTCCACTGGATACCCCTCTGTCCCGATCGGCCCCCTTCCATAGATCCCTTTGACACACATGTTCAACCCTTTCAAATCGATGAGGAAACCACATGTCCACAACATGGGGGAAGGCCCAAAACCTTGCCTACTCATCATCATCGTGATTCTCGTCGGAGATACTGGGGGCATCCACCCCACAAGGGGAATCCCCCATCATCATATCATCACTTCAGTATGCCACCATGGCCCACAGCCTCATGGTACACCCCCCCTCCAGTAGTTGGTCAATGCCCTCTTGATCCCTCTCTAAGACAGCATTTGCACCGCATTGAAACCTTTGAGTTCGGGGACATAATAGATTACCCCGAACCTGGGATAGGGGGCATGATCAATCATTTTGACCCTACCTCATCACCTCTATCTCAACACCTCAATGAGCCCATCATTCAAACCAACACATATGTGATCCACGATCACAAACCCCATGCACATCATATGGGGGCAGGTCATTAACCCTGCTCACTTTTTCACATTCGTGATCTCAACCATTTTTGAGGTCACGTGTCACTTGTATATTTGAGTTGATTTGATACACATAGTATTTCGCCCCCCGCGGATCATCATTCTTCTCCCCACCACTACATCCTTGGGTTGGTGGGGTCACCTTCATTTGTAGCCATTTTTTAACCTAGTTATTTCCTTTGACCATTCCGGAGTCCTTATGACCTCCGTTTTTTGCACCATTTGCACCGCAGGATTCATATTTCCCATGCCCGTGATGATGCTTGAGACCATTTCTCGCTCTCACCACCCATAATTTTTGGGCATTTTTTCAAAAGGTCACTTATCACCTCAGTTTGCGTGCCACATCGGCCATCCTCCATTTTTTACGAGTCTCATATCGCTGGATTCAGTTTTTTGCGCTTGTGACGACGCTTGAGATCATTTCTCGCTCTCACCCTCCAGATTTTTCAGGCATTTTTTCCACGCCCCCCTCGTTTCCTCGTTTGCGAGCCACATCGGTCATTCTCCATTTCTAACAAGTCTTATACCACCGGATTCAATTTTCCGCGCTCGTGATGATGCTTGAGATCATTTCTCGCTCTCACCTCCAGATTTTTTGGGCATTTTTTCAAAATTCCACTCATCACCTCGGTTTGCATGCCACATTGGCCATTACCCCCCTTTTTTGACAATCTTTATGTCACTGGATTCAGTATTCCGCACTCATGATGATGCTTGAGACCTTTTCTCACTCTCATCAATCCCTTTTTGTTCGGTATAATTTTATGTTAAGCTCTTTTCTAACTCCTAAAAACAATGAAAAGATTGCCGAGCAACCTTGCTTCCTTTCATGATCGATAAACGTATCTGAAAGGGCATCTACCTGGTATAAGTTTACCCCTTTTTCGGACCTTGTAGAGTAATTACGAAAAAGGAATACTCTAGTCACATCGGCTAGAATAGTTCTCCATTTGCATCATTTTATGCTTTTTTGGGCCTTGGAGACTAACTTACGAAAAATAAAACCAATGGAGTCCACTTACCGCTTTCAGACTCTCTAAACATGAAAGCAACCACGAGCAATCACCACCCTGGGCTCGTAAAAACCATAGGACGGTACTCACAACCACTGCAGAGTCTTCTTATCGTTTTCAGACTCCTTAAAAATGAAAGCACCCATGAGCATGAACAGTCCCAGGCTCACAAAATCCACAGGATAGTACCATTTCAGAGCACACTTTTATCCCTTATTGGAGCTCATTAAAACTACGAAGGACCCAATGGTGCTTCTCGGCGCCACAACAGATCACGTCTACTCATATGGCAGCTTTCCCATTTTGGTTGCCTTTGTTCAGAGTATTTTGCAGTATGTCACCCTGAGAATCCCTCGACAACACCCATCAGCTTGACCCCCCAAATTCAGTACATACCCTTCAGTCTTTAAAAACTATGATCCCCACATCTACAAATCAGTCCCCTACGCTGCCAGGTCAACCATGTCATCATGCTCTGAACAAAGGAAGTTTGAGTCTACCCACTCTATGACCCCCGTTACTTCCCATCCCCAAAAGTATGTCAGTCCTACAATCCAGCACTACCACACTTCAGTTCTACACCTCGTGCAACTATCAAGGAAACATCATTTCCTTGTTAGTTGTTGGTCTCCCTCTGTCGACGACAGCCAAATTTATTCTAGAGGATAGACCTAGAGGTCCTTGTGTCTTGGACTCATCACCATTCATGATGAGTTCCTACGAATCATTTCGAGAAGAGTCCTCAATGCCTCTCCAAATGGTTGTTTCTCACATGCTTGACTTCAACACCTTGATCGCATCGTTGAGACTCGCACAGGGTATTGGTCCATTTAGTTATTTGTTGAAGACCATGGATACCACCTGACTCTTCCACATTTGAGAGTCTACCTATGGAAACAACCAGTTACATTTTTTCTATAGATATTCGGGTTGCGCATGGCGACAGTATTCCGATGTACCCTAGTTTTATACTCCCTCGAGTATAAAGTTACATGTTACTTCTTAGAGATTACTCACAGTCATTGAGTCCCTACAGATGTTGGACACCTTCAGTTTTAGTAGTTCATCAACCCTTCTGAGACCTTATTCAGAACAGTTGTCGCTTTATTCCAGTGTATCAATTATTGAGATCAATCATGTTATGATCATGAGCACATCCCAAAATAGTGTCCCCTTTGGACCATTATGATGTACCAGCAGATTTTTTATGTCTTATTTAGGTCCCCCTTCTTGGGACTAATTTTTATGTATATGTCTTGATACGAGCATGGGTATGCCCGCCTCGTCCATTATCAGAGATTATTCCTCATTCATATTGAGGCCTTGTAATATTTTTTCATTTTTGCAGCTTCCAAGGGTCATTGATCCAGTCTCCAACCGGTCTCTTCTCTTACCCAAACCCCAGGAAAAAGACAAAAGAACTATGATGTCTATCATCCATACGATGAGCTCCTGCCCTCACACATTAGGGGGCAATCTGTTAACACCCAAAAAGTGTTCAGTAGCTCATTTCCTTATTCACATGACCCATTTATCCACTTTTCCACCATTTGAGCGTCTAAAGCCATCAAAAGGTCACCAGAAGACCATAATACACCCCTTTTTTCCCCTCAAAATGAATATTTTTCCTCAAAAAGCATAAAAAACCCTCAAAAAGGGTCCAAAATTCCCAAAAATATTAAAAAGGGAATAAAAATATTCAAAATATTCAAAAAAGGAAAAAGGAGGGAAAAGGTACCTAAACCATGTTGGTCAATACCATTGGTTTCCTCAAAACCATAATGGTATTCCCCACCACCAAAAACTATAAAAAGGTGGTAAGGGCTCCTCACTTTCCATCCATCCATCATCCTATCCTCACGCTGTCAAAATCTCTCATGAGACTTTTGTTAAAATTCAATATGCTAAGACAGAAAATAGCAGCATTACATTCCATTTCACAATAATAGCATATACAAGATCACTGAAGAAACAACAAGCATAGCATAAACACAAGAGACAGAGATTTATCCTGGGAAACCCTCATGGGGTAGAAAACCCAGCAAAGCTTCCTCAATATAGATGACCAGCAATATACAAAGATGCAAACCCTGAGCATAAGCTCCTTCTCCTCCATAGCAGACCTCTCCTCCACAAATGCGCCTTTCTCAAGTGAGTGAGTGTGTGTAATGAGGAACACACCTCCTCTATTTATACACTACTCTGATATGTATTTTACACAAGTACACGTAGGCTCGTATTTAACCAATAGGTTAAATACCCCACTACAACTAACTGGGCCGACCCCTCTAGGGTGGTCTAATAACCCTTTGACCCACATAACACATACAGGGCCGACCCCTACTAGGGAAGTCTAATAACCCGAGTTACCATATTCCGACGGAGGAATAAACATCTCCGGATATACAATAAGATCTTCACGGAGGAATGAAACATCTCCGGAATAATAAAGTACAAATATAATATTCTTTGAAGTTACAATATCTTAACACTCCCCCTTAATGAGAAGGATATTATAACAACATCTGCACGAGCAAGGAGTCATCAACATCATATATGATACATCTATAAATCATTGGAAGCTTTCTTCAATTTGTCTTCATCAGTAACTCAAACAGTTACTGGTACATCAATGTCAACATCAATATCAGCATTACGATCATCAGCATCGTAATCACACGATCAGCAGCATCATCATCACACTATCAACAGCAGCACGATCAGCATCGTCATCATACGATCATCAGCATCGTCATCACACGATCATCAGCATCATCATCACACGATCATCAGCATCGTCATCACACGATCATCAGCATCGTCATCATACAATCATCAGTATCGTCATCAGCATCGTCATCACACGATCATCAGCATCGTCATCACACGATCATCAGCAACGTCATCATACGATCATCAGTATCGTCATCAGCATCGTCATCACACGATCATCAGCATCGTCATCATACGATCATCAGCATCATCACTGCATGATCATCAGCATCGTCATCATACGATCATCAGCATCATCACCGCACGATCATCAGCATCGTCATCATATGATCATCAGCATCGTCATCATACGATCATCAGCATCGTCAAGGAATGATGTAAACCAGTCATGTACCTTTTGAACCGAAGTCCAGGGACGATCTAGTCCTATCATTATCGAAGACATACGTCTACGGCTCTTCTTTCGGACTTAAGTCCAGGAATGATCCAATCCCTTCATTATCGGAGACATACGTCTACGGCTCTTCTTTCGGACCGAAGTCCAGGAATGATCCCAATCCCTTCATTATCGGAGACATACGTCTACGGCTCTTCTTTCGGACCGAAGTCCAGGAATGATCCCAATCCCTTCATTATCGGAGACATACGTCTACGGCTCTTCTTTCGGACTGAAGTCCAGGAATGATCCCAATCCCTTTATTATCGGAGACATACGTCTACGGCTCTTCTTTCGAACCGAAGTCCAGGAATGATCCCAATCCCTTCATTATCGGAGACATACGTCTACGGCTCTTCTTTCGGACTAAAGTCCAGGAATGATCCCAATCCTTTATTATCGGAGACATACGTCTACGGCTCTTCTTTCGGACCGAAGTCCAGGAATGATCCCAATCCCTTCATTATCGGAGACATACGTCTACGGCTCTTCTTTCGGACTGAAGTCCAGGAATGATCCCAATCCCTTTATTATTGGAGACATACGTCTACGGCTCTTCTTTCGGACCGAAGTCTAGGAATGATCCCAATCCCTTCATTATCGAAGACCTCACGTCTACGGCTCTCTTTAGGACTGAAAGTCCAGGGATGATCCCAATCCCCTCAACTGTCCACTAAGGACTTCATTCTCGGAGACCTCACGTCTACGGCTCTCTTTAGGACTGAAAGTCCAGGGATGATCCCAATCCCCTCAACTGTCCACTAAGGACTTCATTCTCGGAGACCTCACGTCTACGGCTCTCTTTAGGACTGAAAGTCCAGGGATGATCCCAATCCCCTCAACTGTCCACTAAGGACTTCATTCTCGGAGACCTCACGTCTACGGCTCTCTTTAGGACTGAAAGTCCAGGGATGATCCAATCCCCTCAACTGTCCACTAAGGACTTCATTCTCGGAGACCTCACGTCTATGGCTCTCTTTAGGACTGAAAGTCCAGGGATGATCCAATCCCCTCAACTATCCACTAAGGACTTCATTCTCGGAGACCTCACGTCTACGGCTCTCTTTAGGACTGAAAGTCCAGGGATGATCCAATCCCCTCAACTGTCCACTAAGGACTTCATTCTCGGAGACCTCACGTCTACAGCTCTCTTTAGGACTGAAAGTCCAGGGATGATCCAATCCCCTCAACAGTCCACTAAGGACTTCATTCTCGGAGACCTCACGTCTACGGCTCTCTTTAGGACCGAAAGTCCAGGGATGATCCAATCCCTTTCTGTATTCTCATCTATACAAGAGCAGTTATCACATTAGCATGTATTCTCACCAATACATCAAAACATGTATACATCACAACTCGCATGTATTCTTACTAATACATCAAAACATGTATACATCACATCTAGCATGTATTCTTACTAATACATCAAAACATGTATACATCACAACTAGCATGTATTCTTACTAATACATCAAAACATGTATACATCACATCTAGCATGTATTCTTACTAATACATCTAACATCAAAACATGTATACATCACAACTAGCATGTATTCTTACTAATACATCTAACATCAAAACATGTATACATCACAACTAGCATGTATTCTTACTAATACATCAAAACATGTATACATCACACAAAAACATGTATACATCACAACTAGCATGTATTCTAAGTATAAGAGTCCTAAATCTAAATATTTCTAAGTAACTGGATGTAGGGAATAGGTTACTTCATCAACGACCTTGTTGTTTGATGAGACAATCTCATCAGTAGTGACTATACTACTCCCCCTTTCGAGGAGGGTCCTTTTGAACTACACCAAGCTTGTCTCGGAAGTATTCAAACTTCACTCGAGACAGAGGTTTGGTTGGTAACTTCTTCACTTGACGTAGAGGCTTGGTTAGTACAACGGTAACCTGTTACAAATTCAAACTTTTAGAGTTCCTTTCTGTGTCATATCTTGTTAGTTCCCTATGTTCTTTGATTTATCATGGAACACTAGATTCTATGTCATCTTGATACAACTCTAATTATCACATAGGATCTCAGTTGGTTCTATCTCTAAGTCAAACAATCCTAAAGCCAAACTTCTTCACAACTAGCAGAGCAAGCAGCCATATATTCCGCTTGTGCTGAGAGTCACACTAGACTGCTTCCAGCTAAACCACGAGATCATGGCTAATCCCAGACAATAACATCCTCTCGATGTGTTCTTCTTGTCTGATACACTTCCTGCCCAAACATAATCTGAATAGCCATCCGAAGTCATGATCTTCAAGATAGCATAGATCAAATTCTATCGTGTCCTTTATGTGCCTCATCACATACTTTGCAACTATCAGGTAAACACATCTAGTTTCCACTAGATACTAACTCAAGGTGTACATAACAAAGCATATATCTAACCTAGTATATGTTAGATATATCAAAGACCCAATAATTTGACTATACAGAGTTATATCCACTAACTCTGATGAGTTATCCCCTAACAGCTTCAAGCTGGAATCCATAAGAGTGGCCATTCCAACACCTCAAGTCATATTTCTCATCATACTTTCCCTGGTTGAGAAATATTCCTTCTGAGCCTTGCCATACTTCCAGACCTAGGAAGTAAAGCATTAATTTGAGATCTTTCATTTTTCATTTCTGCATTGAATGATCTTCTGCATATCTATCTGTGCCATCTCTCGTTAGATGGGTCTACTGAAATGAGCCTCAATATCATTCGAACTCTGTGGTGAGTTCCTTCTTGCATCCATGTCATTTGTGTATCATATTCAACCTTGTAGCAAAGGTTGAGATCCACATCACCCATATTAAGCTTATCAAATTATTATCGATCCTAGGTACCTATACAGAACCTGATTCATACTTCTTCTTTAATTACACCATACTTGGAGCAAACATCTTGTCGTGATTCTCTTCCCCTTTCTAAGAGAATCTTCTAGCCATGAGCCTTCTATATTTTGTTTTATTTGTAAATCTTCTTGTTTGAACATCCACCACTTGTACGGTGTCCATGACCTTTCCTACAAATCAAAATTAAGTACATGATTAGTAATAATTCATAATCATCAGAAGATAACCCATTATGCATACAGATATCATTTACATAGTGATGCAACTATTTTGACCAATACTTTGGCACAACACTTTCCCATATCCTGTATGCATACAGTGGCTATCTAGATGCCTTCCATCTCTACCAGAACATACTATCGAGAGTGTGCACAACTCTCAGCATGTCAGCAAAGAGGTTTCATTCTAGACAAGCAACAATGGAATGTTTGTCCAAACATATGCACATTAGTTGTATACTGTTCAATGCTCTATGAATGTTTACACTCAGCATTATATATTCTAGGAATACAAATATGCATGCAGGCAATATCATTACTATTTCAAATAGCAACTCAAATACTTATCTTTTATGTTTGTGTGGCTGCCTCCCGCTTGATCTTCTGTATGTCTTTTGAACTTCTATTCATTCTGTACCACTGTGCATGCTCAAGAGTCATCCTCATTATCTCATACACAAACATACACTCATTAGTATATTCTAAATGCTATCAAAACATTATAGTACTAAATAATCTTGAAAACGTATAGTCATGATTATAGTTAATAAACATTAGTATTCAAGATTTCAGGGAAGTCTTCTTTTACTTATGCATATCATTGATAAAAGATATAATATGCATAATCCCTTGATTACTAACTTTATGAATAAGCATAACCAATCATTCCAAGTATACTTATATAAGGGATCCTAACACAAGGTAAGATTCATGGGAAACATACCTGGATTAGTATACCTACTTGGTTATGTACAACATACCTAAACAACCTCTTCAATGATTTAGAGATCCTGAGCTAGAACCTGCATGTCTCATAGGTTAAGCATAATATAACAAAGTCATACATACCTCGTAAGTAGAACAAAGATTATGGATGAGTCTTTGTCTTCATGTTTTCATGGTCATGGAGCCTGATTTGTCTTTTGTGATGTACCTGTATCTTGTTAGCAGACAACCTCAACCTCACACAACACCATAATGCATTAGTACAATCATAAGTGTCAACACCCTAACCAATGAATATCTTCTATCATGCATTCATAATTTTGTTAAGGTGATACAACAAATCTAAAATCAAGATTGCACTAACTGTAATAACATGAAGACAAACATACCATAAACTTAATCATGAACAAATCTCAAAACATACCTCGATGAGTCATACCTATCGAGATCGTTTGTAATCTCCTTATGTAAATCCTTAGCCTCATCTCCCTCTGAAACATGAACTCCTTCACTTATGTAGGTGACCAATCCATATTCTTCTAGGATTAACTCTATCCACTTGATTTGCAAGAACTGGACCTGGAGCTGGATATGGGTTTGTCAGAGAAACCCTAAAAATTCAAACTTTGAATTTCAGACTTCCGAAAGGATAGAAATATGCGCCTTAATGAGCTGATCAAACTGATATATTTAGAATTTGAAAACTGCAAAGTTTTACTCCTCAATTTTGCCTTTGAAACTTTCGGATTCACTGGACGTGACCCTGAACTGGGGTTTGATGAAGCCCACTCTTTTGCCCCATCAAAAATTTTGATCCAAAGCTCTAAGCTTCTATTTTTCTGAGGAGCTTCCAGCCGTGGTCACAGATTTCAAAAATTCCCATTTTTACAGAAGCCCTAATTTTCCACTTTTCTGATCAAAGTCCCGAACTAGGGTCTAATCAAGCCCGGCCTTCTGCCCAACCAAAAATTCTGATCTTGGTCTCTAAATTTCTATTTTGATGAGTAGCATCCAGCCGTGGTCTCCGATTACAAAAATTCCAACTTTCTTCAAAGCCCTAAATTTCGGAAGCCATGAATGAAGGTACCAAAAAATAATTTTGTTTTGACAGAAATATGTACCTGATTGTTTCTGGTGTAACTCCGAAATTTGTGATCCACAGGGTCTGAAAAAGTTTTCTGAGATAGCCTGACCTGTTAGCTTTCCATCCTGATAGGTCTGACCTCAATTGGATGTTCTGAGAGAGAGTTATGCCAAATGTCGCAACGTGACCTGTTTTGGGAAAATACAGGAGAGCGAACTTGTACGGCGTGCCACGTGTCACTGTTTGACCCTCGGCCTCTGAAAACGTTTTCTGAGATATGGCGGCCTGTTATCTTTCCATCCTGATAGGTCTGACCTCAATTGGATTCTCTGAGAGAGAGTTATGCCAAGTGTCGCAACGTGACCTGTTTATGGGATAATACAGGAGAGCGAACTTGTACGGCGTGCCACGTGTCACTGGTTCAACTTCGGCCTCTGAAAAAGTTTTATGAGATAGTACAGTCTGTGTACTACCTGTCACTTTTCACGAAATTTCATTTGGAGCTTCCCAGCCCAAGTTATGACCTTTTTCCCAAGGTCACCTGATTTTGACTCAGATCTGGAAGAGGCAGAAACCCTATATTGTACAGATCATAAATCACAAAGTACAACGAATTAGAGGTTGTCCTTTGGACACAAGGTACCTGGAGATCTTAGCTTCGTCCTGTAACAATTTCAGATCCGAAAAATTCGCCAAAACGGATTTATAGCGAAAGTGCTACGATGACTGGTTTTTGCTATGTAAAACCCTAACCTTCAAATTGTCGTAAGTAAAGCAAGTGTCTTTAGTGCCATACCTTGTCTTCCTTCAGGTTAGCTCTGATACCATGTTAAAATTCAATATGCTAAGATAGAAAATAGCAGCATTACATTCCATTTCACAATAATAGCATATACAGGATCACTGAAGAAACAACAAGCATAGCATAAACACAAGAGACAGAGATTTATCCTGGGAAACCCTCATGGGGTAGAAAACCCAGCAAAGCTTCCTCAATATAGATGACCAGCAATATACAAAGATGCAAACCCTGAGCATAAGCTCCTTCTCCTCCATAGCAGACCTCTCCTCCACAAATGCGCCTTTCTCAAGTGAGTGAGTGTGTGTAATGAGGAACACACCTCCTCTATTTATACACTACTCTGATATGTATTTTACACAAGTACACGTAGGCTCGTATTTAACCAATAGGTTAAATACCCCACTACAACTAACTGGGCCGACCCCTCTAGGGTGGTCTAATAACCCTTTGACCCACATAACACATACAGGGCCGACCCCTACTAGGGAATTCTAATAACCCGAGTTACCATATTCCGACGGAGGAATAAACATCTCCGAATATACAATAAGATCTTCACGGAGGAATGAAACATCTCCGGAATAATAAAGTACAAATATAATATTCTTTGAAGTTACAATATCTTAACAACTTTTGACCATTTTCAGCATCTTGGAGAAGAGACCTTTGGAGCTTGGAGCTACTCACCTTGGGAGTTGTTCAACACAAATCCTCACCATTTGAGGTATCTTAATACAAAATACTTATTCTTTTATTTCTTGTTCTTGAATCATTTTTAAAAAATTTATTTGTTATATGCACATGCTAGTTTAGATTTAAATTTAATTTATAATTGTTTTTGCTTTCAATATTGAAACTGCTATCACATTGTTGATAGGTGCCCATTGCACAAAGCTTGGTTGCAAAACCAAGCCAACAATATGAATGAATTTTGCTTGGAGATCTTCGATCCCACCATTTGAACAAGGTGGGATAGACAACCGAAACATTTAAAAGATGAACTCACTAATCGGTTGGTTGGCCTGTTCAGGGAGAAAACCTTCAGTCATGCCAATGTCTTGAAAAAGGCTTGTCAACATGTGAAGGTTGTCTGAGACCAATATAGGACACACCTTGAAAAAAACCATAGGTATGAGCGCCCACCAATGATTCCAGCAATGGAGTGGAGAGCTCTAGTGGAAGAGGGAAAGGAGAAGGCTCTGAGAAGAGAAGGCAAGCTAACACCAGGCATAGGGACGTATGCAATACTTTCAGCAATGTAATTCTAAACCTTATTATTATTGATTTCTATATCGAACTTGGAACATCTAATGTATTTCAACAATTGCATAGGCTACCAGACACATCAAAGGCCACAAAGGCAAGACTAGAAAAAATAGGTCAGCACAAGCTTGGCCCTGGTGGTTACTCAAATTTTGCGGCATGGATTGTAAGTTTTGAGAAACCAACAATGAATACAAATAATAAATTGAAAATTATTTTTCGTTTTATTGCACCGTAAAATGTTAATTAACGACGATAAGCAAATATGCAGGCCGATCAATGCAATGAAGTACCCACAGAGGAAGACATGAAGCTTGGCTTCCAGGAAGGCTTTGGAGCTGTTGTTGAACGTAGAAGAAGCTTATCTAGGCAAACACAGTCTTGTGGTACCAATCCATCTAGTGCACAGGTATATATAATCTATATAGTTTAATTAAGATTTGTCGCTTGTGGAATATTTTCGTTCCAAATACTTGATGTAAAATATTGACTTTGTTTTTAACAGGAAAGTAATGATCCCATTAGTGTCGAGGAGGGACAACAACAAATCGATGGTCAAGCTTCAAATCCTGGTAATGAATTTATTCATATGCTACAATTTTATGTATAGCATTGCAAATGGTCACCATTAATTGTAGTTCACCGTATTTCAACTACAGAGCATGTAGAGGGTGAAACTGTACAGGTTGAGACTGGACAAGAACATCAACAACATGATTTGGTCACACCTGGTAAAAAAACACCTTCATAATGAATTTTTTTAAATGAAAAACTTGTCATTACAATAGAAAAATATAACGATGTAACATTTTCACATCGTTGCAGCAAATCCAAACCCCTTGCCGCAAAATCCATGTCTAGAACAACAATCAGCTAGGATATTGCAAACATCACCAAAAGCGCCTACTAAAGAAGCAAGAACTAGAAGAGAAAGTCCAGATGATGTAGATGGTCCTCTTATAGATTATATACCACTGAAGAGAAGAAAAACTTATAAAAAGAAGGACGAGAAAAACGTCTAAATATTTTTGATAACAATATATCATCCACTATTTTTGGTCTAATGAATGAATGAATAGTTTAATGAATGTTCTAATGTTTTAATGATTAAGCGTAGTAAAATGTTACCTTCATTGAATTTCAACTTTTATTGAATGAATGTGTTGACTGAATGATTAATGAATGGTGTATTGAATGTTATCTTTTATTGAATGAATGTGTTGATCGACTGAAACGATGGTTTAGTGAATGTTAGCATTTATTGAATGAATAATGGATGAAATTTCATGATGAAATATGGATGAATTTGCACATATTTGTTTTTTTCAAGTACATGCATTGGGTATGGGGAATTGAGAGTGATGTGAGGGGGGGGACATAAGAGCTTCCACCTTCACGTGGTTGGCCCTATTTAGTAGAGAATATGAAATTATTCTCGAAACAGAGAGGAGCTCAATGAATGGCTACGATGCTGGCTTTCTACAACCCACTTGCATGTTGTCTAAATTTTGACAATTTCTTGGAGCTTGTTGTGATTTTTGGTTGCTCCTCATAACCAATTTCCTGTTTCCACAACATCAAAGGTTAAGTAAATGATGCACTAGAATCAATATCCTTAACCTTCTCTTTAATTTCCTTGGAATCAATATCTTTAACCTCACATTAAACCCTTCCAAATTGGTATATTTACCATTCAAAGATGGCTTCTTTTGAAGCATGATATTTGCAACTAAGCTAGCATGCACTAACAACAATTAGAGACATGATGCTTGTTGTCAATGTTCATCTCTTTTTTAGGAATGCAACTTGACCATAATGGCTCCTCCTACGAGAGGGAATTAAAGTCAACAGCAAATTAAAGAAAACATATAGTTTGCATCGAAAAAATAACAGGGTACGAACTGAACTGAGGAGATTCGAACCTACGACCTATGTCTAGTCCCAAGGCTACCACCTTCAAGCTTGAAGTGCAGCTGGAAAGGGCGACCACCTTCAAGCTCGATTCATTTTGCATGCATTTCACAATGGGAGATGGAGGGCTACCACATTCAACCTTGATTCATTCTGTATGCATTTCACTGTCTAATCGTCTCAGATTCTCGTTGCGTTTTCCCTCTATTAGTTTATCAATTCGGTATGATCCACGCCCGCCATCCGAGGAGTGTTTCCGCAGTCTTGAGTTCCAGCATGACAATAGTGACGATTCATTCTATATTTACGTTTCCCTTAAGATGCAATAAGGCAAACTCATAGTTCACTATCAAGATTTCTTTGACCATCAGCTTTGTCAGACAAACCTTAATAGTGAACTATGAGTTTGTCATTTGCAGCCGAAGGGAAACGTAATACCATGAATCGTCAACCATTTCTAGGCTAAAACTGAAGACCACAGAAACACTCATTGGACTGCGGACGTGGGCCATACTGAATTGATAAACTAATTGATGGAAAACGCAATGGGAATTTGAGACGGCTACATAGTGAAATGCATCTAGAATAAATGAAGAGTGGGTCTCGAGAGAAATGGTTTTGGAATGTCATATGAGAGGAAATGGCGATTGGAATTGATTGATAAGGTCAAGCTTGAAGGTGGTATCCTTTGGACTAGACATAGGTCACAGGTTCAAATCTCGTCTAAATATTTTTTATAACAATATATCGTCCACGATTTTTGGCCTAATTAATGAATGAATGGTTTAATGAATTTTCTAATGTTTTAATGATTCAGTGTAGTAAACTGTTACATTTATTGAATTGCAGCTTTTATTGAGTGAATGTGTTGACTAAATGATTAATGAATGGTTTATTGAATGTTATCTTTTATTGAATGAATGTGTGGATCGACAGAAACAATGGTTTAGTGAATGTTAGCATTTATTGAATGAATAATGGATGAAAGTTCATGATAAAATATGGATGAATTTGCACATATTTGTTATTTTCAAGTGTATGCATTGGGTATGAGGAATTGAGAGTGATGTGAGGGGAGGGAGGGGCCATAACAGCTTCCACCTTCATGTGGTTGGCCCTGTTCAATAGAGAATATGAAATTATTCTCAAAACAGAGAGGAGCTCAATGAATGGCTACGATGCTGGCTTTCTACAACCCACTCGCATGTTGTTTAAATTTTGACAATTTCTTGGAGCTTGTTGTGATTTTTGGTTGCTCCTCATAACCAATTTCGAGTTTCCATAACTTCAAAGGTTGAGTAAATGATGCACTGGAATCAATATCCTTAACCTTCTCTTTAATTTCCTTGGAATCAATATCTAGCTTAACCTCAAATAAATATAAGTGAACAAAAGAAAATGCAAAAAAAAGATTAAACTTGCAAAATATAACACTTGTATTAATAAATTCAAAAAGAGAGAGTAATGTTCATGGGCCTCGTGGAGAGGATGAGCTCCTTTGAGAAAAGCTTCAATACAATACCAATCTTTGACAAAACAATATACATCCTTCTGGCGCTATAAATAGTTTCTTAATAACTACCAAAACCCTAACTACATGCAATCTCAAAATTAATGACTACCAACCACCTATTGGTTCTTATTTAATAAATATGAGCCTTTTACATTAAGTAACTACCCATTAACTATCTAATGAGCCTTATTCAAAGAATATGATCTCATACATGAATATACAAACTCCTCAGTATACCAAATTAGAGAAGTTAGGTAAGAGTACCATGACACAATGGAAGCACACTACCATCTCTTTGTGACGAATATGCCACAATGTTACATAAGCATAGGGATTAGAGAACATGTATTCAATATGAAAAATTTTATTTCAAAAATGTTATTTTTCTTTTTTAAATGTATTGGGTAGTCCCTTAACCGACGACCTAATCACGACGACCTATCCGACGATTGCAGGGTAATATCCTATGCGTGTGCTATACTTCCGATGGCTCGGAACATCGGATCCAACTTTTTTTGTATGGCATAAACGTCGCTTAATCGAAGACTAAACCGATGCATAATCGATGGCGAAAGGATGGTATCCGACCAATATTGGAAGTTAACGATATCACTTATCCAACTACCTATGAAGCTGGAGGAAGTCGGTTAACCGACGAGGTATTGTAGTCGAATATCCCACGTCTTCAACTATGTCAGATTTTAGTCGATATCCCACTGACGATAAAAAATGAGTGGAATTGTGAGATAGTCGACCATAGGTTGTAGCAAATTTGAATTTTTCGCCGTCGGATTTTGGGTCAAAAAACATAGTGACTACTCATCCAAGAAGACTCCGCTTGCCAAGAGAATGTTATTTACTATGTGAGCCAAAATTTATCAAGCCCACCACTACGCTACCCACATGAAGAGAAAATGGCCCTCGCCATCATCTTTTCAGTACAAAAGCTATGACATTACATTCTCCTTAGCCATACTATGGTTGTGGCCAATTCCAACCCAATGGTCTACCTCTTGAATCGCCACCTTTTACAAGTCCGTGTTGCCAAATGGGTGATTATCTTACAATAATATGACCTAACTTTTAAAACCCCAAAGAGCACCAAATCATTAGCACTCGCTCAACTCATTACGGACCTACCATCTTCGTCCTCATCACTAGCTATCCATATCGATATAATTGATAAACATTTGTTCATCATCTCGTCTAACGGCCTTTGGTACGACGACATTTTGGTATACCTCCGCACATAGAAGTTTTGACCCAATATCGACCGTGACAAATGCGGTCGCATTTGTCACCATGCCCCCCGTTATCTCCCCTTGGGTGATGTCCTCTATCTACGTGGCATCGACACAATCCTACGATGATGCCTTGTTAAATTTTGAGCATTAATTCACAATACTCTACGATCTTTGCTAAGAGAATAACATAGACAGTGTATCAATGCATGACAATCACAATAAGCATGACAAGCATCACAAGAATCAAAAGCATAAGAGACAAGAGACACAGAGTTTATGTGGGGAAAACCCTAAGGTGAAAAACCCCACAACTTCCTCAGAGATAGAGAGAGCAATGGCTCAACCAAAGTACAACCAAAATACACTGAGATAGTCTCCTAGTAGCAGATGATCCTCCTCCTCACTAGTGCGCCACTTTCTGAGTGAGAGTGAGATACTTTTTCGAGTGATCTAAATAGAGATCACCTGATCTCTATTTATCCTGATATGTTTTCCCAGTGACCTTATGGGGCCGACTTGTCTAGCTAGGTACATCCACATTATAATATATATAATTCAGGGCCGACCCCACATGGTGGTCTGATAACCCATCGGCAAGTACACACACTTGCGACACTTGTCAATCCACATGACGACACTTCCTTATAGAGTAATAACGCATCTCTAATAAGGGTACAATAAATATATATGAAATACATTCTGAAGTTACATATACATCAACACTCCCTCTTAACTAGGAAGGTATTTCTCGACATAGATCTACTAGACAAGTCTTCTTCTCAGGATCATCATCATCGATGCATCGTCATCGTCATCGTCACTACTGCTACTATCTCAACCAATCTCTGACTCTACTCGTCATAGGAAGTTCTACAGAGCCAGTCCTTTTTCATACTGGATGTAGGCCCACCACCTGCAAGTCTTCATCATCATTGGCCATACTGTGGAATCCTCAGGACTTATTACGTGCATCACAAAACCTCGAAAGAGCATCCCAGGCTGTTACGAGCACACAGCTCTACCTATAGGATCTCCCAGGGCCATATTATATGTGACCTCACCACAAAACCTCGCAAGATCATCCCAGGCTGTTACGAGCACACAACTCTACCTATAGGATCTCCCAGGGATAGATTATATGTGGTCACCACAAAACCTCGCAAGAGCATCCCAGGCTATTACGAGCACACAGCTCTACCTATAGGATCTCCCAGGGCATGAATTACATGTGATCATGGAAAAACCTGGCAAGAGCATCCCAGGACTGATTACGGGCACACAGCCCAACCTATTGGATCTACTAGGGACAGATTATATGCCATAGTACAAAACCTCGAAAGAGCATCTGCCAGATATTCCAGGCCAACGAATTACATGCCATAGGAAAAACCTTGAAAGACTATCTGCAGATCTCCCAGGGCCAAATTATATGTCCTCCCAGAGCAAAACCTCGAAATCGCATTTGCCAGATATCCCAGGGCAACGAATTACATGCCATAGACAAAACCTCAAAAGACTATCTGCAAATCTCCCAGGGCCAAATTATATGCTCATCTGCACAACATGATCCACGGACATAGAGTATCAACCTGATACTCACCATACATCATCCTGATGTGCACATGATCATCCTGATCATCATCACTGCAACATCCTGCTGCATGTCATCTGGAGCAACATCCTGAAGCTTATCATCCATGATCATCCTGATCATATAATGCATCTACCTTATGCAAACCAAGTATCTACCTAATACATATCATCATACATGATCCACCGGATCATACAATGTATCCACCTGATACAAATACAAATACATGATACATATCACCATACATGATCCACCTGATCATACAATGTATCCACCTGATACATATATAGATACATGGTCCAAGCATCCAACATGATGCATATACAAAAATACATACACATGATCCAACCGATCATATCCAGCATCCAACATGATGCGTACATACATAAAAATGATCCAACTAATCATATCCAGCATCCAACATGATGCATACATACATAAAAATGATCCAACTGATCATATCCAGCATCCAACATGATGCATACATACATATAAAAATGATCCAACTGATCATATCCAAGCAGAAACTAGAACATCATCCTAATGCTCATCATCTAGCGCTTACATCCCCAGCCATGTGAAGGATCCTTCTTCCAACATGCTTGGAATGGCTTCAACAAATGTGTCCATCACTTCTTCCTCGAAGTGTCCTCGATCTAAAGAACGCCAAGCCTCTCTCTGAAGTACTCAAACTTCACCCTGGCTAGTGGCTTCGTCAGCACATCTGCAATCTGCTCGTCCGTCGCAACATACAGGAGCTTCACAGCTCCTCTCTGCACCATATCTCTGATATAGTGATATTTGATCTCTATGTGTTTCGACCTGTCATGAAACACTGGGTTCTCGGACAGCTTCACACAACTCTGGTTATCACAAAAGATAGTTACCAGTAGCATCCAACGGGAGATCAAATAACTCGAACAGTAGATTTCATAGCCATACTGCCTCACAACTAGCTGAACAGGCTGCAACATACTCTGCCTCGGCTGTACTCAGTGCTACGCAGGATTGCTTCCCGCTAAACCAAGAGATCCCACCTGATCCCATACTGAAGCAGCACCCAGATGTGCTCTTCCTATCTGCAGCACTACTCGTCCAATCTAAATCAACATAACCCTGCAGGTTAAACTTTTGATTCGCCTCATACTTTAGCCCATAATCCACTGTACCCTTTAGGTACCTCAGAACATGCTTTACAACAACGAGGTGAACACTCCTCGGATCTGTTAGGAACTGACTCAATATGTTCACAGCAAAGCAAATGTCTGGTCTCGTGTTCATCAAGTACATCAAGGACCCAATCATCTGATGATACATAGAGACATCAACCGGCTCAGATGAAGCATCACATAGAAGCTTCAGATTCGATGCCATAGGTGTGGCCATGGCCTTGCAATCCATCATCCCGAATCTCTTCAGGATATCTACTGTGTACTTCCCTTGACCAAGGAAGATCCCACCTGCACTCTGCCACACCTCCATACCTAGGAAATATTGCATCATTCCCAAATCTTTCATATCAAATTCAGCAGCAAGCTTCCTCTTAGTATCTGCAATCAGTCTGTCATCTCCTGTTACAAATAAGTCATCCACATACAGTAGTAGAATCACAGGATTCCCTTCCTCAACCTTGTAGTAAAGGTTGGAATATGCTTTACTCTTGGTAAAGCCCAAACTAGATAGGAAACTGTCCATCCTACCATACCAAGTTCTAGGAGCTTGTTTCAAGCCATACAAGGCTTTCTTCAATCTGCATACATATGACTCCCTGTCATGTATTTCAAAACCAAGTGGCTGCTCCACATATACTTCCTCTTCAACTACACCATTCAAGAAAGTAGTCTTGACATCCATCTGGTGTATTTTCCATTTCATTGCTGCAGCCAGGGAAAGTACTGTTCTGATGGAAGTATACCTGGCTATAGGTGCAAAAGTTTCTTCATAATCTATTCCCTTTTTCTGAGAGAAGCCACGAGCTACAAATCTTGCCTTGTATTTCTCTACACTGCCATCTGCAGCATGCTTGATTTTGAAGATCCATTTAGAAGTCACAACATACTTCTCTTTAGGTCTTGGGACAACATCCCAAACATCATTCTTCATTATTGATTGGTATTCCTCAACCATGGCATCCTTCCATTCTTTCTTTTCTGCTGCTTCTTTATAACTGGAAGGCTCTTTGTTCATAATGTCACAGAGTAAAGCAACATAGCTGGTATGTGATCTGGTTCTCTTCTTTACTTTGTGTTCTTCTGAAATGCCAATCTTTCTGCATCTTGAATGAGCTCTCTATCCCATGCAGGTTTCCTTTTGTGAGAGTTATCCTCACGGGGTGGATCTACAGGTTCTTGCGGATCTTCAAACTCACGAACAACTTATGGAATTGATTCGGTCATGGTAGTGTCTTGAAATCTAGTTTCCTTAGGTTCTTCATAAACCTCGATAGGTGCCTTTCTTGATTTGACGAATGCTATGTTTTCATCAAATGTTACATCCCTGCTGACATCAATCTTCTTGAACCCTGGAAAGTATATTCTGTAAGCCTTCAAGCTTTCACTATAACCCACAAAGATACCCTTCTTTCCTGAAAGATCTAATTTAGTCCTCTTTTCCTTTGGGACATGAGTGTATACTAGACAACCAAATATTCTGAGATGACTGACTTCAGGTTTCTTACCAGAAAAGACCTCTTCTGGTGTCTTGTTGTCCAATATCTTGTGGGGTGTTCTGTTCTGCACATATACAGTTGTTCTAGCTGCTTCTTCCCATAGATGCATAGGTAGATCCTGGTCATGCAGCATTGCCCTTGCTGCTTCCATGATAGTTCTGTTCTTCCTTTCTGCAACTCCATTCTGTTGAGGATTATAAGGAGCATTCAACTCCCACTTAATCCCTGAATCACTGCAAAGCTTCTTGAAGTCACCTGAGGTGAATTCTCCACCATTGTCGGATCTGAATGTTTTGATCTTCTTGTCAGTTTGATTCTCCATCAAGGTTTTGAATTCCTTGAACTTATCAAACACTTCATCTTTGTTCTTCAAGAAGTATACCCAAGTCTTCCTGGAGAAGTCATCAATAAATGAGACATAGTAAACATACCCACTAAGAGAACTTGATGACATAGGACCACATACATCTGAGTGGATGATTTCCAGGATATCGTTTTCCTTGCTTTCACTGCTTGGGAAGGCCTTCTTAATGTTCTTACTTTTTGCACATCCTTTGCAAACACCTTCATGTTTGGTCTTGATTTCAGGAAGACCCTCTACAGCCTTGCTTGCAATTGCAAGTGCCCTATAGTGCATATGAGCAAGTCTTCTATGCCAAAGTTCACTTGGCTCCATGGATTCATGCACCATGGCATGTTCAGGTTGTCCCTTTAATTTATACAAACCTCCCTCTTTCTCTCCAATCACTACTACATCATCGATTGTTTTACCCTTTGGCCACATTAGGACTTGGCCATCCACAAATGCAACCCTCATACCTTTTGCATCCAATGCAAAGATGGAGAGTAAGTTCTTCTTGAGCCCAGGTACATAAAGGACTTCTTTCATCTTCAAAGATTTTCCAGAATCTAGGTTGTAGGAGGCTTCACCACTTCCTTTGATTGGGTATTGATAATCATCCCCAAGTTTCACCTTATGGGGTGATTCATGTTCAGATAGATTCACAAAAGATTCCTTAAACCCAGTCATGTGTTTGGAAGCCCCACTGTCAATCAACCAATCATTACAACCATGGGAGATAGTACCTGTGAGAGCGGAGATTAGAACATACTCTTCTTCACTTGATGAGTCAACATCACTATCATCACTTTCTTCCCTAGCCTTCTTCTTTGGAGGTCTATCATCCTCGGCAGCATGAGCATGAAACTTTCTTTTGTTGCACTTCTTCTTCTTGTTGGAGTTGTTGTTATTATCCATTTTGTTCTTGGGACAATCTGAAGCAAAGTGACCCTTCTCATCGCATGTGAAGCATCTTAGATCCTTCTTATTCTTTTGATAGGATCTCTTATGGTGAGAGTGCTCATTCTTGGGCTTGCTTCTTTTGGTGTGAGCTGCAAGAGCTTGATCTTCACCTCCCATCTTTTCCTCACGAGCTATAAGTCTAGCTTCTTCTTGAGAGCATTCTTCCCGCAATCTGTTGAAGGAGATCAACTTCTTCCTTGCACAAATTCCTTGAATAAAGGAATCCCATGACCTGGGTAGGCCATTTAGAGTGGTCATCACCACTTCACCATTCTCCACCATTTCATCCACTGCTTTTAGTTGTTCCTTGATCTGGGAGACCCTTGAAAAATAAGATTGAATGGTTTCTCCATTATGAAACTTTACTCCTTTCAATTGGTTCCGCAGGCTAATCTTTCGATTTATGTTCTTTCCTTCAAATAGCTTGGTCAAAGAGTCAAACATCTCCTTGGGTGTCTTAAGAGAAGACACATGGGGTATGAGATGGTATTTGATAGAATTAGCAATGATTCTCTTTTCCTTGACCAAGTTATTCTTATGCAATACCTTGGACTCTTCATCCTCTGGGATAGGGATGTCTTCTTTCACATATGAGTCCAACTCATTCTCTTCCAGGATTAACCCAATTCTATACTTCCAAGCTCGAAAGTTATCAGCTCCTTCAAGCTTATCCTCAAGCTTGGTCTGGTGAGACATCTTAAAGAGTACTTCAAATGGAAATAGAAAAGATTTCGATCTTACCACTTGAAATGCTGAAAACTGGATTTGGTCCCGGATTAGGGTTTGTCGAAAAAACCCTAAAAATTCAAAATGTGAATTTCAAATTTCGGAAAGGATAGAAAGATGCGCTTTGATGAGCTGATCATCCTGGTGTATTCAGAATTTGAGATCAGAAAAGCTTTACCCTTCAGATTAGCCTTTTTGTCCTCTCGGGTTCACTCGGGAGAGCCCTGAATTAGGGTTTGAGTTTCCCGGAGATCTACCCAGCCAAAAATCTCGATCCCAAGTTCTAAACTTTGATTTTTGCAAGGAGCTTCTAGCTGTGCCTTCAGATTCCAGAAATTCCTATTTTTGTGGAAACCCTAATTTTTAGGGCCAAATATGAAAATGCTTGGAATTGAATTCTGATTGGACAGATAGATGCGCCTTGATGAGTAGAGTCAATCTACTATACTGATTTTCAAAAATTTGTGGAGAGAAACCCAATAAACAAGAAAATCAAGTTTCCATCATTGCAAAATGTCTTCATCTCAGGTTAGCTCTGATACCATGTTAAATTTTGAGCATTAATTCACAATACTCTAGGATCTTTGTTGAGAGAATAACATATACAGTATATCAATGCATGAAAATCACAATAAGCATGAAAAGCATCACAAGAATCAAAAGCATAAGAGACAAGAGACACAGAGTTTCCGTGGGGAAAACCCTAAGGTGAAAAACCCCACAACTTCCTTAGAGATAGAGAGAGCAATGGCTCAACCAAAGTACAACCAAAATACATTGAGATAGTCTCCTAGTAGCAGATGATCCTCCTCCTCACTAGTGCGCCACTTTCTGAGTGAGAGTGAGATACTTTTTCGAGTGATCTAAATAGAGATCACCTGATCTCTATTTATACTAATCTGTTTTCCCAATGACCTTATGGGGTCGACTTGTCTAGCTAGGTACATCCACATTATAATATATATAATTCAGGGCCGACCCCACATGGTGGTCTAATAACCCATCGACAAGTACACACACTTGCGACACTTGTCAATCCACATGACGACACTTCCTTATAGAGGAATAACACATCTCTAATAAGGGTACAATAAATATATATGAAATACATAGATGAAATACATTCTCAAGTTACATATACATCAACATGCCTTTCCCAAGATGATGCAGAACAAGTCCTTAACGACTGTCATAGCGGTGCCTGCAGTAGCCATTTCTTTGGAATGGCCACCGCCCAAAAGGTAATTCATGCAGGTTATTTTTTTCCATCATTATTCACTGATTGTATCATAGCAGTCAAACATTTCCAAAATTGCCAGCTTTTTGCCCCAAAGGAAAGAACCCCCCCGCCCCCCTTCATCCAGTCGTCACCATTGGACCATTTTGCAAATGGGCCATCGACTTCATGGATTGCAATCCTGCATCCGTGGGTGGCCATAAACACATTGTTGTGGCTGTCGATTACTTTACTAAATGGGCAGAAGCGATGCCTACTTACAATTCCAAAGCCGACAATGCAGCCCGTTTTTTCCTCAACCATGTAATCCCTTGTTTCGGAGTACCAAAGCAACTCGTCTCAGACCACGGCTCTCACTTCAAGGACTCCATTTGGAGAGAATTTTCAATACTCCTTAAGTTTGAACATTATTTCTCCTCCGCCTACTACCCCCAAGGGAACGGCCAAGTCGAAGCTATTAACAAAATTTTGAAGACTATCCTCCAGCGCACTGTCGACAAACATAAATCCAATTGGCATCATATGCTTTTTCCCACATTATGGGATTACCGTACATTGACTAAAACCGCCACTGGATTTACCCCATTCCATTTAGTTCATGGCGTGGATTCCGTCCTCCCCATTGAATGCCAGATACCAACATTACAAATTTCCGTATAACTTCTCCCCAATACTTCACTAATTGAAGAATGCTTACTTCTTTTAGAGCAGGCCGATGAATATTGTCGCGCAGCTCTCCAAACAATCGAAACCGCAAAGAACAGATCTAAACTCTATTACAATAAACATGTTCACCCACGAGCATTTAGTGAAGGAGACCTGGTACTTGGTTTAAAACCAATCCCATGACAAAACGGGAAAAGGAAAGTTCCAGTCTATGTGGCAAGGCCCATATATCATACAGACTTGCCTTGGACATGGAGCATACATTTTGACCGACTCGGAAGGCAATCCCATGCGCAACCCCCATAACAGGTTGTACCTCAAAATATTCTACCCATAAAAATCTACTGGACACCATGGTCCATATTGTACAGTTTTTTAATTAATTTTTTCTCTGTAAATTTTCAAAACCTTACATTTTCATTTTTTCCTGCATGAACATAGATGGATCCTATTCCACTCTACCACATCGGCTTTACCGATGCAACAAATTGTTGGTCTGCAAACCTTGCTTCAGTAGCTTGGGTAATTTATTCCCCTTCACATGAGTTGATCCACCTCGACGAAGTGTGCATAGGTGCTACCACAAACAACCAAGCTGAGTACGATGCCGTAACCAGTCTATTAGCCGCTGCTCTCCAAATAAGCATAAGTCACCTTAATGTTTACCTGGACTCCCAGCTCCTTGTTTCCCAACTCAACAACTGTTACCGGGTACGCAATCCCTATCTATTTATAAAATTTATGCGCACTAAAAAAATGATTTGACACTTTGAATCCATTTCATTCACTCATGTCCCAAGAAATCAAAATAGTGTAGCAGACCAAATGGCTTACAACATTCTAGATTGGCATGTCAACCAACACATGTAGGACATTACAACATGCATCACATAGGCATCAAAAAATCAAATAAAACAAAATAAATAGATCATCACAACATTGCATCCACGTGCATAAACAGGTGCCTCCACGGGCATATAAAACATAATATTGCATCCACGTGCATAACATGTGCCTCCAAGGGTGTACAAAAATCATAACTTTGAATCCACGTGCATCGAACATGCCTCCATGGGAAAACAAACAAACTACAATTGCATCCACATGCAATAAAACATAAACGAAAAGACAAGATGTGCATCCACGTGCATACACGACTATATACCAAAACGCATAAATATATATATATATATCATCATAAGAGTCATAATGTCAGCAGTGCTCTCAACACCCAAATATACTAAAGGTACACTAGCAGTACAAAATGTCTATCAACAATATACATCCCCATATGCTCATCAACATTTGGGGGTAGCTACAAGATCACCTAATCATCACGATCATCGGGCTCCTCTGGCTCATCCTCCTTTGGCTCCTCCAGATCATACTAATCCCGAGCCCTCCTCTCAGCCATCACCACAACTACTCTCAGCAAGATCGACCGCCACTCATGGGGAGCATCAAAACAATGGTCGAGACATGTTGATCTAGATCCCTCCAACCATCATTTGGTGCATCCACTAGTAGTGCCTCCAAGGTATCACGTATGTCCTCTGGGGCATCATCTCGCTGACGCACAACTCCTCAAACACGAGGAGGCGGTGCCACTACTAGTGGAGGTACCACCATCATCATCCATCCTCGACGTCCTATATGATCCACTGGAGGCCTCGGAACAACATCTCCAATGACCCACAGTAAATCAATTCAGTATCATATAAATCTAGCTATACTAATAATCTAAACATGATATAATAGAGAAACAAAAAAAATAGAGATGTACCATCTAAACCCCAAGCCTGTCCCTGAGCTCAAGGCATCTCAAGGTCTCCCAGGAAGTCCATACCCGCATATGGATAGTCATCAATAACAAGGGGCATCTGCTCCCACTAGTCATACATCTCCGATGAAAATAACCGTCGGATGCCACCACCACCCCAGGGCATCATCTCCCCCCACCGCACCATCCGTGGCTCACTCCTCAGTCCCTCCCAAACCGGCACACGTGGTTGCAAGGTAGGTACCCACTCAAAAAATAAACAACAGAGGAAAGAAGCATAACTGAACTCTACTCCCTCCCACCTAACCTTGTTCAGCTCCCGCCAAACACAGGCTAGAAACATCTGCCCCCAAGCAAAATAGGTCCCTGTCAATACATTGTGAACCATCATCATTTTCCCCCCAGACAAATGATGGGGAGCCTATGCACCAAGCAACCGTAAAACACAAGCCACCACCACCTCCATCGCCGGCTCCTGTAGATCTGTGATAGTCAGTGCACTGTTCTGTGCACGGGCTCCTGGAATGCAGAATCTCTCCAGGAGATCCTCAATATCCATACCAGCTGGAATCCTCAGCTGGGTGTCCTTTATCTCACCCAAACAGGGCAATCCAGTAAGGAAGTACACATCGATCAAGGTGATCTCCAGTCGCTCACCTTGCACCATGAATGTCACCTCCTCTGGATCCCAGAAATCAACCAACTTGTTCAATAGATCTCTGACTGAACGCATCATAGGAATTTGAGCAAACTTTAGGAGTCCACCCAAAGCCAAGGCCGCCCACACATCCAGGTCATCCTGAATATTGCCCATCAGTCCCACATCAATCTCCCTCTCCCTCCGCGACACTAGCGGCCTCCTCAGAATCCTGCCAAAACACCACAAAAAATTTTAGAAAAATATTTTTTCCTGACCCAAGCAATCCCCATCGTGACTTTTGGGCCATTAGCCGCGATGAAAATCATGACTTTCAGCCTCACAGTCGTGATGAACATCGCGGGTTTCAGCCCTCACAGCCGCGGTGTGCATCACGGCTGCAATCCCTCACAGCCGTGATGAGCATTGTGACTGCCAGACCCACAGCCACGATGCACATCGCGACTGTAAGCACCCACAGCCGCTATGAACATCGCGGTTGGAAGCATGCACAGCCACGATGAACATCATGGCTGTAAGCACCCATAGCCACAATGAACATTGTGACTTTCAAACCCACAACTTCTATGCACATCGCGGCTGTTAAGCCCATACCCGCGATGAGCATCGCGGAAAATGACCCAAAACCCACGATATTCCGTGTTGACAAGCCAATGAGGAATATTCGCATCTTCTGAGACCCCGACGCTCAACAAAAGTAAATAATTTGAAAGGCTAAGGCACATAGGCTTACCTGAAACTCGCAGAATAAAAAACCAACGGTCGAATCTCCCACAAGTCAAGAAAATGCTCTAACCCAACTCAATTACTCAGTGAAACTCAACGGTGAAAATGACACTTTTCACATTGGGCCGACTTGATATTTATAGAAATTTAACCATTCTCAATCAACCATTTCGGCATCATACGACATCTGTTTTTCAAACAGTTGGTACCATTGGAATTAGGACAGCGAGAACTTCATGATAGTCCACTCATTTTCCCAATTCCACCAAGTCTCATTTTCAGGCATTCTTTACATGCCCCTCGTCGCCTTGTATTGCGTGCCACATTGGTCGTGGTCCATTTTTTACGAGTCTTATATCGCCGGATTCAGTTTTCGATGCTCGTGATGATGTTTGAGACCATTTCTCGCTCTCACCACCATATTTTTCGGGCATTTTTCTCATACCCCTCGTAGCCTCGATTTACCTGCCACATCGACCGTGGTCCATTTTTTATGAGTTTTATATCGCTGGATTCAGTTTTCTGCACACGTGATGACGCTTGAGATCATGTCTCGCTCTCACCCCCATAATTTTTGGGCACTTTTTTAAAATGCCACTCACCGCCTCGGTTTGCATGCCACATTGGCCGTTATCCATTTTGAACAAATTTATATCGTCAGATTCAGTTTTCCATGCTCGTGACGATGCTCGAGATCATCCCTCACTCTCACCAATACGTTTTTGCTCGGTATAATTTTATCCCTTTTTTGGGCTGAGCAACTCCTTTACGAAAAAGGCACTTAGGGAGTTTCTATTAAGCTCTTTTTTTACTCCTAAAACAATGAAAAGAGTGCCGAGAAATCTTGCTTCCTTTCATGCTCTCTAAAAGTATCTGAAAGGGCATCTACCTGGGATAAGTTTACCCCTTTTCCAGACTTTGTAGACTAATTTTGAAAAAGGAATACTCTAGTCACATCGGCTGGAAGAGTTCTCCATTTGCATCATTTTATGCTTTTTCAGGCCTTGGAGACTAACATACGAAAAATAACACCAATGGAGTCTACTTACCGCTTTCAGACTCTCTAAAATTGAAAGCAACCATGAGCAATCACCATCTTAGGCTCGTATAAATCCACAGGACAGTACTCCACCACCAATGCAGAGTCTTCTTATCGTTTTCAGACTCCTTAAAAATGAAAGCACTCATGAGCATGAACAATCCTGGGCTCGCATAAATCCAACGCAGCTCATCACGCGATGCTCATCCTTTTATGAACTGCAGTTTTATACTCCCTCGAGTATATAGTTACATATACTCCTTAGAAGTTGACTCATAGTTATTGAGTCCCTACAGATGTTGGACACCTTCAGCTCCAACAGTTCATCCACCCTTTTGAAACCTTATTCACAATGGTTGTTGCTCTTTTCCAGTGTATCAGTTATATAGATCAGTAATGGTATGACCATGAGTATGTCCCAGAATTGTGTCTCCTCTGGACCATTATGATGTACCAACATATTTTTATGTATTATTCAGGTCCCCCTTCTTGGGCCTAATTGTTATGTATATGTCTTTATACGAGCATAGGTATGCCCGCCTCGTCCATAATCATAGATTATTCGTCATTCATTTTGAGGCCATGTATTTTTTTTAGTTTTTTGTAGCTTCCAAGGGGCCATTTTTCTAGTCTCCAATCGTTCTCTTCTCTTCTCCAAACCCCACGAAAAAAGACAAAAGAACATTGATGTCTATCGGCCATACAATGAGCTCCTGCCCTCACACATCAGGGGGCAATCTGTTAACACCCAAAAAGTGCTCACTAGCTCATTCCCTTATTCACATGACCCATTTGTCCACTTTTTCCACCATTTGAGCCTCTAAACCATCAAAAGTTCACCAAAAAGAACATAATACACCTTTTTCCCCTCAAAATATGTATTTTTCCTCAAAAAACCCTCAAAAATGGTCCAAAATTCCCAAAAAATATTAAAAGGGAATAAAATATAAAAAAATATTCAAAAAAAAGAAAAAGAGGGAAAAAGAGACCTAAACCATGTTGGTTAATACCATTGGTTTCCTTAAAACCATAATAGTATTCCCCATCACCAAAAACTATAAAAAGGTGATAGGGGCTCCTCACTTTTCATCCATATTTCATCCTATCCTCATGCTGCCAAAATCCATCTTGAGCTTTTCCCAACCATTGAAGCATTGGAGAAGAAGAGACCATTGGACATTGGAGCTTCTCAACCTTGGAGCTACCCAAAACTCACCATCCTCACCATTTGAGGTAATACAAAAGTTTTAATTTTAATTTTACATGTTTATGAATCAATTTTGCTTATTGCTATTAATCTAGATTTCTTTATTTTACTGTTTAATTCCATCAATCTATAGTTTATATTTGCTTATTTACATTTATTTATTTGAGACTGCTGCTACTAGTTAGCAGGTGCATCCTGGCACATGCTTGGTTGAAAAACCAAGCAACAGACACTACAAGGTCTAGAATCATACACAACATGATGTTTCCACATATATGGTTGTCCTAAAATAACATCACAAATTGCAACTAGGGAAACATCACATATTACCTCATCTTTGAAGGGCTTGATGACATAGGATAGGCCGCATTGTTGAATGACGTGGACATGTTGTCCCTAGCTTAGCCAACGATGGTGTATGGTTGTGGGTGTGGCATCGTCAACAGCTTCCATATTTTGATGACCTCGACCGATATGAGGTTCTTTTGGCTACCAATATAAACAATGAAATGTAGTGGATTCCCCTATACCCATAGTTGTGAATGGAAGAGGTGCTCCCATTCCTCTAGATCCTCCAACTCTTCTGATTGGATATTTGCAGTTGTGATGGTGGCACTAGGTTTTGCGTCAATGATCCACTTTCCCCTTTCTTTCTCTGAATCAGAGTTTGATCCAGTGTCCAGATTTGGGGATTTTGTCTCATCCATCCTCTAGGGATTTGAGTGGCATTCATAAGTGTTATGCTAGGGGATTTTATGGAAATCACGCCACTTTCTAGTGTCCTACGATTTCTCATTACCCTTCTTTTCTGATGGATTGGGATGGTTGTCAGGATTTTGGCTATCCTTGTTATGTCCTTTGCTTTGTGAGTTAGGGACACCTTTTCTAGGATTTTGTTGTTGTTGATTTGCAAACCCAAAATACTGATTTTTCTTTTGCTTAAATGTTTTCTCAATCTTGACAGTGTACCGATAAGTAGCCCGAGTGTGATACCCCAAAATATTATTATTTAATTTTGAATTATGAATTGTGAATATTATTTTTATGTAAGAGTTATTTAAAACTCAAAAACAGAAAGTGACACTTTGCATAAGATACTAATTTTTTAATATTAAATAAAAGAAAAAGGCACTTGGAGAGTCAGCTAAATAAGGGGACACCACCATGGAACAAGAGAACATGTGTAAGCAAACAAGATAAATATTGACTAGTCAAATCCAATCTAAAACTCAACAAGCAAACAAGATCCTAAATCAGAGGGATTTATGGATTGATTGGAGATTTTATTGGGATGGCACAAGACCTGGGAAAAACTATATATATTATTGCACTGAGATAGCATGGGACAATGTGTTGTGCATAGAGGAACTGTGTTGAGTGTTCTCTTTTTTTTCTAAGTACATCATTTCTTGTTACAGACTTTGAGAGAGAGAGTGCCATGTGGAAGTGATTTCTTAGTGTTCTAGTGCATGGTGGTGATCTAGCTTGGGGGTGGAGTTGAGAAAATAGTTGAGTTGCTCTTTCCTATTGTTGGGACGAGTTGACTCTCTAAGAATCTAGTTTCATTGTTGCAAGTAAGTATATGTTCTGGTTATACAAATAAATTATTAACAATGATGTAGTTTTGTCGTATAAATTGTAATTCATTAATGGTATAAATTATTGATGTGGGTTTTTTTAAAGTCATATGGCGCAACATGCCAAGTACACCAGTTTTTGTAATGAATGAATTTTACACCATTCGGATCCATGTTAAAAATGGAAGTCTAGTACTTTGTTTTCTTTTACCTGTTGTTGAAATAAATATTATCAATCTTTTTATAATCTTGGTCATGGTATGATCTGAAGGGATTACTTAAATCCACGATGGTATATGATATTGAAAAGTAAAAGAATACAACTATTGTTTCCTGCTTTTGAACAATAGTTTTATAACAATAGTGAGCCCATAGATAAGATCTGTGTACTTATTTTATGTACAAGGGATTGTATTTATATTGATTTGTATGGAAAAATAATGGATCAAAACCTTGCACCATCGTTGAAACCTTTACTTACATTAAAATCGAACCATAAATTCGTTTCTATTTTGATATCTAGTTGAGTTCGAGTTGGAAAATATATCTTATGATTTCTTTTATGTAAATATTGTATAGAAATTTTGCCTATGTTTCAAAAGCAAATTCGGTGTATAAAATGACTGCATTTGAGTTAAAGATAGAGCCCAAGCATTTGCTTTGCTAAGTATGCAAACATCTTATAAAATATGTGATCTCTATTAAGAGAAAGATATCCCCTTTCATAAATAAAAAAGATAAAGGTTTGAATATACAGAGTTAAACAAATTTAGGAACTATGTGTAAATGCCCTGTTTCTTCGGTATACGATATTGAAATGTAAAAGAATACATATTTTGTTTCCTACCCTTGAGATATAGTGCTATAAGAATAGTTATCCCATAGATAAAATCTGCATATTCCTTTTCTTCACAAGGGTTTGCGTTTATATTGTTTTATATGGAAAAATAATGGATCAAAGCCCCTTCATCATTGTTGAAACTTTTGCTTATTGTAGCTAGTGTTTTCATACTAGCTCGTGCTAAAGAGAATCTACTAAGGATTATGGAACCCTTAGTAGCAGTTCTCAAAATATGGATAAAAAATAGATGATAATATGTGTGAGTGCAAATAATAATGAAAATAAATCTAACTAATTACTGCAGTAAAAAATAACAAATAGATCGGAACCCATGAAGTATATTTTGTATTATGTCACAAAGAAGGGTTTACAATAGGGGTTACCTCAAGAGGTGAGTAGGAGTGGGCCCTCGCATATGTACGAAGGGTAGTGCTTCAGGTCTCCAGATTTCCTTGCTCTTCTCCAAATGCTCAAGAGGTAACCAAGACTCAACTGAATGGGGAACAAAATTTCAAGGTGATAGGCTCAAGTTCAAAAGAAATTTTGGCAGCATAAGGGTATGAAGAGTGATCATGGATGTGAAATGTAGGGCCTCGAATACCTTTTTATAGAAATTTTGGGTGGTGTAATATTGACCCATAGTTTTGGGCGACTAGCGGTATTTGATGTTTTCCCTCTTTTTTATTTTATTTTGACTTTTTTCCCCCTTTTTCTTTTCTTTTTTGGGGATTTTGACCCTTTTTGTGGGTTTTAACCTTTTTTGAAGGAATTTAGTTATTTTTTAGGCAAATGATGATTTTTCCCATTGGTTACCAATTTAGGGATTTGGGGTTTCTGGACGCCAAAAATGTAGGAAAAAGGGGTAAATGGGTTATGTGACTAGGGAAATGAGCCAATGAACAATTTTTGGGTGTTAACAGATTGCCCCCTGATGTGTGAGGGAAGGAGCTCATTGTATGGCAAGTAGACATCATAGGTATTGACTTTTTCCAAGGGTGTGAGCATTGTGATGGCGTAGAGCAGAGACTAGTTGGAGACTAGAACATGTGCTCCATACAAACTGCAAGGTCTAAAACTAGAAATATATCACCTCAGTAATGAATGAGGAATAATATCAATGTTACAACATTATTACACCTTAGGACCTTAGTCATACATCATTTTGGTGATTAATTGGTCCAAAACAGGTTAATAATTACAATCCAAGGTTGTTAGAAGTTAGTTAGCGAAAATCATGGCTTAACCACCAATGGGCCAAAATAAGTTAAATATAGTTTTTGGCACCCTAATTATGAACACCACTAGCATTTATTGCCACTA
This sequence comes from Larix kaempferi, assembly GCA_027924585.1. Classification (NCBI taxonomy): domain Eukaryota; kingdom Viridiplantae; phylum Streptophyta; class Pinopsida; order Pinales; family Pinaceae; genus Larix; species Larix kaempferi. Next base: position 287,312 of record BSBM01001792.1, read on the forward strand.
TCTAAGCTAAGGCGCCATGTTTCACCATTTTAAGGAAACTATCTTTGACCTAATGCTCCCATGCATTGAACCTAGTCATTTTGAACCTTTATTAGTTGTTTTGGCCTCTCCTTGGATACCTAACTCCACCCAATCCTATCCACCACATGTGTGAGCCTCATTAATGTCTTCTCATGCATAACCAACATTTAGGTACTTAATGTCTTCTCATGCCTAAATGGGTTAGAACTAGGATCCTTTTGGTCAACCTAGGGGGGATTGAGGTCTAATCTAAGCTAGCCACTTGTACAACCTCCAAATCAAAACAAATTCTTCCTATTGTTATATAAGGAGAATCCAAATTCATTGTTGGTTTGGACAATTAATAAAATATGATATTTGATCATTTGTTTCTCTGGTTTTTTATCATTTATATTACTGGGTTTTTATCATTTGTGACTGGTTTTGATAATTTATATTCTAGAATTAATTTTGCACATATATCTTGCATAGTAATCTATTTGTTTCAAATGTGAGGTAATCTATAGTATCTATATCCTATTTTGATAGATATTTTACATGGTATCAGATCTCTTGGAGCTTCTATTCAAACCAAGACTGCTGTAGAACTACTCCAGAAGTAGTGGAGAAACTACAAAATTCCCCGGGGCTATGTCCTTGAAGCCATTGGAGAAATCCATTGGAGTTTACCTAGGGTGTGATTTACTCCCAACTGTTCCTTGTATCAAGTAGGGTTTGGATCTGTTAGTGTATATCCCCTCCTGAGTGTTGAGAGTTTTATTGTAGGTACACAAGTGCACCATTGTCACCAAGTGCGCAAGAAGCAGAAGATGGAGAAAACTCATGTAAATTTTCTCGCTCCATTCAACTATTTTGAGTGGAAGGAAGAAATGGTTATCCAGTTGAGATCCAAGGGTCTCTTTAGAATCACCATGGGTATTGAGGTTGAGCCAAACTCTACAGTTGAGAAGTCGAAGTTCTTCAACAGAATGGATGAGGGATTCGTCATGATTTGTCTCAGTATTTCAAGAGAACTCATGTTTTATGCTGAAAGTATAGCTACACCAAATGAAGTATGGCTCAAGCTCAAGTATTGTTTTGGAAAGACTAGTGAGATGAGGGGCCATCAGCTTGAAAATGAGCTAATCTCATTGAGGCCAAACAACTTGATTCCATCCAGGACTTCTTCACCAATTTCAAGATATTGGCCTTGCAAATCAAACAGTGTGGCATTGACAAGAAAGAAGAACAGTTGGTTATGTGCATCATTTTGAAGTTGGGTCCTGAGTACTCAATCTTTGTCTCTACATGTCACTCCACCAAGCTTAAAGTTAGAAATTGGAAGATGCCATATTTGGCTAATTTCATGGAGATGCTAACTCAAGAGAAAGATAAGTTGGTCTTGATGGGTTCCATTAAGAAAAAATATCAAGTTATTATTGCTGTATATTCGAGACAAGCAAGAGGAAAGAAAAATCCCAAGGGTTCAAAACCACAAGAGAAGAAGAAATACAAGGATAAGCCCAAATCTTCTAATGGGGGTTTGAATCCTGTCAAAGACAAGGGAAAGAATAAGGAGAAGAGAAAATGCACCTAATGTCAAAAGGGTTGGCACCCTGAGAGTGCATGCATGAAGAAAACTATTGATATGATGACCCATCTATAGAAAAAGAACATTCCTCTTCCAGAGATTTCAAAGAAGAAAGAGGGTGTTTCTGAAGACAAGGAGAGGTGCCATGCATTGATGGCTAGTACCTCAGATTCCTCTTCTTTCATCATTGATTTAGGTGCCTCAAGGAACATGGATTATTCAAGAGATTCATTCTATACTCTTGCTACATACAGTGGTTCTTCCATTCTCATGAGATATGACTCAGAAATACCTACTAGAGGAATTGGGAAAATCTCACTAGAAAATGGGTACTTCAATAATGTACTGTATGTGCCTGATCTTGCAGCAAACTTACTCTCTGTGTTCCAAATGACCCATACTGGTTCGGCCAAGAGAGTGATCTTCACTCAGGATCATGTGGAGATATCAGAAGTTTCGACTGGAAAAGTTGTAGCAGTGGGTGTTGCAGAGCATGAAGAATAATTTGCATCCATGTCTTACCATTATGATTACTACTATGAGTACAATGCTTATGATCAGTATGAAGATGATTGTGAGCAATATGAAGAAGAATGTGAATGGTATGAGGAAGAGGTGCCATCATGTAGCACTTCTTACAATTTCATAAGGAATGAAGGTTATTCTTATGACCCTATGTATGACGAAGATATATGTGATGAACCACCGAAGGATAATTCTATGAATGAATTACAAATATTCAGAGCAACATGTAACACCTTGCCCAAAAATTATCAGGCATATCTTGATCTGTATAAGGGAGATACACTAAAGGCCATTCCTTTTGAATACTTTGCTGATTGGGTGTTTAAAAATAGGCCCAAAAATGAAGATGTGGATTTAGTGAAAAAAGGTATATGCCCTTCTTGCAAAATAACTTGGAGACAAACTCATATATATTTGAGTGAAAAGGAGGAGCGAAATGAGGAGACCCCTGATCCACCTAGTTTTGAAGGTGGTGAATTAGAAGAAGCATTACATGAAGAGGATCAAAATTCACTCCCAAGTGACTCTGAAAAATATGAAGAGACATCACATGATCATGAAGAAGACTCCATTGAAAATATTGAAGATCATTCCGAGACACATTCTACTTTGGACATGAATCAAAGAGCATCTACTGATGGATGCTTGAATTATGAAGGAGTACCACTGATGGGTGCTCACACCTCTATGTTGGTGACATAGAGATCACTCTTGAGAGTGTTTTTTCAAGCCAAAGTTCCATTAATCATTAAAATGAGGGCCTTGTAGTAGTTGAATAAGAACCAAGATCAACTTCCCCATCTCCACTTGATCTTAATGAAGTTGGTCCAAGCAGAAAGTAAAAAGAAGAGGAGGTCCCTCTACAAGAGCCTCTTTTTCTTGAAGGGTCATCAAAGATGAATGGAAAGAATGTCTAGGAGACCCTTAGAATACTCCATGACACTCAATCATTGGTGTCAAATTCTTGTTGGAGATTTTCTTCATTGAAGGATCCATCCTTCCTTGAAGACATGGAGAAGATTCAAAAAACAATGTGCAACATCAAAGGTAATGCCATGTCTTTGATATTTTATAGAAACAATTTGGTTTAGATTAATGAATGGTTATATGGTGAATACTTGAAGAATAATGAGGATATTCATAAGCTCAAAATGAAAAATGAGCAACTTCTTGATAGTTTTCAAGATACTTGTTCTTCCTCCTATGTTTCAGATTATCAAACATAAGATTTCTTGGAGGGTTCTCATGACATGATGGATCATGAGAAACATGGTAACTTGCATGTTCTTGATTTGTTTGAAGATGAACTTGATGAGATCCAATCACTTGTTGTGGTGGAAGAGGAACTTGAGTTTCCTCTTGGAAATGGTTACACACTTTTTGAAGATGTGTATGATTCCACTACCTTGGAACCAACCTATGAGCAAATTTTTGCACTTTTGAGGGAGGTGAATTATCCTACCCTTATGGACCCTTCACATGATGGCACTTTTTCATTTTCTGATCATTTGGGTGAGTTGTTTCATTCTCCTACATCCTACACTTCCATATTTTGCAGCATTCATTCTAATGAAGTATGGGTGAAAGGTTTCTTTTTGAATGTGCCACATGAGGAGTATGAAACTCCTATATCTCATTTAGGTGATGAAATGATTAGGGCACTTTCTTATTTACATTTTCAGTAGCATCCTTTGTTACCTTATGATGATACTTATCTACATGGATTCACTTATGATGTTCACTTGATTCACTTGATTCACTTGAAGACTCGTGATTTTCCTTGATCCTTGCTTAGTTCAATTGATGTTGGAGGAACTTCATCAAATACTTGTGTGAAGAGATATATGATTGGAGAAAATTTTTATTTTCAGCAACATCCTTTGTTATATCTTGATGATACACATATCCATGGATGCATAAATGGAACTTTTGTGAACCCTTTGAAGACTCATTGTTTTCTTTGCTCCCTAATTGGTTCAGATTTTAGTGGCAGTTATTCATTCATTTCTTGGATGAAAGAACACATGGCTGATTATTTTGATGCATCTTACATCATTTTGGATAAGCCTTATAGGACATGGGATACTAACCTATTTCATTGGAGAATGTTTGATTGGTCACTTGATGCTTGTATGCACTTGAAAAATGGTGGTCTACTTAATTGGAGGTACAAGCACTTTCATGATTCTTTCATGACGCACCTCCTTTATGTACATTTTTATTATGTTGTTATGTAATTTGATGATCTATATTTTGTACTTATTATGATTGGAAAAATGCATACAAGGAAATGGGATCCAGGAATTCTCTTTCCTAATGGTATGGGTTGGAGAGCACTGCTAATTGTTGGAGTGCAATACAAGCAATGGGACCCTGGGATAATTTTAGTGTCATTGGTTTCAATATTTTGGGGAAACAAGTAGTATGGGAGATTGATTCCCCACTTAATAAGGTTATTTTAATCAAAGTAGTTCAGCAACAAGCAAGGTGGTTCCTCTCTAAAATTTTCATGGAATCTTGAAGACTCAAAGTTGGGAAACTCAGTGGCAACTTCAAAGAATTATACAGTGGTATTAGAAAGGGTTTCCAAAATATGAAAGAGGTAAAGAGTAATTGTGCAAAAAAAAATTTGATGGATTTAATTAATATTTTGTTGTTTAGTGGTGATGTTACAAGGGATATCAATATGAAAAATAAAACCCACATCTCCTTGCTTTTGGAAACAAACAATTGTAGTACATGAGTGCCACTACTCAGAGTTTTGGAAATAAATTTTTGGAAGCAATTTTTTGGAAATAAAGCAGGTTCTTCAACATCCATGTTTTAAATTTATTGAGGACAAGCAATATTGGGAGGGGAGGATTTGTCATGTCCCCAAATTTTGCATTGGGTCACAATGTCCTAAGCCACTTGGCCATACTCATGATAGTTTGCCAAATTGGTGCTAAGGGTCAAATAATTTCCAAGAATCATGTCCAAGTTAGTAATAATGTAAAATTATATCCAAATGGACAAGGTGGGTCACATTAAGATAAATTCCCAATTCAAAGTTTGTAATATACCCATCCAAATGAACTATCATGGAGGAAAATTACTAGTTCCCTAGGTTGGGGGTGGAAGCATTAAAAGTTGGAATAAGGGACCTACAAGACCCGAAATTACCTTAGACTTACAAATTCACATTAAATGAGTCAAATAAATAATAATAATAATAAAATAAGATGGCATTGGATCATGAGGGCATGTAAGAGGTTGTGGGAGCCACATGTGGCAAGATTCCCCACTATACTTGGCATTATTCTTTCACCAATTCGAGTTCAAGATGAAGGGTAACATACTTGGGGGAGTTGAAGAGGTATTATTCATGGCATGAATCATGTAAGGTTGAATTGGAGTGGAAGAGAAACTCCTGTGGAAGAATAGGAGGCACCTTAGAAGAATTGTGACACTTGGAGCTAGATTCCCTAACTCCTATGACAGTAATGATGAAGATTCTATGACACTTATGACAAAGTTCATAAATGATTGCTGAAATCTGACATAAATGACATGTTAGGGCTAAAAATAGCCTCCAAGAGGGCGTACAAGGAGATTTATGGCAGCCATGATTCCCTCATTTGAATTGATGGAAGAGGACAGCTAGGAAAAGTTGGACAAGCGGCATTCATGTGAATCTCTCCCTAATTTGAGTTGGGATGAGTTTCTTGGAGGGAATTCGAACTAAGGAGGCCTTGGAGGTTAATAGAAGACAATAAAAAATAAGGATACGATATTTTGATCATTTTCTCATTTGGAAAAAATTGGAGAGCTTAGCTTATCCTTGCAAGGTTGATGCTTATCCTTCTTTCCTTAGAATTAATTTCGAGGGTGCAAGATGTTAGGATATTTAGACACTTAGGAGTTAGTTAAGATCAACTTGTGTAATATATCCGTTAGGGATAGTGTGTTTCTTTAGTATGCATTAGTATGCATTTGTAAATACTTAATCCGACGGTCACGATATGTTCCCGACATAGAGTGATCCGACGGCTCAGCTTCTCTTAGATCAAACCTAACCTTCATCCGTGGCTTAACACCCGATTGGTCCATGATCTCTATTTAAAGAGCATGGAGGGTCATTATTTTGTTGCTCGATTATTAGAAGCTCATTTGTAACTTTCTTTCTTTGCATAATAAATTGTCCCGTAGAAGCTATTTGGCCAGGGCCATGGAGTGTTTCCCTCACGAGGGTTTAAACCACGTCAAAACATCGATGTGTTGATCTGTGATCTATTTGTGTGAAGTGGTTTCTCTTGGTGTTCGGTCCTTTGGTAGTACCCTGTGTACCCGAACATGGTATCAGAGCTTTTATGAAGTGCCGCTTTTGGTTATGATCTAGATCTTGAACTGTTGTTGCCGAAACTCGAAAGGGTTTCTAGTCCTGGTATTTTTGTGCATTTATGGGCTGTGGGAGGTGTTCCATTGCGTCCGGAGCATCGTTTCCATTGGGAAATAGTTTCGTTTGATCGAAAACAGTTCCCGGTTGCTCTAGAAACGCGTATTTCATCATATCTGAAGGTATAATGTTACAGTAATGCATTTTTTTATTTTCTTTTTTTAAAAGGAAAAAATATCATATTTCATCATTTTTTACTGCTAGATTTTTTTTTGGATTCAGATTGTTGCTTTCTCATCTGCGTATGCTCTTTTCCATGCACCTTGAGCGATCTCGGCAAATCAGAAACAGAAAGGGAAAGGGTTTTTCTCGGCTACGTATGCTCTTTGCCGTGCACCTTGCGCGATCTTGGAAAATCAGAAACAGAGATAAAACGTAGACTTTTCGGGAAATCTAACAAGATCTAACTCCACAAGTGTGGAAATTTTTTTTTGTTTCGATTTGTGGTTTGTTTTACAGGAAAAAGGGCAAGCACGCAAACCAAGCAAGAAGAGTAAAAAAAAAAAAAAAAAAACCCTTCCTCATTCCCATATTTTACATACCTTTTAATCTAGCTCACTTGGTTCAAAGTTGTTTTATTCCTTAATAGGTCTTGAGTTCAAGTCTTAGGAAGTTACTTTTAAAAGAAAAAGTGCATGCAATTTCTATTTTCAAGTTATTTTATTGTAAAAGTGCATATCACTTAAATAATAAAAAATAAAAATACAAGTGAGTCACTTAAGTTTTTATTATTATTGTTGCACTATTTAAAAGTAATATCATTGTAAAAGTGAATTCACTTATTTTACAAAAGTGGTGCACTTAAAGCAACTTTCCTGTAAATTAATTGTCAAAAGGTTCATCTTGGGAAGAGGGGGGTTCTTTTTTTTGCTGGACATTTTTTAGCTGCCACGTCACTATTGGGGACATCTTCAACAGTTTATTTGTTCAAGCATAACTTCATCATACAGAGTCAGTTTTCAGTGTCGTTTTTTTTTAAACCACCTATTTTTTCGATCTCTTCACATCTAGACTATTGGCTTCTGCTTTTACAACCATTAATTTACAAATATGACCGCCCCTTGTGATATTCTACTTAACAGTTCCAACTATTTCTCATGGAAATCTCGTATGGAGGATGTTCTACGAAGTAGAGGACTTTTTAAAATTACCTCAGGGAAAGAAAAAGAACCCACTGATAATGATAAGAAAATAAAATGGGAAAATAGATGTGATGAAGCTCGTGGATTGATTGAGATGTCAATCTCTACTGATTTGCGATTCCACATATCTGGAATTGATGAACCTAATGCTGCTTGGGACAAGTTGGAATCTGTGTTTGGTAAACACAATGAAATTCGAGGTCACCAACTCGAAAATGAGTTGATTTCTTTAAATCCAAGTGACTTTTCATGCATTCAAGATTATTTATCTAAGTACAAAACTCTTAAACTCTTATGTGCAGAATGTAAGATTGAGAGGGAAGACAAACAATGCATTTATCATATTCTTTCCAAACTTGGACCTGCATATTCTGTTTTTGTATCTACATTTTACTCCATGAAAGCATTCTTGAATGCAGCTAGCTATCAAGAGCCTAGTCTTGAATCCTTTTGTGATTCCTTGATTAGAGAACAAGATAAACTCATTCATCTTGGAATAATCAACAATGCAGATACATCTGGGAAAGCCTTATTGTTGTTAAATTTTCTGAATTTACTTCAATCTGATCTAGGATCTTAACTGAGAGAACAACATGTACAGCATATCTACAGCATATCAATCATGGAGACAATAATGCAAGCACACAAGAGACACAAAGATTTACTTGGGGAAAACCATAAAGGTGAAAAACCCCAATAACTTCCTCAGAGATAGATAGAGCAATGATACAACCAACCAAGAGAGATAGCCATAACCTAGCAGCAAATCCTCCTCCTCCATAAGTGCGCCACTCCTCCTTGAGTGCATGTGTGAGAAGTGAGTGAGCAAATAGAGTGCCTCCCGCACTCTATTTATACTTGACTTGACTTGCTTTTTTACCTAACTCATGTAGGCTCGAACTTAACCACATAACATAATGCTGAGTGGGCCGACCCCCAATAGGGTGGTCTAATAACCCTTCGAATCACATGGCCGACCCCCAATAGGGTGGTCTAATAACCCTTTGACCCACATGACTTATACAGGGCCAACCCCAAACAAGGTGGTCTAATAACCCATCAAGTATAAGTTACAACACTTACAATATAAATAACGACACTTCCGTATAGAGGAATAATAACATCTCTATAGGAATACAATATACATATATGTGAAATACATTATGAAGTTACATATACATCAACACTCCCTCTTAACTAGGAAGGTATTTCTCAGCACAGATCTTCTAGCACAAGTCATCTTCTCTGGATCATCGTCACTGGATAATCGTCATCGAGTCATCATCATCGTCACTGCTGCTACTATCTTAATCAATCTCTGAATCTACTCGTCATAGGAAGTTCTACAGAGCCAGTCCTTTTTCATACTGGATGTAGGCCCACCACCTGCAGGTCTTTGTCATCACTGGCCATACTGTGGAATCCTCAGGACTTATTACGTGCGTCACAAAACCTCGAAAGAGCATCCCAGGATGTTACAGGTACACAACTCCGACCTGTAGGATCTCCCAGGGCGCTATTACATGTGACCCCACCACAAAACCTCGAAAGAGCATCTCAAGATGTTACGGGTACACAACTCCAATCTGAAATCTCCCAGGGCACAAATTACATGTGGTCCACCAAAAAACCTAGCAACAGCATCTCAGGATGTTACGGGTACACAACTCCGACATGAAATCTCCCAGGGCACAAATTACATGTGGTCATGGAAAAACCTCGAAAGAGCATCTCAGGATGTTACGGGTACACAACTCCGACCTGAAATCTCCCAGGGCCCAAATTACATGCCATAGGACAAAACCTCGCAAGAGCATCTCAGGATGTTACGGGTACACAACTCCGACCTGAAATCTCCCAGGGCACAAATTACATGTCCTCCTAGAGCAATGTCTCGAAAGAGCATCCCAGGCTGTTACGGGTACACAACTCCGACCTATAGGATCTCCCAGACATGCTCCTCTGCACAACCTGATCCACGGCCACAGAGTATCAACCTGATACTCACCATACATCGTCCTGATGTACTCATGATCATCCTGATCATCATCACTGCAACGTCCTGCTGCACGTCATCTGGAGCAACATCCTGAAGCTCATCATCCATGATCATCCTGATCATCACTGCAACATCCTGCTGCATGATCCACCTGATCATCAATGCATCCACCTGATGCATACCAAGTATCTACCTGATACATATCATCATACATGATCCACCGGATCATACAATGTATCCACCTGATACATGATACATATCACCGTACATGATCCACTTGATCATACAATGTATCCACCTGATACATATACAGATACATGGTCCAAGCATCCAACATGATGCATATACAAAATACATACACATGATCCAACTGATCATATCCAGCATCCAACATGATGCATACATACATAAATGATCCAACTGATCATATCCAGCATCCAACATGATGCGTACATACATAAATGATCCAACTGATCATATCCAGCATCCAACATGATGCGTACATACATAAATGATCCAACTGATCATATCCAAGCAGAAACCAAAACATCATCCTGATGCCCATTATCCAGCGCTTACATCCACAGCCATGTGAAGGATCCTCCTTCCAACATGCTTGGAATGGCTTCAGCAAATGTGTCCATCACTTCTTCCTCGAAGTGTCCTTGATCTAAATAATGCCAAGCCTCTCTCTGAAGTACTCGAACTTCACTCTGGCTAGTGGCTTCGTCAGCACATCTGCAATCTGCTCGTCCGTCGCAACATATAGAAGCTTCACAGCTCCTCTCTGCACCATATCCCTGATATAGTGATATTTGATCTCTATGTGTTTCGACCTGTCATGAAACACTGGGTTCTCGGACAGCTTCACACAACTCTGGTTATCACAGAAGATACCAGTAGCCTCCAACGGGAGATCAAATAACTCAGACAGTAGCTTCCGTAGCCATACTGCCTCACAACTAGCTGAACAGGCTGCAACATACTCTGCCTCAGCTGTACTCAGTGCTACACAGGACTGCTTCCTGCTAAACCAAGAGATCACACCTGATCCCATACTGAAGCAACACCCAGATGTGCTCTTCCTATCTGTAGCACTGCCAGCCCAATCTGATTCAACATAACCCTGTAGGTTAAACTTTTGATTCGCCTCATACCTGAACCCATAATCCACTGTACCCTTCAGGTACCTCAGAACATGCTTTACAGCAACCAGGTGAACACTCCTCGGATCCGCCAGGAACTGGCTCAATGTGTTCACAACAAAGCAAATGTCTGGTCTCGTGTTCGTCAGGTACATCAAGGACCCAATCATCTGACGATACATAGAGACATCAATCGGCTCAGATGAAGCATCACATAGAAGCTTCAGATTTGATGCCATAGGTGTGGCCATGGCCTTGCAATCCATCATCCCGAACCTCTTTGGGATCTCTACTGCATACTTCCCTTGTCCAAGGAAGATTCTATCTGCACTCTGCCACACCTCCATGCCAAAAACAAATAGTGCATCATCCCCAAGTTCTTCATCTCGAACTCGGTAGTAAGATTCCGCTGCATGTTGGAAATTAATCTATCTTCACCATACCAAGTTCTGCACATATATGATTCCCTATCATGTGTCTCAGAACCAAGTGGCTGCTCTACATACACTTCTTCTTCAACTACACCATTCAAGGAAGCTGTCTTGAATCCATCTGGTGTATCTTCTATTTCATCACTTTTAAATTTCTCAATGCTTCCATCTGCAACATGCTTGATCTGATAGTTCCAATTGGAAGTCATAGCAAACATCATTCTTCATGATCGACGGATCATGGCATTTCATTTCTTCATCCCAGATCCTGGGAACTTCAATATCTTCAATATCTTCAATAGATATCTTTGTTGCTGGAACAAAATGTTGTAGTTCTTCTTTTGTAGGAGATGGCATATGATCTTTCCTACACAACAAGTTAAATTGCATGATTAGAAAACATCTCATAGTTTTCAGAACAAATTCTTACACATAAAGAAATATGCCATACAGTCATGCAATTATCTTAGCCAATGCTTCAATACAACATTTATCCATATTCCGTAACTTTCTAGATGCCTTCCAATCTCTACCAGAACATTGTTAAGAGTGTGCACAACTCCCAACATGTCAGCAAAGAGGTTTCATTCTAGATAAGTTGCAATGGAATGTTGTACAGTGCCATAGGCCACTTACCCATGCATATTAGGAGTATACTGTTCATCAATGCAATTATTCTAATATGCATAATACACAACCTAATTCTAGGAACATCAGTATATACATTATTGAACAGTATTATTTAAGAAATGACAATTCAAATACTTATCTTTGTTTGTTCGTTGGGTGGACTCCCTCTGAGTCTTCGCTTCCTTGTAGGAGCTGCTGGAGTCCTAATCTGAAGTAGCTTCTTCTACACCTTTCTGTTGTGGGATGTAGAGAGATGGTCAACTCCCTCTGAATATCTGCATCCTTGCATAAACCACTGGAGTGTACTCCCTCTTGATCTTTGCTTCCTGGATTACCTATTCTTGAATCTCATATTCATCCTTGGTCCCTATGCATGCTTATTAGTATCATGAATGTGTTATCCTTGTGATCTCATATAAAATCATACATTCATTAGTATACTATTAAAACACAATAATCTCAAGCATGTATAGTCATGATCATTTCAAACAGAAATAATAAGCATTAGCATTCAAGGATTCTTATGGTTAGTCAAATCATAAGAACCATAACATGTATAAACCTGTAATTACTCAAACCTATGACTCTTCAGGTTAGTTGAATCATCAATCAAGATAAGAGATATAAAATGCATAAAACCTGTGATTATTCAAACCTATACCATCATGATTCTTCTGGTTAGTCATATCATCAATTATGTTAAGAAACATAATATGCATACAATCATGATTATTCAAACCTATGACTTCATGAATAATCATTATCAACAACAGTATAAGATCCTAACACAAGGTAGGATTCTATCTTGATATAGGAAAAACATACCTGGATTAGCATGCTAGCTATTTATGTCTAACATACTCACATGATGTCTTCTTGTTCTTCTTCAATGACTTGTGCTAGTAACCTGTATATCTCATAGGTTAACTATTACAAAACCAAGTTATACATACCTCGTAAATGGATCTTCTATGAGATCCATGACAATGGATGAATCTTTGTCCTCATGTTATCATGATCATATGTTATTGGACCAGAACATGATTTGTCTTTCTTGGTGTACCTTTCATGTTAGTAGACAACATAAACCTCATACAACACCATAATGCATTAGTACAATCATAAGTGTCAACAGCCTAACCAATGAATATCTTCTATCATGCATTCATAATTTTGTTAAGGTGATACGACAAATCTAAAATCAAAATTGTACTAACCGTAATAACATGAAGACAAACATACCATAAACTTAATCATGGACAAATATCGAAACATACCTCGATGAGTCATACCTGTCGAGATCGCTTGTAATCTTCTTATGTAAGGCCTTAGCCTCATCTCCCTCTGAAACAGGAACTTCTTCACTCATGCAGATGATCAATCCATCTTCTTCTAGGATTAACCCAATCCACTTGATTTGCAAGAACTGGACCTGGAGCTGGATATGGGTTTGTCAGAGAAACCCCAAAAATTCAAACTTTGAATTTCAAACTTCCGAAAGGATAGAAATATGCGCCTTGATGAGCTGATCAAACTGGTATATTCAGAATTTGAAAACTACAAAGTTTCACTCCTCAATTTTGCCTTTGAAACTTCCGGATTCACTGGACATGACCCTGAACTGGGGTTTGATGAAGCCCACTCTTTTTCCCCATCAAAAGGTTTGATCCAAATCTCTAAGCTTCTATTTTTCTGAGGAGCTTCCAGCCGTGGTCACAGATTGCAAAAATTCCCATTTTTACAGAAGCCCTAGTTTTCCACTTTTCTGATCAAAGTCCCGAACTAGGGTTTGATCAAGCCCGACCTTTTTCCCATCCAAAAATTATGATCTTGGTCTCTAAATTTCTATTTTGATGAGTAGCATTCAGCCGTGGTCTCCTATTACAAAAATTCCAACTTTCTTCAAAGCCCTAAATTCCGGAAGCCATGAATGAAGGTACTCAAAAATAATTCTGTTTTGACAGAAATATGTACCTGATTGTTTCTTGTTTAACTCCAAACTTTTCAATCCACAGGGTCTGAAAACGTTTTTTGAGATAGCCTGACCTGTTATCTTTCCATCCTGACAGGTCTGACCTCAATTGGATTCTCTGAGAGAGAGTTATGTCAAATGTCGCAACGTGACCTGTTTTGGGATAAAACAGAAGAGAGAACTTGTACGGCATGCCACGTGTCACTGTTTGAACTTCGGCCTCTGAAAACGTTTCTTGAGATACCTCGGCCTATTATCTTTCCATCCTGATAGGTTTGACCTCAATTGGACTTTCTGAGAGAGATTTATGCCAAGTGTCGCAACGTGACCTGTTTATGGGATAATACAGGAGAGTAAACTTGTACGGCGTGCCACGTGTCACTGGTTCAACTTAGGCCTCTGAAAACATTTTTTGAGATAGTACAGTCTGTGTACTACCTGTAAATTTTTACGAAATTTTATTTGGAGATTCCTATCCCAAGTTATGACCTTTTTCCCAAGGTCACCTGATTTTGACTCAGATCTGGAAGAGGCAGAAACCCTATATTGTACAGATCATAAATCACAAATTACAACGAATTAGAGGTTTTCCTTTGGACACAAGGTACCTGGAGATTCAATATTCGTCTTGTAACAATTTCAGATCCGAAAACTTCACCAAAACGGATTTATAGCGAAAGTGCTACGATGACTGGTTTTTGCTATATCAAGCCCTAGCATCGTAAGTGCAACAAGTGTCATACATGCCATATCATGCCTTCTTTCAGGCTAGCTCTGATACCATGTTAAATTTTCTGAATTTACTTCAATTTGATCTAGGATCTTAACTGAGAGAACAACATGTACAGCATATCTACAGCATATCAATCATGGAGACAATAATGCAAGCACACAAGAGACAATAAAGGTGAAAAACCCCAATAACTTCCTCAGAGATAGATAGAGCAATGATACAACCAACCAAGAGAGATAGCCATAACCTAGCAGCAAATCCTCCTCCTCCATAAGTGCGCCACTCCTCCTTGAGTGCATGTGTGAGAAGTGAGTGAGCAAATAGAGTGCCTCCCGCACTCTATTTATACTTGACTTGACTTGCCTTTTTACCTAACTCATGTAGGCTCGAACTTAACCACATAACATAATGCTGAGTGGGCCGACCCCCAATAGGGTGGTCTAATAACCCTTCGACCCACATGGCCGACCCCCAATAGGGTGGTCTAATAACCCTTTGACCCACATGACTTATACAGGGCCGACCCCAAACAAGGTGGTCTAATAACCCATCAAGTATAAGTTACAACACTTACAATATAAATAACGACACTTCCGTATAGAGGAATAATAACATCTCTATAGGAATACAATATACATATATGTGAAATACATTCCGAAGTTACATATACATCAACAATTGTCCCAACAGAAAGAAAATTCCAAGCCTTCCAAGAAACAAAATTTTTGCAATAATAAGTCAAATAAGGGTCCCAAACCGTCTCAGTCAGCTCCTTCTTTAAAAAATGACAAAGGATCCAAGCCAAAAGGCAAGAAGACTGAGCGTCATTGCAACTATTGTGGGAAAGATAATCATGATGAATCTAAGTGTTTAAAGAAGATGGCAGCCTTGGAAGCAGTAATGAAGAAGCATCACATCAGCCTAGATTCATCTTCAGAATCTGCCTCTCATGGACATGCACTTTGTGCTTCTGGTTATTCTTATAATGCTTCTTCTTCTTCTACTTCAAATAAATGGCTCATTGATTATGGAGCATCTTATGATATGGCTAAGGATCAAGCCATCTTTTCTACTATGCATGAATGTAACACCAAACAAATATTTGTTGGTGATGATAGATATCTAAGTGTTGTAGGAGTTGGAACAGTTCCAGTAGATAATGGTCATTTTAGTGATGTACTATGTGTTCCAAGAATTTCCTGCAATTTGTTATCAGTCTATCAAATCACTCATTCTGGTGAAGGTAAAACTGTGACCTTTACACCTCACCAAGTTGTAATCAAGGATTTTAAAGATCCTCAACAGGTCCTAGCTACCGGAATTGTTGATGATATTACCAGGTTGTACAAGTTTAACAACTTTGGGTCATCACCTTTCCCTTCAGTTTTTGTTGCTCATAGTGATAACTTGAGCAAACTTTGGCATGAGCGATTTGGTCACTTAAATTATCGCTCATTGCAACAACTATGTAAAGAAAATATGGTGACAAGTCTTCCGATGGTATCTTGCAGGGATGGTGTTTGCTCCGGTTGTGTACTCGAAAAACATCATCGGGATAGTTTTGACAAACGTGCCTCTTGGCACGCCTCGGTTCCCTTGGAGCTTGTGCATAGTGACTTGTGTGGTCCTCTTCCATCTGCTTCCTTTTCTGGTTTCAAATATTTCTTAACTTTCATTGATGATTACACCAGACGCACTTGGGTTTATTTCCTAAAAATTAAGAGCGAAGTATTTAACATGTTCTTGGCCTACAAGGCCCTTGTGGAAAAACAATCTGGTCATCAAATTATTAAGTTACAATCTGACAATGGAGGAGAATATGTTAACAATAAGTTCACTACTTTCTGCACTGAACAAGGCATCCAACAACAACACACTATTCCATATACACCACAACAAAATGGTGTAGCTGAGCGGAAGAACCGCACTTTAAAAGAAATGGCTAATTGTATGATCGAATCTACGGGACTAAGTCTTCAATTTTGGGCTGAAGCCATTAATTGTGCAAATTACATAGTTAATTGCACCCCCACTAAAGCATTACAAGGTATAACACTGGAAGAAGCATGGAGTAAAACTAAACCTGATGTAAGTCACTTTCGTGTGTTTGGTAGTGAAGCATGGGCTCACATTCCGGATGAAAAACGGAAAGCATTGCAGCCTAAAAGTGAAAAGTGCATATTTGTTGGATATTCTGAAGATGTAAAAGGTTATAGACTTGTTCAACCACATTCTCATGATATAATCATTAGAAGAGATGTTAAATTTGATGAAAATCTCTTGGCCTGTGAGCCTAACTTGGCAATTGTGCCATCTTTGGCCTGCGATCCTGATTCGGCATTTGTGCCTTCTTCTTCTTCTTCCAACTTCCTTGACAGGTTTCCAACTCCAATTTCTGATGATGAAAGTGAGGATGAAAATCCACCTCCGCTTGCTCATGTTCCTCCAGTTGCACCAGCACAAGTGCTTCCTCGATGGGTCCGTTCAACATGTGAAGCAGCTGGTGATCTTGCTGGTGATCCTAGAGATCAACGTCGAACACGTTCTCAGTTTCAGCGAGCCTCTTCTCTTTTGGCTCAAGTTTCCGAGAATCATGATCCAGAAAATTTTGCAGAAGCTTCAGGGAATCCAGATTGGGATGCAGCCATGGATGAATAATATCATTCCTTAATGGCGAATGATAATTGAGATCTTGTACCTCTTCCAAAAGGAAGAAAACTTGTCAGATGTAAATGGGTCTACATAACTAAGTATGCATAAGATGGAAGTGTTGAAAGACTTAAGGCAAGGTTAGTTGCCAAAGGTTTTTCCCAAGTTGAAGGGATTGACTACAATGAAACCTTTGCTCCCGTCGTAAAAATGAACTCCATCCGCCTTGTTCTTTCCCTTGCAGCCTTACATAACTGGGAAGTCCATCAAATGGATGTCAAGTTTGTCTTCTTACATGGTGATTTACAGGAGGAAATTTACATGGAACAACCTCCTGGCTATGTTCAGAATAACTCTAGCCTTATCTGCCGCCTTAAGAAATCCTTATATTGCCTTAAGCAAGCTCCTAGAGCTTGGTATGCCAAAATGGATAACTTTCTCCTTGACACTGATTTTTCTAGATGCCATTCTGACCCCAATGTCTATACCAAGAAAGTAGGAAACCATCTCATCATACTTGTTCTATATGTCGATGACCTTATTCTTACTGGTAGTGACCCTAAACTTATAACCCATGTGAAATCCAGTCTTAAAAAAAATTTTGAAATGTCAGACTTAGGACATTTGTATTATTTTCTTGGTCTCCAAGTCCTGCAAACCAAAGAAGGAATCTTTCTTTCTCAGTCTAAGTATGCTTGTGACCTTCTTCGTCGCTTTCACATGGAAGATTGTACACCATCCCCTTCTCCCTTCCAGTCTGGAGTCAAACTTTCTGCCACTTTTACTTCACCTGAAGTCAATGCCACCTTGTATCATCATCTTTTTGGTAGTCTCTTATACTTGACTCATTCCCGTCCTGACCTTTCCTTTGCCGTTGGTCATGTTTCCCATTATATGCAGACACCTCATGAAAGTCACTGGAAAGAAGCTAAAAGAATACTTCGATATATTCGAGGTACAGTTCAGTTTGGGATTCATTACAGTATAGGGGGGGAACCTTTGTTGGTTGTTTTCACTGATTCAGATTGGGTCGACGATCCCGATGATCAAAAATCTACTGCAGGTTATGTTTTCAGTCTGGGATCTAGACATATTACTTGGGCTTGTAAGAAACAACAAGCTCTTGCTCTTTCTTCAGCAGAGGCAGAATATTGAGCAGCAGTTAATGCCAGTCAAGAAGCTTTATGGCTTCGACAAATCCTTTCAGAGTTTGGATTCGAGCAGCAGCAGCCTACTCTACTTTGGTGCGACAATCAAAGTGCCATCAAGCTTGCCAAAGATCCAGTTCTACATCAATGCATCAAACACATTGAGCTACATATGCACTTCATCAGAAATCTTGTTCATGATCGTGTTCTTGAAGTGCTCTTTTGCCCTACAGATGATCAAGTTGCAGACATCTTCACCAAGTCTCTTACCGAAGCGAAGTTTTCTAAACTTCGATCTATGTTAGGATTTTAGGAACTTGTCATTAAGGGGGGATAGGCTCTAATGCCACCTTCATTCTCCTAATAGTGTCACTTTTGTAAATCCTTCAATCCTATCCCAAGTTGTTCTTAAGGGGGGATGTGAGGATATTTAGACACTTAAGAGTTAGTTAAGATCAACTTGTGTAATATATCCGTTAGGGATAGTGTGTTTCTTTAGTATGCATTAGTATGCATTTGTAAATACTTAATCCAATGGTCATGATATGTTCCCAACATAGAGTGATCCGACGGCTCAACTTCTCTTAGATCAAACCTAACCTTGATCCGTGGCTTAACACCTAATTGGTCCATGATCTCTATTTAAAGAGCATGGAGGGTCATTGTTTTGTTGATCGATTATGAGAAGCTCATTTGTAACTTTCTTTCTTTGCATAATAAATTGTCCCGTAGATTCTATTTGGCCGGGGCCATGGAGTGTTTCCCTCAAGAGGGTTTAAACCACGTCAAAATATCGGTGTGTTGATCTGTGATCTGTTTGTGTGAAGTGGTTGCTCTTGGTGTTTGGTCCTTTGGTAGTACCCTGTGTACCTGAACACAAGATTCCCATCCTAGTTGGTTTATGGAGAGGACATTAATAAATCTCAACATAAGTCCATGGAGATGTTTTTATGCAGGTTCAGACCCCAACTGAGTTTGATTTCATCTTCTCTCATTCTTCTTTATGCCTATTCTACTATCTTTCTCTTAATGTCATGTAAATGTGCAAGGGCACACTTGTTGTTGCATATAGTTAGTGAAGGGTTGTTATTTAGACTTCATGGACATGTTATATGCTATATATCTCTATAATAATCATATAATGAGAGCCATATCTGGAAACATTATGTATTTCAAGTGATATTTACATTCAAGGAGGAGATTCGAGCCATTTTCCCCATAGCTTTTGCATAGCGCACTTGTGGTTGCATATAGTTAGTGAAGCTTGACTTCATGGACATGTTAGTTGCTATATATATCGTTAATAATCATATCATGAGGTCCACAGCACTAAAAACTATGTATTTCAAGTGATATGTAAACTCAAGGAAAGATTCGAGGCATTTTTCCCATAGCACTTGCATAGTGATTTTGGAATGATATTGTACCTATTTTATATCATAGTTTGATGATTTATTTATCATGTTATGAGACGCATATGAATTTATATTTATGTCTCAAATGATGTGTTCAGACCTATCAAGTGTCACTATGGTTTATGAAAAAATTCGAGACACCTTTCCCACCAATTTCACCTAAAAAACTAGACTCTAGAAGCTGATGTTCATTATGATTCCTATTCGAACCTAAAACCCAATATAATGCTACAAATATATTTTTCCTAATTTAATCTAACATATCCAAGTATCATACCAAGAATTAGTGAAGTTCGTACAGTTTTTGGAAGAGCATCTAATGGTAGACCAAGGGGGGATCTCCACTTCTCAAATTAACTAGTCTTGTTCTGAAACTTCTTCCATGCAATTTGAAGACCATGGATGGGTATATTAGTTTTTTGTATGTCTCATAGGTGTGTTAATATTTCATATTCACCATCAAGACCTTCCTCCCCAAATTTGAAATCATTCTGAGGTGTTTGGAACCAGTTGTAAACAAAACACTAGAGTCAAAACAAGGTGAATCCAAGGACTTTCATTTGAAGGGAAATTACACCTAATCCCAAATACCATAACCTATTAACCAATTAATCCCTAAAACTTAAGTCCCCTAACCCCTAAATCCCCAAACTGATAATTAATGTGACCACAGTGACAATGTATATTGTGCAATGCATACATCATAACATGACCATAAGGACCCTAACCACGTAAACTCCTAACAACTAATTATTGAATAATGTAGAACCTTTTATCCCAAAATTTCAATATAGGTTAAGAAAATTCCAATCCTCATTGCTTTTGGAGGTGGTTTTTTAAAAACTACCCCTAACTCCCTAAACCTTTAATGTGACCATAATGACCATAGTGACCATAACTACGTTAAGCCAAAACCCCATTAAACCATAACCCTAACTCATTATAAACCCCCTAAGCCTAAATTCCCTAACTCCTTAACCAATTAATCCCCAACCCCTAAGGCCCCTATGGTGACCATATTGACCATAGTCACTATGTATATTGTGAAACACATGCATATGACATAATGTGACCATAAGGACCCTAACCACTAAAACCCATAATAGATAAGAATTGAATTATGTAAATTCTTCCATCCCAAATTGTCAATATAGGTAAATAAATTCCAATCCTCATTATTTTTGGAGGTTTTTTTTTAAAAACCGCCCCCAAAATTGCAATCCTCGTGAATTTCGGGTGGTTTTTTAACCCCCCCCCCCAAAAAAAAAAAAAGTTATGAGGATTCGACTTTTGGGGGTGGCATTTTAAAAACCGCCCCAAATAGTCCAATGTTCTTGACTTTTGGGGTCAGTTTTTTAAAACCCATCCCCAAAAGTACAATGTTCTTCACTAAAAAATTGGCCCCAAAAGTCCAATCCCCATGAATTTTGGGGGCATTTTTTTAAGAATCGCCCCCAAAATTCCATTCCTCATGAATTTTGGGGTCGGTTTTTTAAGAACCACCCCCAAAAGTCCACTCCTCATGACATTTGGGGGCGGTATTTTAAGAACTGCCACCAAAAGTCATAAGGAATGGAATTTTGGGGGAGGTTCTTAAAAAACGCCCCCAAAAGTCATGAGGAATGGACTTTTGAGGGAGGTTCATAAAAAACCATCCTCAAAGGTCAAATTCTTAAGAATTTTGGGGGCGGTTTTTAAGAACCGCCCCTAAATCCCCCAAAACAAATTTGGGGGCGGTTTTTCCAAGACCTCCTCAATAGAAAACCGCCCCTAAAGGGGTAATGTTGTAGTGAATTAGCACATATTGACCATGCAGTAAGAGATAAAGAAATAAAAGATAAAGCATAGGGATTAAGAGAATTTGAAATTTCCCATGCAGACACTTCAGCTAGTTAAAGAGAACTCGAATTGTTAAAGCTTCAATTATAAAGCTTTAGTTAAGTATCAATGTATGCCTCAGTTAAAGCATCAGTTAAAGATATGCCTCAGTTATCTAAAGAACTCACAGTGGTCACTTCAAGTAAATCAATCAGCATGATTTCAATTAACTAAGCGTTAAATAAGAAGGACTTGTTAACTAAAGTGTTTTCACTTTAGTTAAACTAAAATACGACACTTCCGTAAAATATAGTTAACTAAGTGACAACAAAAAAGATCTAGTTAACTAAGTGTTATTGCATGATGAAGCTTATGTTAAACTAAAAGACGACATGTGATTTGTGACACTTGCATGTCGATACTTAAGTTATCCACCTAACTAAGTGGGAAATCTTTCTGTTAAGAGGCAAGTTCATCATAAGTGACAGTTAAGTGAGATAAAGCACTGCATGAGAAGTGGGGAACACTTTTTCATGCAATATTGATACATCCAGTTTGAGGGCGAGTTAATCCTGAAGTTAGAAGATAAAAATAGATGAGAATAATGTATAAATATATTATAAGGTATTGATGAATTCAGTGTGAAGTGGATTATCTTCTCCTTTGAAGGCAAGGTGCTTCTCTTTGTGTGTAGGATATTATTATTGAATTCAAGGTGCTTCTCTGATTGATCTCTCTTCTCTATTGCTTATGTATATTCACCAAGAGTGTTTGGTGATCCCTTATCTTCCAAAATAAATCTACTATGTTGTAAAAGAAAGCATAATTTCATTATATTATACTGAGAAGAGTTGTTGGGTTCTTTTTTCTCATTATTTTGAGTATTTTTCGCAGGGTATATATTTTGTTATGGTTGTATGAATTTCATATGATTGAATTGTCTCATTGCTTCAAGTTTTGAAATCTAAAAGAATTAAAGGTCAAAGCTCAACCAAATATTAATATGGTATCAAAGCTCAAGGAATGAAGGTGCTCAGTTTTTCATTCCAAGTAGAGCCTATGTTGATCTTAAGAAGTTGAGCACAAGATTTGAAGATTGTGGCATCAGTCTCTATAAAATCGGAAGACTGTCTTGAGGGCACCTCAAACTTAAACACTTGGAAGGCTAGGATTCTCCACATCCTAGAGTAGCATGACTTGGATGGATACGTATCTACTGTTGTGGAGTATCCCATGTCTAATGTAGGGTGCATCAACTTCAAGAAGAACCAAGTTAAATCCAAACATATCATCTATGATTCAGTAAAAGACAATTTGATGTCTTTGATCACTCTGTTTAAGACCGCAAATGAGTGTTTAATACATTGACAAACATATATGAGAAGAAGTCCCTGATTCAAAAGAGGGCACTGAAGAATAATCTTTGAAACCTAAATATGGAGAAGGATGAGACAATGGCCTCCTTATTCTCCAATATCTCTTAGGTAAGAGATCAACTTGATAGTATTGGAGTAGTGGTGGATGAAGATTATCTTCTCCAAACTTCTATTGATGGTCTCATGTCCTCATGGGAGACATTATTGGCTACAGTAAATGGTCGAAGGTACAACCTAACTTCGAAATGTTGTGGCATAACTGCCTCCAAGAGGAGGGGAAAATATAGAGCAAGTCAATGTGCATCAAATAAGACAACCTTTCCCTCACAAAAAGAACGAATAAAAGAAAGAAACCCTTCTTCCAAAGAAGTTATGTCATCCAAATAAGAAGGAGCTCAACAAAGGATTTGACAAGTCAAAATATTGATGGTTCAATTGCAACAAGAAATTCCATTTATCAAGAGAGTGCAAAGCAAAGTGGAAAGGATATTTTCATGATTCTACCACCATAAAATATGAAATCACTCAAAAGAATGCATCCAAAGAAAAGGAAACAAGACGGGAGTATTACCTTGTCTCATCCCTTTTGGGATCCATCATCACAAATGAAGACACATGGTTGATTAACAATGACGCATCCAAACATATGACTAGTTACAAGACTTCCATCACTGATCTAAAGGAGAATTATTTCACATGCATGGTAATGTTGGGGGACATCTCAACATATTCGATTCAAGGAGTTGGATTTACCTCATTCCAACTGACCGCTGGTGATATTTTACATGTGGAGGAAATTATATATGATCAAGGCTTGAAGAATATCCTCCTTTTAGTTTCAGTTCTTTAAGACAAAGGATTTCGAGTTATCTTCATGGATAACAAATCACTTTTATGATCGAAGAACAAAATCCTAGAATCTACTGATGTGATAGGAGTTCGAGAGGGAGGAATTTACAAGGTACCCGAGAAGTACATTCAAGCTGTGATTCACCACACTATCATTCTATGTGATATATGGCACCGAAGGCTTGGAAACCTACACTACAAAGCACTACCAGTGTTGATGTATATGTAACTTCGGAATGTATTTCACATATATGCATATTGTATTCCTATAGAGATGTTATTATTCCTCTATACGGAAGTAGTTGTATTCCTATAGAGATGTTATTATTCCTCTATACGAAAGTGTCATCATTTATATTGTAAGTGTCGTAACTTATACTCGATGGGTTATTAGACCACCCTGTTGGGGTCGGCCCTGTATAAGTCATGTGGGTCAAAGGGTTATTAGACCACCCTATTGGGGGTCGGCCATGTGGGTCAAAGGGTTATTAGGCCACCCTAGTGGGGGTCGAAAAAGTAAGCATTATGTTAAGTGGTTAAGTTGAGGCCGACCTAATTGAGTAAAGGTCAAGTCAAGTTAGTGTATAAATAGAGAGTGTGTCTCTCTCATTTTACATATTCTATTCTCTCACTCACACTTTGGAGAGTGGCGCACTTGTGGAGGAGGAGGATATGCTGCTAGGAGAAGACTATCTCTTGTATTTTGGTTGTATCATTTCTCTATCTATATCTGAGGAAGTTATTGGGGTTTTTCACCTTTATGGTTTTCCCCAAGTAAACTCTTTGTCTCTTGTGTGCTTGCATTATTGTGTCCATGATTGATATGCTATAGATTTGCTGTACATGTTGTTCTCTCAATTAAGATCCTAGATCAGATTGAAGTAAATTCTGAAAATTTAACATGGTATCAGAGCTAGCCTGAAAGAAGGCATGATATGGCATGTATGACACGTGTTGCACTTACGATGCTAGGACTCGATATAGCAAAAACCAGTTATCATAGCACTTTCGCTATAAATCTGTTTTGGAGAATTTTTCGGATCTGAAACTTTTACAAGTAGAATATCAGATCTCCATGTACCTTGTGTCCAAAGGAAAACCTCTAATTCGTTGTACTTTGTGATTTATGATCTGTACAATATAGGGTTTCTGCCTCTTCCAGATCTGAGTCAAAATTAGGTGATCTTGGGAAAAAGGTCATAACTTGGGCTAGGCAGCTCCAAATAAAATTTAGTCAAAAGTGACAGGTAGTCCACAGACTATACTATCTTAGGAAAAATTTTCAGAGGCCGAAGTTTAACCAGTAACACGTGGCACGCCTTACAAGTTCGCTCTCCTATATTATCCCATAAACAGGTCACGTTGCGACACTTGGCATAACTCTCTCTCAGAGAATCCAAGTGAGGTCAAACCTGTCGGGATGGAAAGATAATAGGTCAAGATATCGCAAAAAAAAATTTCAGACCCTGTGGATCGAAACGTTCAGAGTTACACCAGAAACAATCAGGTACATATTTCTGTCAAAATAGAATTATTTTTTAGTACCTTCATTCATGGCTTCCGGAATTTAGGGCTTCGGAGAAAGTTGGAATTTTTGTAATCGGAGACCACGGCTGGATGCTACTCATCAAAATCAAAATTTAGAGACAAAGATAATATTTTTTGGTTGGGCAGAAGGCCGGGCTTGATCAAACCCCAGTTCAGGACTTTGATCGGAAAGATGGAAAATTAGGGCTTCTGCACAAAATTGGAATTTTGGAAATCTTTGACCACAGCGGGAAGCTCCTCAGAAAAATAGAAGCTTAGAGTTTTGAATCAAATATTTTGGTTGGGTGAAGCTCCAGGAAACTCAAACCCTAATTCAGGGTCCTCCCTAGTGAATCCAGAAATCTAAAAGGCAATTTCGAGGGGTGAAACTTTGCAGTTTTCAAATTCTGAATATACCAACTTGATCAGCTCATCAAGGCGCATATTTCTATCCTTTCGGAAGTTTGAAATTCAAAGTTTGAATTTTTGGGGTTTCTTTGACAAACCCTAATCTAGCTCCAGGTCCAGTTCTTGCAAATCAAGTGGATTGGGTTAATCCTAGAAGAAGATGGATTGGTCACCTGCATAAGTGAAGAAGTTCCTGTCTCAGAGGGAGATGAGGCTAAGGCCTTCCATAACAAGATTACAAGCAATCTTGACAGGTATGGCTTACAGGTATGTTTCATGGTTAAGTTTATCATATGTTTGTCTTCATATCATTACAGTACAATCTTGATTAATTACTGGACTTGTCATATCACCTTAATAGAAGATATTCATTGATTAAGGTTTTGACACTTATGATTGTTCTAATGCATTGTGATGTTGTATGAGGTTTATGTTGTTTGCTAACACAAAAGGTACACCAAGAAAGTCAAATCATGTTCTACTTCAAGAACATATGGTCATAATGACATGAAGACAAAGATTCATCCATTTTCATGGATCACATAGAAGATCTACTTTCGAGGTATGTATAACTTGGTTCTACAATGGTTAACTTATGAGACATGCAGGTTACTAGCACAAGTCACTGAAGAGAACCAGAAGACATTATGCGGGTATGTTAGACATAACTAGCTAGCATGCTAATCCAGGTATGTTTTTCCTATATCAAGCTAGAATCCTACCTTGTGTTAGGATCTTATACTGTTGTGTTGTTGATAATGATTATTAATGAAGTCATAGGTTTGAATAATCATGGTTGTATGCATATTATGTTTCTGACCATAATTGATGATATGACTAACTAGAAGAATCATGAAGGTATAGGTTTAAATGATCACGGGTTTTATGCATATTATATCTCTTATCTTGATTGATGATTCAACTAACCAGAAGAGTCCTATGATCAAATAAGAATGTGTATGAGTAAGAGAAGACTTCCCTGAAACCTTGAATACTAATGTTTATTATCTGTGAATGATCATGAATATACATGTTTAAGATTATTGTGTTTTGATAGTATTAAGATTATACTAATAAATGTGTGATTATGTATGAGACCTCAAGGATAACACAATGATGATACTAATAAGCATGTATAGTGATTAAGGATGGATCTAAGTTCAAGGACAGGCAATCCAGGAAGCAAAGATCAAGAGGGAGCACACTCCAGTTGTTCCTGCAAGAAAGCAAAGGAGCACACTTTAGTAGTTTCTGCAAGGATGCAGATATTCAGAGGGAGTTGACCACTTCTCACAATCCACACCAGAATGGAGCTGCAGAAAAGAAGCAAAGACTGAGAGGGAGTCAACCCAACAAACAAACAAAGATAAGTATTTGAATTGTCATTACTTGCATATTTTATTGTTTAAATAATACTATTCAATAATGTATATACTGATGTTCCTAGAATTAGGTTGTGTATTATGCATATTAGAATAGTTGCATTGATGAACAGTATACTACTAATATGCATGGGTAAGTGGCCTATGGCACTGTACAACATTCCATTCCTACTTATCTAGAATGAAACCTCTTTACTGACATGTTGGGAGCTGTGCACACTCTTAACAATGTTCTGGTAGAAATTGGAAGGAATCTAGAAAGTTACGGGATATGGATAAATGTTGTATTGAAGCATTGGCTAAGATAATTGCATGACTGTATGACATATTTATTTATGTGTAAGAATTTGTTCTGAAAACTATGAGATGTTTTCTAATCATGCAATTTAACTTGTTGTGTAGGAAAGATCGTATGCCATCACCTACAAAAGAAGAACTACAACATTTGTTCAACAACAAAACTATCTATTGAAGATATTGAAGTTCCTAGGATATGGGAAGAATGCCATGATCCGTCGATCATGAAGAATGATGTTTGGGATGTAGTCCCAAGACCTGAAGGGAAGTTTGTTATGACTTCCATATGGATCTATCAAGATCAAGCATGTTGCAGATGGCAGCATAGAGAAATATAAAAGTGATGAAATAGAAGATACACCAGATGGATTTCAAGACAGCTTTCTTGAATGGTGTAGTTGAAGAAGAAGTGTATGTGGAGAAGCCACTTGGTTCTGAGACACATGACAGGGAGTCATATATGTGCAGAACTTGGGTATGATGCACCACTTTCTAGGTATGGAGGTGTGGCATAGTGCATATGGAATCTTCCTTGGACAAGGGAAGTATGCAGTAGAGATCCTGAAGAGGTTCGGGATGATGGATTGCAAAGCTATGGCATCGAACCTGAAGCTTCTGTGTGATGCTTCATCTGAACCGATTGATGTCACTATGTATCGTTAGATGATTGGGTCCTTGATGTACCTGATGAACATGAGACCAGATATTTGCTTTGCGGTGAACACATTGAACCAGTTCCTAATAGATCCGAGGAGTGTTCACCTAGTTGTTGTAAAGCATATTCTGAGGTACCTGAAGGGTACAGTTGATTATGGGCTCAAATATGATGCGAATCAAAAGTTTAACCTGCAGGGTTATGTTGATTCAGATTGGGTGCTGCCTCAGTATGGTATCAGGTGTGATCTCTTGGTTTAGTAGGAAGCAATCCTGCGTAGCACTGAGTACAACCAAAGCAGAGTATGTTGCGATGGATGAGCAGGTTGCAGATGTATTGACCAAGCCATTGGCCAGAGTGCAGTTTGAGTACTTCAAAGATAGGCTTGGTGCACTTCAGATCAAGGTTCATTCCAAAGGGAAGTGATGAGTCCGGAGGATGCAGATGCACATGAGCTTTTCTGACATGGTTGATGTGTTCTCCCATGGTCGTGATGTAATTGCTGAGCCATTCTCACATGGTGGTAGATGTGTTCTCCCATGGTGTAGATGTAAGGGCTGGAGCCATTCTCACATGGTGGTAGATGTGTTCTCCCATGGTGAAAAAGTAAGGGCTGGAGCCTTCCCTGAATGGTGGTAGATGTGTTCTCCCATGTCGGTGGTGTAAGTACTGGATGATGTGCATCTGGGTTGTGCTTCGTGGACGATGAGATGATCTGAAGAAGAGGATGCTATGATGATCAGGAGGATCATGGATGATGAGCATCAGGATAATTCTCTAGTTACTGCTCTATATGTATGTGTACGCATCATGTTGGATGCTGGATATAATCAGTTGGATCATTTATATGTATATGTATATGTACGCATCATGTTTGATGTTGGATATGATCAGTTGGATCATTTGTATGTATTTTGTATATGCATCATGTTGGATGCTTGGACCATGTATCTGTATATGTATCAGGTGGATACATTGTATGATCAGGTAGATCATGTATGTTGATATGTATCAGGTATGATCAGGTGGATCATGTATTTGTATTTATATCAGGTGGATACATTGTATGATCAGGTGGATCATGTATGATGATATGTATCAGGTAGATACTTGGTATGCATCAGGTGGATGCATTGTATGATCAGGATGATCATGATGATGAGATTCAGGATGTTGCTCTAGATGATATGTATCAGGATGGTACAGTGATGATGATCAGTGTGATCATGAGCATCAGGATGATGCTTTGTGCGATGATGATCCATTGGATCATGAGTATCAGGTTGATACTTGGAGGTCAGAGATGATATGTGGTAGGTTGTGCAAATAGCAAGTAATCAGTCCTGGAAGATCTTGCGGGTCATGCTACGGCACATAAATGTTCCTGGGATACTCTTTCCGGTATTGCTATGTAGTATGTAATCAGTCCTCAAATATCTGATAGGTTGAGCCATGTGCTCGTAATCAGTCCTAGGATGAGGTATTACTACAGAGACATGTAATCAGTCCTGGAGATCGGAGAGGTTGAGCTGTGTGCCCGTAATTAGTCCTGGGATGCTCTTTAGAGATCTTCTTGGTCGTGTTGCGGCACATAAATGTTCCTGGGATGCTCTTTAAAGGTTTT
Source organism: Larix kaempferi (assembly GCA_027924585.1). Classification (NCBI taxonomy): domain Eukaryota; kingdom Viridiplantae; phylum Streptophyta; class Pinopsida; order Pinales; family Pinaceae; genus Larix; species Larix kaempferi. The sequence continues at coordinate 317,063 of BSBM01001792.1, forward strand.
TTCTATCCACATGTAATCAGTCCTGGAGATCCGAGAGGTTGAGCTGTGTGCTCATAATAAGTCCTGGGATGCTCTTTAGAGATCTTGCCGGTCGTGCTACGGCACATAAATGTTCCTGGGATGCTCTTTAAAGGTATTGTGGAGGAGATGCATGTAATCAATCCTAGGAGATCTTGTCGGTCGTGCTTAGGCACATAAATGTTCCTAGGATACTCTTTCCGGTATTGCATTCGCACATAAAATTAGTCCTGAGAGGCCACCTCTATCAGACCGTTCGCACAGATGATGAAGACCTGCAGGTGGTGGGCCTACATCCAGTATGAAAAAGGACTGGCTCTGTAGAACTTCCTATGATGAGTAGATTCAGAGATTGATTGAGATAGCAGTAGCAGTGATGATGATGATGACTCGATGACGATTATCCAGTGACGATGATCCAGAGAAGAAGACTTGTGCTAGAAGACCTGTGTCGAGAAATACCTTCCTAGTTAAGAGGGAGTGTTGATGTATATGTAACTTCGGAATGTATTTCACATATATGTATATTGTATTCCTATAGAGATGTTATTATTCCTCTATATGGAAGTGGTTATATTCCTATAGAGATGTTATTATTCCTCTATACGGAAGTGTCGTCATTTATATTGTAAGTGTCGTAACTTATACTTTATGGGTTATTAGACCACCTTGTTGGGGTCGGCCCTGTATAAGTCATGTGGGTCAAAGGGTTATTAGACCACCCTATTGGGGTTTGGACATGTGGATTAAAGGGTTATTAGACCACCCTAGTGGGGGTCGGCCCAGCCAGCATTATGTTAAGTGGTTAAGTTGAGGCCGACCTAATTGAGTAAAGGTCAAGTCAAGTTAGTGTATAAATAGAGAGTATGTCTCTCTCATTTTACATATTCTATTCTCTCACTCACACTTTGGAGAGTGGCGCACTTGTGGAGGAGGAGGCTCTGCTGCTAGGAGAAGACTATCTCTTGTATTCTGGTTGTATCATTTCTCTATCTATCTCTGAGGAAGTTATCTGGGTTTTTCACCTTTATGGTTTTCCCCAAGTAAACTCTTTGTCTCTTGTGTGCTTGCATTATTGTGTCCATGATTGATATGCTGTAGATTTGTTGTACATGTTGTTCTCTCAGTTAAGATCCTAGATCAGATTGAAGTAAATTCTGAAAATTTAAGAACCAGGACTTCAAACGATGGTAAAAGGTATGCCCATATTTTATTTTGAGCATGATAGTGTATGTCGGGGTTGTGCACTTGGGAAAAATGTTAATAAAATTTGTTCCAGTAGTAATACTAGATCTAAAGGAATTTTAGATTTAATACATTCTAATGTATGTGGTCCCATGTAATCCCCCTCCTGAGTGGCTTCTTATATTATGTACTTGTTGATTCCCGAAAAAATATTTGCATCAACAGTAAGGATTCTTCCCAATGAACAATCCCCATTAGATCGTTCATTGTTTGGAATAGGGAATCCATTCAGTTAATGGTCTGGCTACCATAGATCTGCTTCAATTAAATTTTACCGTTTGTGTCCTCTCCCACCGTTTATATTTTATATTTAATTATGCATATGCAAGTGCCATAATCTTAATGATGCATGACCTATAATTGACAGGTAGAAGCCTCACAAGTGATGTGCAAGTTCTTACCTCTTTTCTTCTCACTTCTACCTTATCAATCAACTAACATTATTATAATTTAACTAATTTATCCTTGCAAGGAGTGAGTTTTCAAAGAAGAGTAATATCTAAGAATGCTTGTACAAATTCAATAGATAACCATTGAAATAAAGCACTTACAGTCATAGCATAAATAATACACAAAGATAGCTTTGATGAAATTGAATTCCATTTATTACTCTTAATTACATAGACATTTGCATAAACTAGTAAAATCATTCATTACCATTAGAATAATCCAACACAGTAAGAAAGATCTCATAGCATAAATATGAACGCGGGAAGAAATGATTATGATCCTTGATTAATGACATTCCATGCAAATTAAACGTAAGCTTTACCCAGCAAATAGTTCCTTCTCATTAGCAGAAAAATATTTTTCATACAAAATGTTTATAGCTTCGATTACACTAGAAAAATCCCCTTTCCCCTTTATCCTCTCTACTATTTATCTTCACAAGAAAATTGTCTTTACATGACCAATCGTTTCATCGACCCTCAAACTCTTGGATTGTTGAATTTTTTCCTTTTGTGCTTGCTCAGCCGAAAATAGATAATTATATACAAATTACATTATTCTGCTGGTGGTTTTTCTACACTAGAAATATAACTATCCCAAAGATCAGCTTCATATAATATTACATTACATTGTTGAGGCACCAATAATTTCAAAGCAATCTCATGAGTAGACAACTCTTTCCCTACATTTATTAACCCTTTAGCTTTGTGACTTTCTTCCAAAAAATGTGCATTCATAGTTGCTTTTTTTATATGTTGTTTGAGAGCTTCTTCAATAAGCACGTCCAATTTATTGATGTATTCTAAGTCTTCATTCAAGCTGTTCTTTAACTCTGCTAAACGTCGGTCTTTGGGTGGCCTCTCGTACATGTCTTTAACAATTGGGATGAGGCATTTTTTGTGCACTTGATAGATATTTTGATAGATCCCCTCGCACTTTGAAATAGTACTTGGTACTTCAATTTGTACCTTTCTGACAGCTTTTCTTCAACTCTCTAGAAAAGCTATATATAGTTTCAATTCAATGGTTGTCTTATTTGGAAAATGATCGAGAAAATATTGACTTTTTCCTTTCTAGCCAATCAAATTCTTTACCTTGTTAAATGTATCTATCAATTTTTGTTTTGTAATGGAAGTGTTAGCAGAAATTTATTTCATTCTATCTATCATCTTTCTCAATTTATAGACCTCCTCTGTCACTCGATCTTGTGAGTGATAAATTTGTTCTTGCACCTTGCGGGCATGTTCATAGAAAGGTGTCATATTCTGCTTCTGATTCTAAGAAAATTTTATTTTCTCCATCAAGGAATCCTTTTCGTTCATCCATTAATTAACATGGGATTGTAAATATCCATTTTCGATCATCAGGGATTCCACCTGCTGATTTAATTTAGTTTCATTTTCCTCCAACTCATTGATTCGAGAATGGAAATCATCGCGTTCCCCTTCCATAATTACTAGTTACACATTTAAATAATCCCTTTCTTTCTCAAGCTCTTGATAATCCAACAGTAATTTTTCCTTCTCGGACTCCATGGTATCCTGCTTTCTCTTCATTTCAATCCCTTTGCTTCTAACTTGCACCAATTTATCTTTTAATTTCAACATTTTTATTTTACTTCGTTCCAAATCATTCATCAACTTGTCCACATTATCGGCATTGGCCTAGGAAGCTGCGATATTCATTGAATCATTCAATTTAGGGTCTTTGTTGGTTCATTCTACTAGGTTAATTTCTTGCATGGTTACTATATCGGGCTGAGTACTCATCTTTAACCTCTTTTATGTTCTTCTTAGAATCATCTTCCTCTTAGGATCAAAGACAATAGTGTCCATCTTAGCTACAGAATGTTGCTTCGAAGGGGTGAATGGTGTGATCCCAAGCTCAGCAAATGGGAGATTCCCCCCTATAAGTCGTACTTCCATATCAGGTATATATATGTCCATGTCTTGTAAATTTTGATCCTCTTCTTGAAGCCTTTTGTCTTCCACAGCTTTCCTAATCCTTGCTTCTTCTTCCTTTTGCTTCTCTAACTCAGTTGCTTTCTTTGTTGTCTCGTGTTCTTCTTTCCTATGAGCTTCCTCCTCTTTATGCTTTCATTCTTCCTCCTCTTTATGCTTTATTTCTTCCTCTGATTTCCTTCTTTCTTCTTTGGATGCTAAAGCATCTTCTTTGTCCTTCTGTCGATCTGCTTCTTTTGTAGTCTCTTTTGCTTGATAGGAACTTGTTCCTTCTTTTCTGTGAAACCTTTTATTCAAGTCTTCCTTATTGTTTTATCTTCTATATACTTCCTTGTATTTCAGCAAGTGATCTATGTATTCAAAATTAATTTTACATGACATGCAATTCTTAGCTGCCTTCTACAACTTGTCATTTCTAATAAAAATATTCTCCCAGAAATGGAATTCCTCTAGGTATTTTATGAAAATATTGTGTTGGAGAAAACTCACTATGGCTTGGGGTAGACCACAATAGACAGCTAACTACCAGAAATTAACTCAATTCTCAGAATTATGCTATTATAAATGACAATGCTAAGATAATGGAGAATTTAGCCAACCTCGATCCAAACGTTTGATGTAGATCCCTGTTGGAGCTTTCAATCCGTGCACTTGAAATCTACAAATTAGTATTGATACCCAATATACAACAAGTACATATAATATATAAACAACATTAACATCATCAATAGCAATGGTTCATGATATTATAAGTAAATGAAACCCAATGTGTAATAAAAAACATTCACAACATTAATGGATGAGAATATGAGTATTTCTATTAATAAACAAGAAGAAGTACAATGTGATACGACCTCTTGCCAGCAACCAATTTGAACCGCGATCTAGATCAATCCACTTGTGCCTCCACCACTTCAATCCTCCATGAATGGAAAACTCAAACTATGGTAGTAGTTTGGAAGGTGAACATAAGGGGTTCACAACTACAAGGATCAATGAGTGTATACTCAAGATAGGGCAAAAATCCACTAGAGTTCTCTTCCTCTTCTTTCTCCTCCTGTCCATAAGCCATATGTGCTCAATATATAGTCCTCCCAAAGGTAAGTGAAAGGACACATCGAGGCATTTCTTGGGAATATGGAGAGTCAAAGGTCACCCAATAACTGCTTTTTGGGAGTAAAAACTAATAAACTAGTGATTTTTACCATTTTACATGCTACCCGTAGGCTATAGTGATGCAACTCGCGGGTACGCACACTGTAATGAAAAGCTAGCGGGTAAGAACAAAAATAGGGCAAAATAGTGTCTGAAGGATATAAAGTGGATCTGAGTCAGTGAAATGGATCCTATAGGCCAAAGAATGTTGATACTCACAAGGTGGAAAATTATGTTGTAACAGATGCCCCCTAATGTGTGAGGTCAGAGACTGATGCTACGATGGCCGAAATACATTATAAAACTCAGAAGTGGAGTGATGGAAACACAAGTGGAAAGAGCAGCTCACTCATCACAGTACAATAGTATCCCTGAATACATGTCGGTATAGTACAACAATATGATACAATGGCCATGAATAGGTAGTATATAATGGATATATGTCATAAGTGATCATAGCCATGATCCCTCTACAGTAAGATATGGTCTCCTGTTAAAAAGGAGACAACTGGTGCAAACTGGAGGTACAAACTGCTGATATCTGAGAGGTGATATCTCAGATGTAAAGTCAAAGTCATAGGTAGCATACTGAATGCCACCATCACCTAGGGTCTTCTACACAAGTCTTCGATGGTGCAAGTCCCATCAAGTGAATAAAGGAGTTGGGGTCGAACCTAATGTGACATTGTCTAATTACCGGTCAATGATGTATACCATTAACAGACGCGAGATGACCCACCAATAATGAAAATGGGCATCAAGGCACAGAGCACAATCATCGGAGTGTGAATAAATGAGTTGAAGTCGAACACTAGGATGAATCCATCGATCAATGGACATTGATGTATTCCCAAAACTGTTGATGGTGAGAGAACCTGCCACTAATGACTGCAAGCCTCAAGGTACTAAACTGAACTCTATGTCTCAAGCCTCAGAATAAATGGGTTGAAGTCGATGAAATGGGACTCGCTGGAAGGAGGGAATTAATGCATCCCCCATCAACCAACAAGAGGTACCAGCTATGCTGAAAGATTTGCAAGATTGTAGGTGAAATAGACTAACTCAATAAGGATGGCTGACATGCAATAGTCAAGATATCTGAGGAGTGGCAAACTCAGGTTTCAGAACTTCCTTTGAACAAGAGCATGAGCAGATGGATAGACTCAGGTAGCATAGACTCGATATAGACTGTGCGATGCGGGAGGCATCACAAAGGGCTCCATAATGACTGGAATCTTAACCAATTGGTGGAGAAACTGAGAAACAAGTACAGATCCTAAGGTCCAACTATAGTCCTGACTCATAGTGTATGGAGTGGAATAAATGCTCTGTTCAAAGGCGACACAACAGCTGCCAACAAGAAGTAGCAACCATAATCCCGCACGGCTTTTTGGAATATTTGATTTTTTTGGTCTTTTTCATATGCTTGAAAAAGAATAAAATTGCTTATAGTACAACAAGTGAGGGAACGAATGTCAAACAACTAGTAGACTAGCCCCAAGTAGTGGAACATACCTATGATCAATGCAAGGAAGTGCATGTAGGATGTGGACACTCAGGGGGGTGTTCCCTCAGGGTCAAAAGGTCATCAAATTGTGAAGGACAAAAGAAAGCTCTGCAAGGCTCGACAGGGAAAAGTGCTCAGGCACTCGGCTAACAACTGAGTAAGTGGGAGCCGGCACAAGGCTCAAATGGTAAGCAGGATGATGAAATGCAATCACAACAGGATATAACTGAGGGGGCATAAGACAAAGTAGAGTATGAATATTTATCGCAAAAGTCATGGCATGACTACAAAGGGCTCCCAATCCTAAGGACAAACAATGGCATGGGCACCAAAATGCACAAAGGGGATCTAACTAGGGTGCCCATGTTCGAAAAATCTCGACCGCCACATAACGACACTTCTATAGCAGTGTGAAGGTTCTGTGTCGATTACGAAGCAGGGTCGCACCTAGGGTTTATGAAAATGGTCAATAGGTCAAATGCATAATGCATGCGGAAACGACATCTAACCTATATGTCAGGTGTGAATCATACCTACCGTAGGTGTGAAATGGTCCAGAAAAACTTTCACCGAGGAAGTCTGATTAAAAAAAAAATCTACTCCATGACATTATATTAGTCCATAACGGCATCAAACTGTAAAAACTATAGACAAGTGGGTCCTGAAAATTATAAATAGTAATAAAAATTTACAATTTACAATTCATTTGTACTATTTACCCATTTGGAGCTTTGTGGTTAGTTTTCACCTGAAAGTTCAGTTGCCGATTCTGGGAGCTACAAGCGACCGTTCATCGAACCGTCCGGAGCAGGTTAGTTGTCTCATCCATACCTTTCATTTCAATGCTTTCCTTTTAGTTTTTAGTGGTGGGATTTCTAGTTTGTCCAAGCCCTAAATGGCTTTGGCGCTACCTGCGTGCTATCACTATGTGGGTCGCGGGTAGGGCACGAAACCTGTATTCAACACACAGGTCGACCGTGGCTACCCACAACTATATACAAATTAGCCTGCGGGTACGGTCGTGAAGATGATTTTGCAAATGAAATTGACTAAAATCCTTGTTTTTTCTCAGTCCAGGATGGTTCTAGAGTGGAGGGAGAGGGAGCATGACCAAGTAGATGATGTCGTGGGAAACGATGTGCAAGCACAGCAAGCATTGCAAGCATGTGGGTTGTATAAATTCTGGAGCGTAGTGGGCTTAAGGGCCCAAAACCTACTACTCCGCCACTTGATAGATTACTGGGATGTTGATGCACAGAACTTCAGTCTCAAAGGGAAAATCCTCACACTGGAAGTGGAAGATATCTACTTCATTATCGGTTTGTCCCGTAGAGGTGAGGTGGCCAGTCTTCGGTCTCGTACCGTGGGTGGTGGGATCACTGTCCATGACTACATAGCATGGTATTGTCCCACAGACACATGCGGTGGGAATTCAAGTGCCCATCAATGCCATAGTAGATCTGAGCATGAAGATCATTATGGCTACCTTAGTGCGGATCACTAGATCCAAAGCTCTGCACCAAGCATCCAAGCCAGTGATGTTCTATGCATCACAATGCATGTAGCCTATAGTATTCGATTGGTGTACCACACTACTGGTGTCTATGAAGACACAACTGACAGAATGCAAAGAAGGGAAGGAAAAAATCTTCGGGTATGGTAGTATTTTGTGCAGCTTCTTCTTTGAGAGATTCCTGGGGCTTAGTTCGAGGGTGGATGTCCCTCCTCATAGTCTCCGTGATCCAGCCCTGACCCGGTGGGCTGAGATCTTGACATGACGGGGTGGTGGCCATCTGGCCTCACCGTATACTGAGGATTTCTTCCGGTGGTGGGGCCGACATGTCGTTTCCATAGAGGACTATCCCTATGCAGGGATAGACTTCTGGCAGGATTGGGACATGCCCCTCCCACCAGATGCAGCGTTCGGAGACATTGGTGAGTAATCTTTTTTGAAATTTTTGTGTTATCAATTTTTTATGGATTTTTTATTATAGATGAATTGCAAAAATATTTTTGGTGGTAGTATCAAGTGTTGATGTTTAACTGTTTGCTCGTAGACAAAGGCCCAATGAGACCCGACGGCTTCCCGAGGCATGGTCACCGAGGCAGGGGTGATGAGGCAGGTGAAGCTACAGCAGGGCGTACTCTACAGACCTTGCAGTGCAACCTATCATGGATGGTTGCCAGGGTTCCATAGATAGAGGTGGTGCAACTACCTGAGGCCATGCAGTCCCAAGTAGTGGGGGTTCCGGGTGACTGGGTGCGGTTACTGCAGTGGGTAGCCAATGCAGTTCATTACTTTTATGAGACACATCTTGTTGAGGCCGCAGCTAGGCCTCCTCAGAGGGAGTAGATATCTGAGGACCTTACTTTGTATCGACATGTATATTTTTGAGGGCTACGGACTCCAGTTTTGTATGACAGTACCATTATTGGACATATTTATAAAAAAAAATTGGTTCTCCGGTTCTACAATATGTGTGTATGTACAAGTGTATGAATGTCTCTTTTATGTGTGCTTCATTATGAATGTGATAAATTCCAATCTAATACATAGTTAGCGTATGCATCAGATATATGATTAAGACTTCTCGGAACATGAATGTATGTAATTGAAACAAAATGTCTCTCCAAGAGTCTTACCCTTAGGAATTTCCGTAGTAATGTAGGGTCTCGCACACGGTACTGACCATTCAACTGAGACAAAACTAGTTGTGAATCTAGGCAGACTTCTAAAAACTAGACACCATGTGAAATAGCATCCCGAAGTAGCTCAATAACATCACTATACTCAGCCACATTGTTAGATGTAGAACCGAGACAAGCACCTCCTGAGGACACAACTAGGTGGTCTGGTGATAAAATAACCCAAGCAGCAGAAGCAAGCTGCTGCGTATGACAGCTAGCACCATCCGCAAATCCTAAGAATGTAGGAGATCCCACTAACATCTGTCAATCAAACAGAAGCTAATTAGCAGACCCGAAAACCAAAAAGCAAGCTAAACTATGTACAGAAATAGCTATACAATAGTATACAAAAGTATCAGCCTGAACCAGAGGTTCAAGCGTAATACCACTTGAGATAGAGCCCATTTCTAGGCTCCTTCAAGACAGTCCCATCATAGTACTCTAACTCATAGGCTCCTTTTTCCAGGACATGCCTCACAATGTAAGGACCGTGCCACATGGGGTTGAACTTGCCTGCCCCCAGGGGTTCTTTAGCCTGGTCATACAAGAGGACCAAGTCACCTTTATCATACTGCCGGGGACAGACAGACCTATCATATTGAACCTTGACACGATGTTTGTTGGCATCTATGGCCACAGCAACATCTCGACATTGTTTGTCAAGTTGCTCAAGGTGGATTAAATGTTGCTCAATACTTGTCGTATCAGGGAGGAGCTCGATGGCTAGCTTGAGTGAATGGATCTCGCATTCAATCGGTAAAAGTGACTCGACACCATGAACTAGCTGGAATGGTGAGAAAATGGTGGCAGTCTTGACTGCGGTTCGGTATGCCCACAAAGCAGGATATAACATGATATGCCAATTGTTCTTTCTTTTTTGGATGGTACGCTGGAGAATGCTCTTCAAAGACTTATTAACTGCTTCAACTTGACCATTCACTTGGAGATAATAGGAATATGAGTGTTCTAAATGAAACCCAAGCTTGAGAGAAAAATCCTCCATCATCTTGTTTTGAAAGTGACTGCCATGGTCAGTGACAATCTCTTTCGGGATACTGAAACGAGTGATAATCTGATTGAACACAAAATGGGCTGCAGTAGCACCGTTGTCTTTTATGGTAGGCATGGCCTCATCCCACTTGGAAAAATAATCCATGGCCACTATGATATGGGGATGCCCCCAGTCGAAGCTGGTTTGCAATCCATGAAGTCCACCCCCCACTTAGTGAAGGGATCGACGGTGACGACCGAGTGAAGGGGCGCTGGATGTGAGTGTATATTTCGAGAGAACACCTGGCAAGGGTGGCATCTCTTCACAGTGTTAACACAATCCTTAAATATTGAAGGCCAAAAGTAACCAGCTCGCATAATACGCTGGGTTGTAGCAAGCCCAGATAAGTGACATCCACACGCCCCTGCATGGAAATCATTAAGTACCTGCTCCGCTTCTCTGTGAGTTAAGCAACGACAAAGAATATAATCCTTTCCTCAGCGATACAAATTTTCACCGACTATGGTATAATCTTTAGCGTGATGTTTCACACGCCGTCGCTCGTCTCGTGAATAATGTGGAGGAAACTTGAAAGTTTGGAGATATACAATGACATCCCCATACCAAGGGTCCTCGGACGAGATAAGAAATAAGTGTTCATCCACAAAAAAATCTTCATGAACAACATTCTCATCAAGTCTTGGGAGGTCCGACATAAGCTCAGCAAACACCAATGATTTCACCAATTTTGTCGAAGAAAAATCGAGATCGAACTCCTGAAGGATCACAATCCATTTATTATACTTCCCCCCTATAAGGCGTTGCAATAGCATGAACTGAAATGGATTGATGTGAGCTACAACTGTGGTTGTTCTAAGAAAAATGTAATGTCTTAACCGCTGGACTTCATGGACAGTCGCAAGCACCAGCTTTTCTACGTGAGTATATCTTAGCTCAGCGTCTACTAGGTTTCGACTGAGCTAATAGATAACATGCTCAATGAGCGCGTCATCCACTTGAACCAAGACCATGCCAATCGTTTCTTGAAACGCAGCCACATAAAGGATAAAATCTCGTGTGAAGTCTGCTGGACTAAGCACCGGGGCCGATAACAAAGCTTTCTTAAGGGCATCAAAAGACTGCTGGGCTCGCTCATCCCAGATAAAAGGTGTGTCTTTCTTCAATAAGCACGTCGTTAACACTTAGATTTTATCCCAGTTGTAAAAGAATAACACCTAAGGTAACTTATTTCAAACCAAACTTTAGGCAGAAATCTTAGCCATTTTTCCACCAGAGAGGGCTCTATCACAAGATATATGTAAAGGCTAAAAATATATAGAAGTACGTTCAAAATTCCTCAAAAAGATTTTCTTGGTTGAAAAGGAAAACAAGAAACATTGGGCATGGAGTCAACTTTTCAAATATTTAGTGTGCCAGCAAGAGATTTATACCAAACATATTTCCACAGATGCAAGATAGCAATCATATCACAGTCAATTGGATTTTTCAGGTGGTATAGAAAGAAACAATGACAGTCCATCAACAACAGGAATCTAACTGGGATGAATCTATTGTCAACTTTGGAGAAATAGTGGATATTTAAATGCGATAAAACGAGGCATAACCAGTATGAATCCCGATTTATTGCAAACGTTCATTTAAATATAGAAGAAGAACATAATGGAAGATATAACATAGAAAGTGGACATGCACATATAAAGATAAGAGGAAAACAGACTGTAAAACTGATCAACACATGAATCTCTGGTCTCAAAAGATAGGTATTTTCACTGTACTACCTTTTATTTATCAAAAAATGGACTTCAAAACATAATCGTCTCTCAAAGAGTTTTCAACCCTTTCAAAAATGACTCTCATTGTCTTTTATACAAAATTCGGAAGAAGGTTGACATAACTTCTTCTTCTAACTAATAACTGAAAATGTTTTAACTCAAAAGATAACTATCTTTAAACAGTAGATAACTGTCTTCAAATAATATTACAAATTTTAAAATAAAAGCATATTTTTGGCACTTGGCAAAAATTCTGAATAGCATCTTTTTGCCACTTGGCAAAAATTATGAATGTATCTATGAATGGACAGAATATCTTGTCCTTCCATATTTGTCCACATAATTCCATTGGTCGGCCATGGGTAAATCATAACTGGTCATTTCTTTCACCAAGACTTGGATTTCAACGTGACCTACATAAGAAACAAGAGGAAGATTCTCACAGGTTGAGATCAACATATTTAAAATTTCAAAGTCTTCTGCAATTTTCTCCATTAAAATCTTCCCTGTAAGCATATGATCCAATTGCTGAAACTTTTTGTGATCCATTCTTATGTCAAACAACAATCTCTTATATTCATTAGGAGGAATCAATTCATCCTTTTCATCCCAAAAAGCAAGGAATCCTTTGTTTATTAATTTTTCAAATCGCTTCTTAAACTTTATTACTTCCTCTTGTATATCTCCAGCTTTAGCTTCAATATTTTCAGCATGTGAATATTTTCCCAAGATTCTTCTGGCCCATGTAATGACTGAAATTATGTTCATTATATTCATTGTTGTCAAGTCTGCTTTAGTTAAGCTATTTAAGAAAGTTATTTCCCTCTGCGCTATTTCTTTTGGCTTTTTATTTAAATTCTCTCTGACTGCTCTACAACTCTCAAAGGCATCTTTGGCTACTTTTTCTTTGACTCTTATATAATCAAGATAAGGTCTTAATTTTTCAACTTCTTTTATGATTTGATCCCACACCATATGTTTGCAACCTTGCATTGCAGCCTGTCCTGTCACGTGAGCTGCCAAACCTTTATTATTATCAGTTAATTCCTAATTCCTTATTTGCAAGGTTTTGATTTCCTTATCTTTAGCCTCATTTTCTTCTTTGAGCTTTTGTATTCCCATCTTCAATTCTTTAATTTCACCCTCTTTCAAACTCACTTGGGACATGGCTTGTAAGAGACCATCTAATCCAGTTTTATCTTCATCTGTATCTGTCTGTACCTGTTGCTGACCAATTTTTGCTAATTTTTTCTTTATTTCCTCCAATTGCTCTTTTAAACCAATTTTCTCTTTTTCCCAATGATCTCTCTCCTCGGTGAGTTTCAACATTTTTGCAGTAACATCCTTTACTTCATTTGACATCTCTTCTTTTTCCTTTTCCAATACTGTTAATTCGGCTCCTTGGATAAGCACAATGTCTGGAATTTTTAGATTTCGTCTTAGCATTAGAATCGTATCATCCTTTTCTTTGAGCAATTTTGCTGCTGCATCTCCCTCTTTGTTTATCAAATCTACTTGCAATCTTTTTATCTGTTGTTGTCGAGACTTATTTTCTGCTTTCTCTTGTCTCAACTGATTATTCAATTTATCCAGTGAATTATTCAATTTGTCTGCCTTTAATATTGCTCCCAAATAATCTGAATATATAACCTCTCCTGTTTGTCTATGTAATAAAATTTTATCCGGGGCATTTATTTTTGTCAAATCCACCTTCATCTCTGAGATCTTATCTTTAGTAACAACTGAAAACTTTAAAGAATTTTCATTGACATTTATACTAGTAAACAAATTTACTTCAGTGTTGGATATATTTCTAACCTTTGGAAATAACAGACTGGTTTGTCTAGAGGACTCTTGTTTATTCTGACTGTGTTCATTAAATACATCCATCATATTATGTGGTCTATTTACATCACCTTCCACAGGGGATTCTTCAATACTGTACTCCTTTATCATGACTTCTGGTATTCTGACTTCAGTTCTTTTTTCCTCTTCTGAAACTGCCATTAACTCTTGTTTTTCATCCATTTTCAACTTTTTTCCTTTTTCTGTTCCTTCACCTTCAGTGTTCACTACATCCTGTATTGGTCTTTTAAATCCCACCATTGCAGTATTCATCATGCTTCTTGCTTCTGCTGTTGCATCTGCCAATATCATTTCTTTATCGTGCGAATCTGGAATGATTTCTTCCTTATACTCCAGCCAATTGGCTCTATTAGACATTCCTTCAATCATCTGATGGTTCAACGCTTTGATGCGATGATCCGTTCTCCGTTTCGATATTATGTTTAACGGATCATACTCAATAGCCATGTCTGTCTCAAAACCCATATCCTTCAATAATTTCTCTATATAAACAGCAGCATTTTTATTCTTTACTGTGAATGGGTAAAGTGTGAACGGATACTTGATGTCTGTTGCTTGTTTGAAAACCAAGAAATTGTTATCTTCAACAATTAACTTTTGTCTCAGGAACTCCAAAGCAAAAACCCTTAAGGTAAGAAATGATGGTAAAACATAAGGCTTATGTTTGAAACCATATAATCTGATCACTGTACTGTCCTTTGACAATAACCAATCTCCTACAACGTACTCTGCACTCAATTGCATACATGTTTGCATTTCTGGTAATACTCTATGCAATTTTTCACCAAAGATCATTCTGTAAATCTCAGAGAGCATATCATTTATGTAATTGAACATGTTATTTTCTAACAACGTTGTGAAAATAATCTCAGGGAATTGCAACTCTTCATGGCTGGCTACCATGATCATTTTCATCAAGAAAGACTGAAATCTGAAATGCCTCAGAGTGGGGAAATTGACCATCTGGTCATGAATATTCTCTGTAAAAAATTCTTCAAAATTAAGTCGAGGGATTTGATTTTCATCAATCCCTGACTGAATTGTACTCATTTTATACAAAAGACTCAACTGAAACTCAGTTACATACATGTCTGTATTGAACCCTAGGATTAAAGCCAACAATGTCAGAACCAATTGGGTATTTTCATCAAATAAATTGATATCTATAGGGTACGAGATCTCTAAAATGTTGGTTTCTGGTTTAAGACACGTAGACAAATTTTTTTATCTATCATCTTGAAAGGTTTGATGATAATATTCAATAACAGAGGTTTCAGAAAAAATCTTAGACTCGAGGGTTTGGGAAAATTCTATTTCTAGGGCTTTAATTATTATGGCAGGCTCTATTTTACAGACTCTGGTTTTTTGACTATCTAGAATAGTTCTTTCTTCTCTGGAGTAATTCTCAGCACACTACGACACAAATTCTAGGAAAGATGGGATTTGGTCCGGACAAAAGGCTAACAAGGACGACTGGTGGACTCTGTGCATGTCTATACCTTATTTTAATAATTCATACAACCTAAGTTTAATTTCAACGACTGGTAACCTGGTTAGGGTATCATGAATTTCTCTGTCTCTATCTTCTAGGGCTTCTTTTGCTTTAAAAACATCTATATCATGTACAGTTTCCATTTAAAATGTTTCTTCAAACAAAATTCCGTTTAAAAAGTGGGCCAGGTCACCAACCCTACCTGTATAGACACGTCTTTATCCTTTTGTCGCAATTTCTGATCTCCACTAGTCTTCAGAGCTCCCAGGGATAGCGACACATATACAAAATGTTGTTATTTGAAACCCTTTTGTTTTATATAAGCCTTTTTTATTAACTTTCTGGCAGCTTTCTGAATGTAGTTTATATCCAACCGTTGATCTTGAGCCTTTCGATTTGAGCCGTTAGATCTTGCGTCCCTTTATCTCCCATGGTGGTATCCGCGATCCTAATAACGGTTTTCTTCTCCGGTTTATTCCTTGTGCGGATCAACCATTTAATGACACCTGTTAGAGTGGTTTACTTTCCGCGACTGCTCTTTCTTCTATCGAGTGCGCACTTTTCTTGATGCGGATGAATCTTGGCCGTTGATTTTGTTGCGATGTATATTGTCCCTCCAATTGATATCAACATGTGGCATATTCCCTTACGCCTTCTCCATCTGCCACGTGCTATGGCCCGCCGCGCCTTATCCTTTGGTGGTTCCGCATAGCGTTGTGGTGGTTTGTGATACCGCTATCACGTTGATGCGGATTAATAGGACTGTGACACGTATCCAGCGGTATTAAGTCCGCAACCACTCACTAACTTTTGCAAATGATCCTTTTGGTGGTGCGGGAAACTATAACAGCCGTTGATCTCTACTGTTGCCATCTCCGCCGTTGAAACTTGACCAAGACTTAACTTTTTTCAAAAAATTACTTTCGAACTTTGCATATGTGGGTTTTTCTTGTTGTTTTTGTATTACGTACCTTTGCTTCAACCCATTTGTAATTTATTCCCTTCTTTTGGATATTTTTTGACAAATTTTTTAGGGTTTGAGCATTTTCAAATATAGTGTCAACACGCGCGAAACCTTAACATAATTGACTACAAATCGACGCAGAAAAGTAGCTCTCCCTTGGAGGCTCTGAAGTTGTAACAAATTTTGTGGAGGAGGCAACTGAAGTATTGCCTCACCTTTTAGAGGATCGACTCTAATACCCTCTTGTAAAACTATGAAGCCTAGAAGGAAACCAATCCTTACAGAGAAATGCATTTATTGGGATTCAATTGAATTTTGTAGTGTATACATCATTCGAGAATCATATGGGGGTGCTTGGGGTGGTCCGCTCTTACAAGAATGGCCAGCAAGATCGTCCAAGAAAACCTCCATAATCTTCTTAAGATCGTGAAAGGCGTAGGTCATGGCTCGCTGAAATGTAGCTCCATTGTTTTTAAGACCGAAGGGCATTTTCCGATATGCAAATGTTCCCCATGGACAAATGAATGCCGTCTTATGTTGGTCTATGGGTTTGATTTGAATCTGATTGTAACCTGAGAAGCCATCCATGAATGAAAAAATATCACTTTCCGCACAAGCATCCAAAATCTAATCAATGAATGGCGTGGCGAAGTTGTCTTTTGGACATGCACGATTCAAATCTCTAAAATTAGTGCATATGCAGATCGTTCCCTGCTTCTTATCCACAGGAACAAGGTTTGACACCCATTCGGTAAGGGGAACGAGGTAGATGAAACCAGCTTTGAGTAGTTTCTCCACCTCTACCTTGATAGCAATTGCCTTCCTAGGGTTCACAACACGTAAGCGTTGTCGAACCAGTTTAGCATTAGGATACGTTCTAATCTCATGCTCGACAATGTGGGGGTCTATTTCTAGCATCTCCTCATATGACTAGGCAAAAGCTTCCCGGAGTTCTGTAAACAATTCAGTGTAAATAGAAATCTCTTCAGGATTGCAATCGGCACCGATGTAGACATTTTCCATTTTTTCAGGAGTATGAGAGATGTTGATCGACATAGTTGGGGAAATATTGGCCATATTCCCCTCCGCAAAAACATCATGCGACTCCAAAAGATCCACAGGGTGACCAACCATCTCTACTAGAGTCATCCTAAACTCTTCTTGCTCAACGAGCTCGAGGTTGGGAAGGAAATAAGAGCGATGATGCATATCCTCCCAAGGCCTCTCACCACCACACATGGCCTCCATAATAGCTTCATCAGATGGCAAAGTATCATCAAGGCAGTCATGTGAACAAGATGAGTTGGCTTCCCAAACTGGAAACATAACGGGATCTTCTTCGACTGTCTAGGAAGAAGAGAGATCCGGTTCTGTAGTGGCTTGTTGAATATGATCGTAAGCAAGCTCAACTACAGACAAAGGCACAGACATCCTAATGTGCGTAATGTTTCCAGACGTAGAAATCATGGACGGTAAGGTCCATGGATCACTACAATAGGAAGTCTGGAATGACATACTATGTGAAGGAGGAGACGCGTCGTCAGAAATGGTTCCGATAAAGTTCACAAGTGTATGAAGACAATACCAACACCTATGTTCCTAGTTGTCCGATGAGAATCAGTAACTTGCGAGACTATGGATCCCGTGGATGCTATGGAAGGAGTTTTAATGAAATCTAGCTGGTTGATGGTCACAATCTTGCCTTCATGGGGAAAGCAGATAACTATGAATATAGTGGACGCAACAGCCTTCATAGCGTATGTCCAGTTCCGACCCAGTAACATGTTGTATTCGATGGGCGCATCAACCACCTCGACTTCAATAGGCATAGACTTACCTCCCAAGGAGACAACAAGGGAAGGGATAATTCCATGCAGCTTAAATGACCGACCGTCAAATGCAGTGAGTGTGGTTCTAGATGCAAGTAGAGGAGGAGAGCGAAGAGCTTTCCAACAAGCTAACGACATTACTGACGCGGAAGCACCTTCGTCAACCATAGTTTGTTTGACAAAACTTTGAAGGTACACCACCTAGATTTGAAAATCCACGTGGTAACGTAAGCGAGGTTGAACATCAGTAGTATCGAACTTGATAACACTGGGATTTCCCCAGTCCTAAACTCCTAATGCACACAAAAGGGCATTCTTCTGAGAAGGACAGGCCTGCAAAACTTCAAGAGCCGACATGGCACACGAAGTTTGGCCCAAATCTTCTACAATGGAGTAGTTCTGGGCAGCTCGAGCATTAGGATTATGCGTAGAGCGCTTGAGAACACCTTTCGGTATCCATGGCATATTAGAGGGCTTCTCGATATGCAAGGAATTGTCAGGAGGGGGGGGAGGCTCACTCCCCATATTAGGTTGTGGTGCACCATAATCGCGTTGATGAGTAGCAACAAAAACCTCCAACTAAACCATATTCACACATCCATAACCACTAGTATTGGAAGAAGACGTTGCCATTTCAGTAGGTCCATAACCAGTGGTGGGAGCATGCGAAGCCATGTTTTGATGATGAGGAAGGGGATCCTTTAACACAGCTGGGCTCTGTGCCAAATGCTTCGATGCTTCTTCGATTCGAGGACATAATTGAGTAAGATGATCTTCCCCACAAAGCTTGCAAGGGAATTTCACCTTACGCCTAGGTTTACGATCCTCACCAGCATTTACGCCTTCCCGAGGAGGGTTGGAATTCTCTTTACGAGGAGTATTGTGATTGCTATTACTGTTATTCCCATTGTTTCCACCCCTACGGTTGTTTCTCCCCTTTTTCTTACCACCAGGTTGCTAGTGACCTAATGGTTTCGTTGATTGCACATTGTGTACATCAGACGATGGAGTGGAAGTGGACAAGGTGTGAACCTTTCCAGGAGTAGACTAGTTTAGCGACAAATTTTGCATTTGATTAGCTACCAAGTCCATAGGGAAATTGCTTGTTGATCCCACAATGCCATCGGAATGTGGTGTAGGAACTGACGTAGGCTCATGTCGTGTTATCGGTGCGTCAGGAATAATGTCATATAAAATGCCAGACTGAGAGTATAGTAGGCCTAACTGCTAGACTTTCAAGATAGCTTGTTCCTCGGTCACAATGCTGGACATCAAAACATCCTTAGCAATGTATGGGAGTAGATACTTAAGGAACCATTCCAACATAAACTCTGGAGGAATGTTGGCTTTCAATAATCTCTTCCGTCAGAGCCACTCTTGAATGTGGTAAGAAATATGTGTGGCCTTCTTCTGACGGCAGATAGACAACAGTTCAGTACCAGTATCATAATGAACCGGCAACTGGAAATGGTCCAAGAAAACCAAAGCAATCTCGTTGAATCCCCTATAGGTATTCCCAGGCAACTCCACATACCACTTCACAGCTGCCCCTGTGAGGGTGCGTTGAAATAGTCGTAATCTAACGGAATCATGATTCAATGAGCTGGAGGAGAACTAAAGGTGAAACATTGTGACATGATCACTTGGATCCTCACCACCTTTCCCCTCAAACTTAGGTATGTCCGAAGGGAGCTTGGTAGGGACCGGGGGCCAAGTAGGGTCGTGACACACCGGATCATTCATGAGCTTTGAAAGATCCGAAAGATTCAAACGTGCGAGAAACGGGAGGTGTGGCTAGAGAGCTTGATTATAAGCTCCCATAAAAGGTTGGTTGAATGGAACCAGATTATAAGGTGGACCAAAAGCTTAACCATGAGCATTAAACTGCTGATAATGAGGACTTGGAGGACCATAATCTTGACCGTGGCCATAAGATTGATAACCTCCTCCGACCTGACCCGTATGAGAGTAAGCAGACATATAAGTGTTTTGGGCACCGTATTGAGGTGGGTTGAACTGGTGGCCAGCACCGACTATGTTGTAGTAATGGTTTCCACCATAGGTATGGGGCATATATGTACTATTCGTAGCGGGAATTAAGTTGTAATGACCATAATGGTGAGGTATGTTACCATCCCCAGCACTAGGAGTAGCATGAGTATTCGTGTGGTGACCCAAAGCATGAGAAGTATTCCCTACCCCAACGTTGGTGTTACTAGTAGAAGGAATGGTGGGCTTATGACCATGTAGATAAGATACATTCCTACCCCCTACATTAGCATTACTAGTAGTGGTGGTGGACGCAAAAGTGTGCGGTATATGTCCACCACCATGGTTAGGAGGAGCATTAACATCTGTGAAAGTGGCCCTAGGTTGACGAGTAGCAACATGAGTGTTCGATGGTGGATGGTGAGTCGTGTTTCGAACAGTGTTCCTATTAGGTTGGGCGATCCTAAGAGGTGGTCTTCTTCCAACATTAGCATGGTTAGGAGGATTATGACCAGTCTCCATATTATGTGTGTGAGTGATCAACGTGGTTCCGCCGGTGAGGGTATTTCCCCCAGTGGGTGCATTTTTGCTAACACCATGACTAGTGCCAGCATGACTACCAAAAGCAGTGGGAGGATCAACTGTACTGAAACCGGGCATACTATAAGAGAACGGGTTAATGTTGATCGTAGGATCTTCGTCTTCAGGTAAGGTAGGAATCCCATAAAGATAATTATTCAGATTCAAAGGATCGAATGGATCATTCTCAATTGGATTCGGCCAAATAGAAATAGGTTGAGTCTCAGGCGGATCACCCCCCCAGGCCTCTCGAGGTGTGGGGGTGTATGAAGTATGTTCGACTCCACCAGATGGAATCGTGGAGATGTCCAATGTGTCAGAATGTGCAGCTGTCATAATGTCAGCTATGTATGTCTCGTAAGAATCCGAAGACTCAGAAGGAGCCTGCCGGCGTCCCCAAGCAATACGACATGAAGACTCACCCGGTTTTAAACCAGCTAACCGACGGGATTGGTGGAGAGTAGGACTCTGTGCCATGATATCTCCAAAGAGAATATCAAATCACAATGTCACCCATGGCCAACTATCGATCAAAAATAGTAAATCAAAAGCACACACCTAGAGAAACTATAGCCAAGACCAGACAAACAGAGTGGCTAAATGAGCTCCCGACACTAGAGCCGATATGTCTCACCTAGGAGAGGCTTGAGACTCCCAAACTATAGATGGAGGTAATAGAATCAGTTATAGAGACACCCAGGCTTCACTGTGTGCACAGGGTCAAGTCCAGTGTACAAACACATTTGTGTTGTCCAATCCATATCTGACTCGGGACACAAACAGCATAACCACTGCAAGTACCCTATGCAATACCTAGGTAAGGAAACTATGGTTACCGCAAAATAACCAATGCTCAGGGGGACAGTCGTAGGTGGGATTCGTTGTATGGGCAGGGTAGCTGAGCCCGGAACTCAATGAGGGTCAAATCCCCCAAGAGTCCCCAAATACGAACAAATCCTGGAAATATCTCCCACGTTCAGCCGGTATAAGAGGGATATCCCTTCAACCAACCTCCCGTGACCTCGTGCTTAACTCTGAGTTGAGTAGAGATTCTTGAGAACACCAATATATACCATGGATTCCTCCACTCCCTGGTCAGACACCTAATGTTTCGTCTAGTAGTATTGGATTGTTAACTCACAATGATCTATTCCAAGACTCTAAACCTATGTTAGTTGGTGTACCCTATAAACAAAATTAGTCCAATCAATTTTAAGATTAAGCGTTAATTTTAATGGCTGTGGTTACTCAAAGGATATGGTCGTTAAACTAGTGATGTGTATGACTCAAAAGTATGCAAAATCGTCCAATCCTAGACTCATCTATCCAATAAAACAATGTCACTAGCATGCAAAATCAACCCAACAGTTTCAAAATAAAAATGCAATCCTTTTATATTTTCGATGCACAAGCAAAACCTAAATGAAAGCAACAAGCACTCAATGCAAGATGCAGTACATGAAGGTAAAAAAAAAAGAAATTGTATTTTCTCTTATAAACAAAAGGAAAATGCAAAAACTATATGTATTTTTCAATATAAAGAAATGAAAAATGTAAGCAAAATCCTACTATTTAGTCACTGAAGTGCCGAGAAGATCACTAAGACAACCCAGCAGATCCCAAACAGTAAGACCTAGCCACAAGGATGAGCACAAAAGGAAAAAAACCAACAAGGCTAAATCCAAAGATGGGTAAAAACCAATAAGGCCCAACCAAGATAAACGAAGAGTTCTAGTCACAACCAAGGCATAGAACAGTCAAGAAATAGGCCAACAAAGACTCAGTATCATCCACAGCCAACCTAGCAACAACCAATAGTCATAAACCAACAAAAGACGAAGTTGTACGCTACTTTCGAAGGAATACTTGCGGGTACCCGGAAGCAGTAGAGTAAACAAAGGCGAGTATACTTGACCAGAGCTAAGCGAGCCCATGGGTGAGGAAAGGCAAATGGGAAAACAAAGAGTCCAATGGCTCAGAAAAAACAAGTTTTCTATAGTGTATCTCAACAACCAATCAATGACACGGAGCTTCGACAAACAGTAACTCTAATTAAGTACTAATGCTTAAAAATCCCCAAACATGGATGTTTTCCCCAGTGGAGTCGCCATTTCTGTGTTGGATAAAAATCACTATGGTTTGGGGTAGACCACAACAGACAGCTGACTACTAGAAATTAACTCAATTCTCAGAATTATGCTATTATAAATGGCAATGCTAAGATAATGGAGAATTTAACCAACCTCGATCCAAACGTTTGATGTAGATCCCCATTGGAGCTTTCAATCCGTGCACTTGAAATCTACAAATTAGTCTTGACATCCAATATACAACAAGTACATATAATATATAAACAACATTAACATCATCAATAGAAATGGTCCATGATATTATAAGTAAATGCAACCCAATGTGTAATAAACAACATTCACAACATTAATGGACGAGAATATGAGTATTTCTATTAATAAACAAGAATAAGTACAATGTGATACGACCTCTTGCCGGCAACCAATCTGAACCACGATCTGGATCAATCCATTTGTGCCTCCACCACTTAAATCCTCCATGAATGGAAAACTCAAACTATGGTAGGAGTTTGGAAGGTGAACATAAGGGGTTCACAACTACAAGGATCAATGAGTGTACACTCAAGATAGGGCAAAAATCCACTAGAGTTCTCTTGCTCTTATTTCTCCTCCCGTCCATAAGCCATATGTGCTCAATATATAGTCCTCCCAAAGGTAAGTGAAAGGACACATCGAGGCATTTCTTGGGCAGATGGAGGGTCAAAGGTCACCCAATAACCGCTTTTTGGGAGTAAAAAGCAATAAACTAGTGATTTTTACCATTTTACATGCTACCCGAGGGCTATAGTGATGCAACTCCCGGGTACGCACACTGTAATGAAACAGCTAGCGGGTAAGAACAAAAATAGGGAAAAATAGTGTCTGAAGGATATAAAGCGGATCTAAGTTAGTTAAATGGATCCTATAGGCCAAAGAATGTTGATACTCACAAGGTGGAAAATTATGTTGTAACAAATATCTGCTCCTTTTACTTTGGTAAATTTTTTTGCCCCAATGGTAAAGGGAAGCGGAGGATAAGAATATTTTTTTATTTTCGTCCAAAAAATGTTTAACCCTGTTAATGAATACTTTCCTTACATATTCTTTATGAACTACATAATCTGTGGCATATCTTCGCATTAGTGAAGGAATTTTAGTTCCCCCGTACATTTGAATATAGGTTCCTTCTGGGGTGAAGTAGTAATCTCCATACTCACTGATTACCCCCATTGCATTGTCAAACAAGAAATTTGGTTCTTCATTGAAGATCATCCTATACAAATTAATTATGAATTCCTCACGTAAAATCTTGTAAAATATTGCATACTTGTGAGCCCACGTGATTTGGTAGGAAACGTAAAGTGGGGTCTCATCCGGAACCCAAAAACATCCCAACTTGTGGAATGGATTTCTTATCAAAATGCAGTCAATTAGATAAGAAGACATGAAAAATCTGTTTTTTTCTGCGTCATACTTCCTTGGGAAACGGACACTGCTTCTACCATATTTTCTGAAATAATGTCTGCCCAATTCAAGATAGTACCATGAGAATCAACATGGTACATGATGGGTAGCCAACTGAGCTTATATATATTGGAATTTTCTCTTTCAAAGATCCTTCTCAGCATCATTGCTATAATTCTAAAAGGGGTTTTTAAATTTTGTGCATCATGTTCCCCACTTGCTCTTTGCCTTAACTGTTTTCCTGGTATAAGCATTTTCTTGGCATACTTTGAATGGTCTATGTTGACTCCTTTTATACAATCATCTGTCATCATGATTTTCAAGACAGGTAACTTGTAAGTTGCACTTATATGAGTGAGATGAAATGAAGCAAATCCTTTCCCATTTGCTCCTGCCATGATCCTAGAGTTGACATCTATGTGAGGTAATATCCATCCTATCACCTCCGAACATGGGAAACGAGTTGCGACCTTATAAAGACTTGATTTCTTTATGTTTTGATAGACCACAATTTCCTCAATAGAAGTTTCGAGCACATCCCAATATTAGATAAGGTGATATAATTCACCCCACTTATACTCAGGGAATATTCTAGTTACTACCTTGGTATCTTGAAATAGGGTCTCCATCATGCTTTCTAGTACAATTTCAATATCTAAGTTATATTCTGCAATTTTAGCTTTACATTTAGAGTACCTCTTGTGCATTTCCAAATCCTATAATTAGAACATCGTTAGTGTCAAATATAACATTTTTATTTTTCCAATAGTTCATCAATAGAAACAAACTTCAAGCATAATGCCCATGAGTGTATAACATTACTTTAACAAAACCAACTCAAACAACAAACTGCAAATGTAATAACATATCAATATGCATTGTTTGTAAGAAAACCTATGAGATAGGTGTATATTTCCATTGAAATAATAACCATATCAAAATCAGGATTCGAGCACTTCTCTTGATGATTCTTTTGGGCCGAATACCAAAGTTAAACCATTTTAGGGTTCAAATAGATATTTTGGTTTGATATTTTGTTGAGGGGAATTCCTTCATTGGGGTATACAAGGAAACTTCCTTGGTGTACTTAGGGTATATTATTGGTGGAGAGGAACTCAAAATTTATCCTGTGAAGGTTAGGTTTCAAGTTTTAGATGATATTCTCCTATATAGTCAGTGTAGGGCCATGGCCGACAATGTAATTTAAGATGATAGGTTTAAATGTAGTCGCTCACCTCTGCTCACCTCTCCTTTGTGTTGTGTCTCCAAGTGTTTGGAAGATGACTCTCGGGGGGTTACGATTGTACACATCGTGGATGGACTATTATCATATTTGGAGCTCTGCTCACAAGAGATCCCATCTATCTTAAAAATAGCCCTATTTTCTTTTCTAATATAATACGTGCCCTGAAATTAACCTAAGAATGTTAGCTAGACAAACAAAACGCAGCGGGTTAGCATGCATTTGAAAAAATGGAACTGAAAATGTAAGGACAATGGAAAATCAAGTTCGTTGCTTAAAAACGCGGTCTCATGGATTGCATATGGTCACAGGCTCGAAGGCATTCTCCAAATCCTACCCGCACCCGTAGGTAGTGTACCTAGGGTTTATATCATATGAAATGGATAACCAATACAATATTTTACATTTCACACCATCCTTATTATTCATAGGTGTTAATAGGTTTAAGAACTTGCAAGCACAAAAATAGTGCGTGAAACAATGGCTAAATTCTATCAATCATTAAAACGCCATTTCCAAGTGTGACAAATTCATTGGGTGTAAGAAAACCTACCTGGTGGTGTTCTATTGAGTCGGCGGTACGCAATGGAAAGACTCCAAGTGTCTTCGGGCTTGTCCTGGTGAAGATTCGTTGCATCCTTTTCCAAATGGAGTTTGCAGGTGTGTGATAGGTGAAACAACAAAATGTTTTCCATTTTAAATTAATGGGGTGAAGCTACCATTGAATGTGCATTTACCTTTTGACGACGTTTTAAAATGGATTCCCAAAATTATTTTAAAAAATATATATTTATCGACGCCCCTATGATTAGTTTTAGATCAAAACTGAGTTTCATTCTGAATATATTTTGAGCCAAATGTAAGTTTTATGTCAGATTGTTTCGAGCCATTTCTGAGTTTTACGCCTGACTATTTCGAGCCAATTCTAAGTTTTACAATGGAATTTTTTGGTCTAGTCAATTTCGGAGAAAAATAATTTTTTCACTGAGCCCATTCGAAACAAACTAAGTTCTGGTGCTGGGCCACTTTGGATCAAAATGGAATTTGATGTCGGATTACTTCTAAAAAAAAGAACTTCCCATCGACTTCCTTTCTGCATATCAGAGAAGAATCATAATTTCAAGCGACCAAAAATCGGCTTACATTAGCATTGTGTACTGATCGTTTTGGAGTCGAAATGGGTTTTGTTCTGACTGTGTCGACGTGTGATCAATCTTTGCTTCGATACATGATAAAACTTGTCTCCTTTTGACATTTTTGGTGTAAAATCAAATTCCACTCCGATCGGAGTCAAAACTTGTCTCCTTTTGACTATTTCAGCGAAGAACGAATTTCTGCTCTGATCGTTTCAGGGGAAAAACAACAATTGTTCCGACTATTTCAGGAGTAAATCACAAGTTTCTCTGAAACAAGAAACTTGAAAACTATTCTAAGTTCAAAAATTTTCTAAGAACCAAAGAAAGTATTTGCAATCAAAGGAATATGAAGCAAAAGAAACCTTAGTAAATCAAAATAAAAGGAGGGGCCCTATAATTTTACGCAAATTTTGGGGATAAAGTTGCAGTTGTAACAGTATTGTTCATAGATGATTTTTCTAGGAAGTCATAAATATATTTCATGAAGGCTAAAAGTTAAAATATTAGCAAATTTAAAGAGTTTAAATCCCTAGTTGAAAATCAAAAATAAAATCACGTATGTGCATTAAGGTCTTATAATGGATTTGAATTTGATTCACATGCATTTAATGAGCTATGCAGTGATGCAGTAATATGTGGACAGTTAATAGTACAATACAACCCTCAGCAAAATGGGGTTTCCAAAAAGAAAAATATAACCATATATGAGGCTACAAAATCCATGATGCATGATCAAGATATGTCTACCTCATTATGGGCATAAGCCACCCATACAGTTGTGTGCATCCAAAATAGAATCCCTCATGCCATTCTAGATGAGAAGACACCAGAAGAAGTGTTTACTGGTGAGAATCCAAACAGATCACACTTGAGGATCTTTGGGAACCCATTATACATTCATGTACCGAAAGAAAAGAGAAAAACTATGGATCCTTATGGAAAGAAATGCACATTTTTTTGTTATAGCGATTAATCCAAAGCATACTGAATATATGTACCTGGTGAGAGGAACATTGAAGTCAGCCAAGATGTTACCTTCCATGAGGAAGATACTTTCAAAAGATCAAAAGAGACTCAATGTGATTTAGATATGGAGGATCACAATTCTGATTCTCCCCCTTCATATTTTGAGAGGGAGAAACCAGAAGATGCCTCAAATTTACTAGCTCCTGAAGAACCAGTAGAATTGATTGAGAGGTCACGTGATCTTCTTGGTGCGAAGACATCTTACAAAATGCAAAGAAACATGGACCACCATCAGGCTCATCCAGAGAGCTCAACTAACCTGATAGATATCAAGGGTATGTTGCACTGATGAGTCACATCAATGATTCAAAACCATCCTCATATGAAGAAGCTTCAAAGTAGCAAGTTTGTAAAGATGCAATGACAGAAGAGTACAACTCTATAATGAAGAATGATGTTTGGGAGGTTATTCCCAAACCTAATGGGAAATCCATTGTGACTTCTAGATGGCTTTAAAATATAAAGCATGTTGTGGATGGTAGCATCGATAAGTATAAAGCCAGATTCATTTCCATATTTTTCTCACATAAAGAAGGAACGATTATGATGGCACCTTTGCCCCTGATGAAAGGTATACCACAATCTAAGCAATGATTTCACTTGCATCTGTTCTAGGATGGAAACTTCAACATATGGATGTCAATACAACCTTCCTCAATGGTATAATTGAGGAAGAGGTTAATATTTAGTAGCCTGAAGGATTTGTGGTGCATGGGAAGGAGTCCCATGTTTGCAAGCTAAATAAATCTCTATATGGGCTTAAACAAGCCCCCAGGGCTTGGTACTCCATAATTCATAGCTACCCTCATAAATTGGATTTCTATAAGAGTGAAGTTGATACAAATTTGTACTTCAAAGTAGTGAAGAACCAACCGTTGATATTGGTTTTGTATGTTGACGATTTCTTTGTCACTGGAGAGGAACATCTGATTTCTTGGTGCAAGAGGAATCTCACCTCAGAGTTTGAGATGAAATACTTAGGTCTAATGCACTACTTTATTGGCCTTGAGATCTAGAAAAGAAAGGATGATTTTTTTCTATCTCAAGGGAAGTACACTGTGGATATATTGTGTAGGTTTGACATGGTATATTACAAATCCATGACTACGCTGATGGTTTCCAATTTGAGGAAACTTCATGAGTCAGGATCTGGATCAGATCTAGTAGATCCCACTTTGTATAGACAGCTTATAGGCTCGCTAGTGTACTTGATACATTCGAGGCCTGATATATGTTATGCCATGAGAATGCTGAGTCAATTTATGTCTGATCGAAGACAGAGACACGTAACAGATGATAAGCATTTTCCTAGGTACCTTTGAGGTACAATTTAATATGGACTGAGATATGCTTCCAATGGAGGAGTCATGTTACTTGGTTATACAGACTCATGCTTGGGAGGAATCATTTTGGACCGTAAGAGTACATCCGGATACTGTTATAGCCTAGGATCAACTATGATATCTTGGTCCAGTAAGAAGCAGGCTCTGTAGCCGAGATCACTACCAAAGAGGAATACATAGCTGCTAGCATGTGTTGCATGTCAGGAAGAAGCGTGGCTCTGAAAGCTACTTGCAGGGTTTTTCGGTGAAAAGCTTGAACCTGCAATTATTAGGTGTGACAATCAGAGTTGCATCAACCTTTTTGAAAACCTAGTGTTTCATGACAAGTTGAAGCACATTGAAATGAAGAATCACTTCATCTGAGACATGGTCCAGAAAGGTACAATGAAACTTCAATACATTTCTATTGATGAGAAAATTGCATATGTGTTAACAAAGCCTCTGTTAGTGACAAAGTTCAAGTACTTCCGAGACAAGCTTGGTATGGCAGAGAATGCCTCCCTTGCTGAGAGGGAGTGTTAAATATACAGCATCATGAGACATTCTCCAAACCAATCTTGTGTAGCCAAGATTGATCCTCTCGTATAAAGGTGATCACTTTGATTTCCTTCCATGTAAAGGTTATTCCTCCCGTATAGAGGTAATTTATTAAAGTAATGATGTTGTAAAGTCTTGTTGGACAAGGCATCGGACTTGTGTGTCAAGTCATGATCAAGGTATTTTTTAAGGATTATAATACTATACTAAGTATATTATTATAGGTGATTATTTTGGATTGAAAAGCACATATGTATATATTGGTAAACGAATATTGAATATGAAACATACAATTTACTACGGAAAATTATAAATTTTGGAGAATATTATAATTAAAAAACATATTTGATGTAAATATAGGCAATATTAGAGACTAAAAATAATCAAATACTGAATTTATTTTTAGAAAAAAATCCCCAAAAATAGCCAATTGGCAAAATTTCACCCCTAAAAATTTCCCTGGTCATGATTCTCATGTGAACCTTTCATATAAATGTATCCATGTGATGGAACTCCTGTATAGAAGTGGACCTTCCATGTAAAGGTCATGCTTTACTTGTTAAAAGCATTTAATGTTGTGTGATGTATTATTAACCATGATCACCAGTTGCTATTAAGTCTCCTTTAGAGATTGATCACCTCTAAAGTGAATTACTTTAGCATATGATCATTTGGTTCGAAATAATATAATATGATCAAAACATTCAATAATTCTTCATAGTATAATGTAATGTGATGGATAATTAAAGTTAACACATATTGACCATATAGTAAGAGATAAAGCATAGAGATTAAGAGAATTTGAAATTTCCCATACAGACACTTTATCTAATTAAAGAGAACTTGAATTGTTAAAGCTTCACTTATAAAGATTCAGTTATAAATATTTTGTCAAGTATCATTGTATGTCTTAGTTAAAGGATCAGTTAAAGATATTCCTCGGTTAACTAAAGAACTCAAGTGGTCACTTCAAGTAAATCAATCTGTGTGATTTCAATTAACTAAGTGTTAAATAAGAAGGACTAGTTAACTAAAGTGTTTTCACTTTAGTTAAACTAAAAGATGACACTTCAATTAAAGAGAGTTAACTAAGTGAAAACAAAGAAGTGCTAGTTAACTAAGTGTTATTGCATGATGACACTTATGTTAAACTAGAAGACGACATGTGAGTTGCGACACTTGCATGTCAACACTTAATTTAGCCACCTAACTAAGTGGGAAATATTTCAGTTAAGAGGTGAGTTCATCCTAAGTGATAGTTTAGTGAGATAAAGCACTACATGAGAAGTGGGGCGCACTTCTTCATGCAATATTGATACATCAAGTTTGAGGGCGAGTTCATCCTAGAATTACAAGATAAAAATAGGAGAGAAGAATGTATAATTATTTTATACAGGAATGATGAATTCAATGTCAAGTGAATTCTCTTCTCCTTTGAAGGAAAGGCGCTTCTCTTTGTGTGAAGGATATTATTATTTAAGGAAAGGCACTTCTCCGATTGATCTCTCTTCTCTATTGCTTTTTTATCTTCACCAAGAGTGTTCAGTGATATCTTATCTTCTGAAAGCAATCTGCTATGTTGTAAAAGAAATCATTTTCTGCTATCCATTATATTATACTAAGAAGAGTTGTTGGGGTTTTTGTTCTCATTTTTTTGAGGATTTTCCCCAGGGTATATCTTGTGTTATGGTTGTATGAATTCAAGTGATTGAATTGTCTCATTGCTTCAAGTTTCATCATCTAAAAGAATTAAATATCAAAGCTCAACCAAATATTCACAATTATAACCTTCGTGACTTTCCTGAGAATTATTTGAAATTTTTGCCTAAATATGATAGAGAAAAAGCTACTTCAACTGAAGAGCATATGGAAAATTTTCAAGACTTCATTGATAGCCTCTACATTGAGCATGGTGATGTATTCATGATACTGTTTGTCCAAACTTTGGAAGGAGAGGTTAGGAAGTGGTTCATATCCCTCCCTGCAACTTCTATAAACTCCTAGATTGACTTGGAAGCTTCTTTCATGAGATAGTGGGGTGAGAAGAGAGATCACCTCTACTATCTCACATAGTTTCCTTCCTTAAGAACAAAGAATCGAGAAACCGTTGGGGAATTTAACAAAATATTCAACAAAATATACAAGATTCCTAAATACATAAATCCTTCACAAGTTGCTACTAAAGTCACTTATGAAGGGGCATTTGATCCTAAGTTTGCAATGACACTTAGAGAAAGGATATTTTCAACCTTATTGGATATGCAAGATGATGTAGTAGATGTAGGATGAAACATTATAGCTTTAGGAAAGTTAAGATGCATATATGACTTTTGTTAGAATATATAATGATGACTTATGTGATATATTGGTAAAATATCATTTAAAGGCATAAAATAACTCTAATGTTATAAAATAGAGTTATCCCACATGCATCATTGTAAATATATCCTTTGTAACCATTCTCTATATAAAGAGGAGGAAATTCATTTATCTCACATGTGTTATGGGATGTATTGTAATCCAAACCTCTTGGTATATAAGAGAGGTGAAGGAGACCCTTTTGGATATGTGTTGATTATTGCACCGAATGTAAACGAGGTGCTTACAACCCAGTATGGGGGAGATCCTATAACGGATGTCACATGTCACATGTCACATGTAACGTTTTCAAAAGTAATAAAAGGTAAAAAGTAACAGTATGGGGGAGATCCTGTAACGGATGTCACATGTCACATGTCACATTTGTCACGTTTTTAGTATGGGGGAGATCATTTAACGGATGTCACATGTCACGTTTGTCATGTTTGTCATGTTACATTACAACCGAGTATGGGGGAGATGTTGTAACGTTTGTCACATTTGTCACGTTTTTCAAATTACATTACAACCCAGTATGGGGGAGATGTTGTAACGTTTGTCACATTTGTCACATTTGTCACTTTACGTTTCCATGTCGGCTCATAACTTATAAAAAATCAAAAGTAATTAAAAATTTCATGTTCGCTCATAACTTATCAAAAATAAAAATAAAAATAATTAAAAATTTAAAAGAGAGGGATCCAATTTCTTGAGGGGTAATTTTTTTCTTAATGTGTAAAAAATTTAAGATAAAACAAAAAAAATTACACCTCAAGAAATTGGATCCCTCTCAGTGCTTGATAGATCCGGGTTTGAGATGGATCTACGCTGGTAATTCATCACACATCACATGTTGTGTATGTCATTTGTACACACATTGTATGATGGATCTTGATGTGATACATATGTGAGGATGCCATGTAATCTTTGAGATATTTTTAATATTAATGGAAGATGCAACCCTTCTCGTGGACATAGCCCAATTTGGTGAACCACGCATATCTGGTGTTCTCCTTTTCTTGGTCTCTTTTTGTTCATGTTGATATGTTATTGTTGCTAAGTTAGATAGGTAAGCTAGTTTAGCTAGATCTTTATCTATGACATGGTATCAGAGCTATTTGCTATGATCTAGCACCTTCTATAGCTTTCATCAATAACTATTACCATTTGGGAAGTGTTTATTTCTTGTAGATTTGCTTTCTATCTAGTAGCCATTAGGCTTCTCTTCATATCTGTGAACGTTTCTGCAGTTTTTTACTTCTAACTAACTCCGTTGTGTAGCTTTTTGCAGAATATTTTCAAGGGTTTCTTGATGTTATTTTTGTATATCTATACGTCTTTTGGATTTTCCTCAAGGAGATCTCTCTTTCGGTTGATAGATCGGAAGTTTTCATCCAAGTTTGGTAGACTTTTTGCAGGTTTTCGTGTTCGGCAAATTCGGCACTGTTTTTGGCCTAAAAATTGACATTTGCGACTTTTGCTTCGCAGATAGCGTGGGTAACCGTGACTTTCCCTACTGCGAACTCACGAGTATACTGCAGACCCATGAATTTCAGTGTACAGACCTATGTGTGCTACGGAATACTCGCGACTATTCTACTGTGAACTTGTGTTTACTTCAGTATAACCGCCGACTTCACTATACAAGGACATGCGAGTGCTTCAGCATAATCATGACCTTACTATACAGGGACCCTCTAATTTCCAATCAGAACCACGTCTTTGTCCTTTTCCTACCCATGACTTTATTGTGCATAACCTGCGAGTACATGCAAGTTTACTTTAGCAGACCCGCGAGTCACTTTATTTGGCACCTTTTCTAAGGGTTGTAGGTAAAGTTTTATGTTTTTTATCTTGGAAAAGTTTCATCTCTTATCGTGGAATTCTTGTCATGAGATTCTTGATCTCCTTGCATTATGATTTTTGTTACATGATTCATCATATTTACAGAGGTTGTCTTTTTCTTATGTCTCTAAGCTTCTTTGTGTGGAAAATGTTTTGACCTTTTCAGGAGAATGGATCTCTAGTATGGTAATGATGACATCAAGAAATGAACCTATGCTTAGGACTTAGTTACTTGATAGCTATATTTTTCATATCTATAAGTGATATTATTTTGGTCTCACTCTTCTAATCACGATAATGAAGCTTTTATTTGTGTTATATTTTGATCATTATGTTATTGATGACCTTTGTGTAAAAGAAATTTCATTGTTTTTATAAGTAATATCTTTATGATCATTATATGCTCTTGCTAATTAAATTCTTGAGTAAATTCAATTTTTTTTTGAATCTATGTGATATCATATTTTTTTACTTGTCATAATTTCTTTAATTGGGATATAGTTTCTTTCTCGTTTATTGCATAGATTGTATCTAGTTCATGTGCTATTTGTCTCTAACAGTCCTATACGAAAGCATTGACATGTGCTATTTGTCTCTAACGTTCCTATATGGAAGCTTTGATATTTCTAGGGAATTTAAACTCTTCCATATTTACATAGTGTTAACAAGAAATGAACCCATGATTAAGACCATTAGTGACTTGTCATTTCATAATTTTTTATAAGTGATATCATGAGTTGATCATAATTTGCTATATGTTGATCATATTAAACATTTTGATTTATTTTCATATATATCATGCCATGTTTATTTCGATCATCTTTTAATCAATATTTATATGGATTTGGGAAATCTTATAATCTTGAAATATTTATCATGAGAACCTTGTTATTGTTGCAATGGATTTCTATTCTTATGATTGCAGAGGTTATCTTGTTCCTACTTGTCTCTAACGTTCCTATATGGAAGCATTGACATGTGCTTTTTGTCTCTAATGTTCCTATATGGAAGCATTGACATTTTCAGGGAATTCATCTCTTGCATATTAACATCATGCTAATAAGAAATGCACCTATGCTTAAGATTAGTTGCTTGATGACTAAATTTTCATATATTTAAGTGAAATCTTGGCTCATTATTCTATCTTGGTATCTATTATGCTCACTCATGTTTATGCTCCTCTATCTTTTATATCATGTCATTTTATCATATCTTATGTCTTTGGGGCTTATCATGTTTTTTATATGCTTTATTCTTGGAATTTCCTTTGTGCAGGTTCATTATCCATGTTGTGGGATAGCTTGTTTCTATTATTCCTTCCTTGTTTAAGCATATGTTGGTTGTGGATCTCTGGTTCCTCTTAAGAAGGAATGTAATGTTGAATTTTATCATGTTCTATCCTATTTCAGTAATGTTATATGATGGACATCCATCTTCTACTGTTAAAGTCATGATGTTCATCTGTATGATATCATTTTTCGATGTATATACCATTAGGGTCTTATTTCTTCGATGTTTGAGGTCTTCTAAGACCTACAAATATTTATATTGCACCTTGATTGGAAGAATGTCTGCTATCTACATGCGTATTGACCATGAGAGTATTTTGTACACTGTTGTGGTGTTCTTAGCCAGATGTTCTGTTGTATCATCCGTTAGAAGGTATTTGTACACTGGTGTGGATGTGATATCATAATTCTTCAACTATCAGTTATGGTTATGATGATTCTTGTGGTGATATAGGCATCTTGTGGATCTAGTAGCCATGATGGCTTCTCTTTAGATTTGGGCATCTTGTTGGTGGATTGCGTCACATGTTTGTTTCATCGTACAACCTAGTTCATGTGCACTTTCATGATTCAGTGAGAAGCGGATGTTGCCTTCATCAAATCCATGAGGAAAAGTGTGTTTTATTTGCATCTTATGGAGCATTCTGGAAGTTGTCATCATGGGGGATGTTGGGGTATTTCCACCTTCCTTGCATTTGTATTCTTTCTCCCAATCATCATTAAGGGAGAGTGTTAGAATATATAATGATGACTTATGTGATATATTGGTAAAATATCATTTAAAGGCATAAAATAACTCTAATGTTATAAAATAGAGTTATCCCACATGCATCATTGTAATTATATCCTTTGTAACCATTCTCTATATAAAGAGGAGGAAATTCATTTATCCCACGTGTTATGGGATGTATTGTAATCCAAACCTCTTGGTATATAAGAGAGGTGAAGGAGCCCCTTTTGGATATGTGTTGATTATAATTCATCACACATCACATGTTGTGTATGTCAATTGTACACACATTGTATGATGGAGCTTGATGTGATGCATATGTGAGGATGCCATGTAATATTTTAGATCTTTATGTTCATGTTGATATGTTATTGTTTCTTAGATAGGTAAGCTAGTTTAGCTAGATCTTAATCTCTGACAAATTTGACAAGAATAAACCTAAAGAAGAGGTTGGTACCTCTAGTAAGAATAAAGATTCTCAATATGAGAAGATAGAAGAGATGTCAATATTATTAACAGTTATGTATGTTAAAGTAAATAACCCTCCTAGAGCATGTACTAATGCGTTTAATGGGACAAAACACACTCAAATCCACCTCATGAGTCATCCATGAATCAAAACCCAAGTTTTTGGGGCGCCTTCTATGATTTGAGGGTGCATTCCATGATTCGGCGGATTTTTTCCTTGATTTAAGGAGGATTTTAGTTAGAACTAGATTTGAGCCACTAATTTAGTTCTAGTTGAACACTAAATTAGCAATAACACTCATTAGCATGCCATTTAAGTCAGTAGTGCCCCATTTGAGTGATTTTAGGAACATGCATGGTATTATTCAGTTAACTGAGTGATCAGTGAGTTCCTTAATCGACTAACTCAATATAGGAGTGCATGCATGGCTAATTAGGGTTACCTGCTATAAATTAAGCCTAACTAACCCTCTTTGCATGGCATGGATAGTTTTAATTTCCCTACCTAATTCAGATTGTCTCTCCATATATTGTAATTATCTCCTCTCATTTAGTCATTGAACTTGAACATTATTTTCTCTTCCATTTTAAGTTTCTTAAGTAAGAATCAATGTTATCCATTTATTACATTATAATTTGATGGGTGATTTGTTTCTCATTGCATATTTAGTTATTTTATGTACCTAAATATATACATTCACAAATCTTATATGGTATCAGATCTCAAGTCTTAGGTTTGAATCCCCTAAGTTAGATTAGAGGGGGGTGTTAGAGTATTGATTGAATAACTGTCACACCTCATAATATAATGTGTACTAAACACCACACCGAGATCATGGGACTATATGCTTGGTTTTAAATGTTTACCAACATCTACAAGTTTTGGTGTAATGGAAAACCTTACATAGAAAAGTGAACCGAAATCATGTACTAGATTCACCTGCAACATGAAGATTGAGATAGAACACTAAAATAGATAAAATATCATAGCCCGACTGCTACTTTCCTAGAATAAAGGTGCACATGGTTATTGATAGATCCCAACAAGGGGAAACTATAGTGATTGAAGTTTCCTAATATGAGCTTAGAATCAAAAACCACAAGCAAGTGGTTAAAACAACATGAAATATGTCGTTTTAGTGAAAAAAGTTGAAAAGATAATTAAAGCTCTTAAAACTATGCAAAAGCAAAGTGTAAAGGAAATGAATCAATGTAATGAATTGGGGTTCAATCTCATATTTCACTTTTACACCTAAACACCCAAAGCTAAAATCTATTTAAGAGCTACTTGGGGTAGAGTTCAAGAGAGGAATGATTGAAGAGCAAAGTTATTATAGTGAAATTGTGAGAGACTCTTTTGCTTCACACTTTTGGTGATCAAAGGCTTGAAGGGAAAGGGAGGGAACCTAGATCAAAGGAGGAATCATCTCATGATGAGGTTTTAATACTCCACACTTATTTGAATGAATATGAAAGAATTCAACTGTCCCCCAAATGATTTTTTGTATTAAGTTGTAGGATGTTAGATCTACTTTTGGTTTGAATGTCATATAGAATGGTTTTTGAAGAATAGAGAATACATATTGTGTTTGAGTTTTGCAGGTACCAAGAGGAGCATTGACGAGAAACCATCATTCAAGAGAAGCAATCAAGCAAATGTCTCTCCAAAAATATTCCCCAAACAACACACTACAAGAGGTATTCTCCTTTCTTCTCATCCCAACTCAAACCTTTTGAAGAAACAGTAGATCTAGCTATGTATAGTTATTATTAATTATTTTGTACTACTCAAAATGGAATTCACCAAACCATTAGTAAAGGAAAGAGATCTAAACCTATCTATATAACTCTGTTGTTGATTCTCCACCTATCACACCATCTCCTCAAAGCCTATATTTTCAAAAAATTTGACTTTTACCCATTAGTAAACCAATTCCACAAAAAATAGACCTACTCCATTAATATTGTTGTTTTCCTTGGTTTACTAACTCATGGCTTGCAAAAGGACCAAATATAAGGACAATATGGTCCATGACTTGTCTTCATCTAAGGATGAGGATGAAACAATTATTTGAACAAGCTATGGAGATATTGATAGCAACACAAATGTTGAGCCTTCACTTCACTGGGAGAAATTTATTAGATGTTCAACCATGAGAATTTCCTAACAATCCCTCATGAATACGTGGAGGACATGGAGATGTATCACAACATTAATAAATCGACACTATTAAAGTGTCAATTGGAATTGCTTTCTTTCTCTACTTAGAGGTAATTGTTTGGCTCCTCCCTAAAGTGTATTTCTACAATAGATTGATTAAGGACCCTAATGAGAACACCATTTCCTCCTTCCAACCTTTAATTTAGAGGTTTATTATAATTTTCTCACCCAAATTATGTGTTTGAAATATGAATGGATCAATACAATTTACCTAGATTTTCATGCTTCCCTAAGAAAATGGTGATAAAAAAGTAGGAGGTTATGGCCCAGAGACACGGGCTAATACCCTTCTAGGTCCCTAATACCTCTGTATAGGATGGAATCCATGTTGATTTCCAGGATCTATGGTGAAAGGGATGCCAAAAAATTCAAGGAGTCCTAGGTATCCATCCTGCAGTAGGTAACTTCAATAGGTACTGTCTTCAATTGGGGTTCCATCGTCTAAGCCAACATCGAGCAAGATGCCATAAATGCAAGGGACACAAATTCAGGGAAAGATTTTGAATTATGTATGTCCTCTTACCTTTTGGATGTGGTGTGTGCCAATAACACGTTTCCAGGAATGGGTTGGTAGTGGATCCAAAAGGACCCCTAGTTCATGTTGACTATAAAGTCTTATGGGAACACCAATAATCCAACTATTATGTTAAAATATGCCAAGAATTTATGATCCCACTATATACCACCATCCATGGAGAACCAATTAAATACATGTCAAATAATTCCATGGAAGCATTATTTACACTAGCTGATTGGTATGTCACTCATAAAGGGACTCATTTGCAAAGCTATGGCGGCACTAAACCTCCCTGTCTCCTCCATAATTTTATCACTAAAAAAGTGATCCTACAAGAAGTGGCCTACCAAGTATTTCTTAATGGTATTCGAGTAGTGTTGAAAAATGCAAAGAATGTTGTTTGGACCCATTTTATTCTAACCATTGGAGGATATTGTATAAAAAATATCAAATACGCCAAGGAGCAGGCTCGGGTAATCAATGTATTCCAATTTGGGACTGAAGTTTTTCGAAGAATGATTCTAATAAAATAGTAGAACAACGCCATTGAGCTTGTAGGTATACTTGTGCATATGGAAAAGAATTTTGGAAGATGAAGAAGTGTACAGATGATACAATTCCCTTGATGAGGTCTCAAGGTGACTAGGAAATAAAAGGTAGAAATCAACAACATAATGAGAACCCTGATAAATTACTAGTGAACAACAACAAGAGGAAACCTCTAAGAAATATGAGGTAGAGAAAAACAAAAGAAAGTTGAACTCAAGGTTTCTAAGGAGAGGAAACTAAAGGAAGTAGAAGAAAAAATAAAAAGAGAGGAAGACGAACAAAATAAAAAGGAAGGAGAAGAATCCAGGATATTACACTAGAATAGTTTGTAACAACGGACCTTACAACTTGATTCAATGTGTTAGTTGAATTCCATAGAGACAAATGATAACATATTAGCTGAATTCCATTTGATTGTTAACAATGATAAATAAAATGGAAATGAAAAAAAAACTAGAGATAAATAACACATCCACACAAATAACACAATATATACTCTTGGACAACCCACTATTGGGAAAAACTTAGTGAGAAGTGAGGACTATGCCTTTCCCTTTTCTTCTTCAATATGCATTGCAAATAAAAAGAATGTGGTACTCACTATGGAGTTACCTATGACGTTGTGGCTTCCACAACTACTAAAATATATATACTTCCTCTATTATGATCTAATATCCACTCCCTTACTATTTCTAAGCTATGCAATAATAAAATAACATCATCAAAATGGAACCCCTTCTCCTCCTAACAACACGATATTTGGCATAGCTTGATAGTCATCTTGGGTTAGTTTTAGGGTTTGTACATACCTTAAATCCTACTTAGGGTTAGGTTTTTGGACCCTATAGAATGTTCTCTAAAGTCCACACTTGACTAGATATGCATGTGTGGGTAATCAAATCTAACATGGAATCCACTCAATACCATGGTGGTCAACTATATAGGTAAACTTGTGGGAGGCATAACATCCTCATACAAACTCTAATTGAGGTGATTCTCACATTGTTGTAAATTTCTTTGGGTGTAGAATAGTTTTGAGGGGATGGGAGACATAATTACAAACCTTTGACCCTAAAAGAACATCATTTAATCCCTCAAACGAGCCCTAGAAGTCTTTGGACCCGAAATTTGCAAAGTAAGACCTACCTCTAAAATGGGCCCTATAGACCAATTCATCTAATCGTTCCACCCATAAAGCACAAAAATATATGTCAAGTTATATATTGATCCAATTTGGATAAAAAAATAAATTTGGTTCTCCTAGGCTATAGGAGTGTTAGCCCTTCACTTTGGTATAAGGGCCTCCAAGGATAGGAAAGGAACACCTAGGGATGTTGAATTTAATTCACCTAGTTAAATATCAACATTATTATGATACAATTTTTAATAAACTTGATTTTAAAATCTATAGGAAATCCAAGGATAATTTGAATATAATCAAAATATTTTAGTATTATTGGTTATGTATTACGGAATATGGACAAAAAAGAGCAATATAAATGTTATACAATTTGGACCTATTATCAACGAAACTCACACACTTCAAGAAAAAATACTAAATCTCTTGGTATGGTCTTGGTGTAACTAAGATGAAGGCCAATGTCACCACACAAAACCTTCTTCTACGTTTTAGGTTGGCTCTTCTCCAACTCAAGGGATGCTTCCCTAGAATAGGATTACCCAAACTCGCAATGTGTTTCAAGGTGAAATGAAGAGATAACTCTAGAAAAATGGTTTATGGTAGTAAATTAGGAAATACAGATGAATGAAATGGTTATTAGTGTTTTATCCATTGGGAAAATGGGGTCATCCAAGGTTCAATGAATATTTAAAGAAAATATTAGAAGGATTGGAGAATAAATATTACAAACCCTATACATGTCCTAATTACTTTACAAATTTTGAAAATATACAAAGGGAAAACACTAGATTAAATCTTTTCAAATGATTTTGGAAGGATAATTATCATGTGAGGGTAATAGAGTGTATAACCATATAATTAGAGATATACCACAAACTGTCACTTGTAATTGAAAACCAACACAATATAGAAGAAGAAATCCTTACACCATTAACTCAAAACCATTTCCATTTCAAGATTCCAGATATAAGTGAAGCAAGAGAAACACCAAACCATTCAAGATAAATCTATTTGATTCACCATCCAAAAGAAACCAATAAATATTCAACTAAGCTCTATAGGATTTCTCCTGAGTCCAACCATGAGAAATGAAGGAGAGAGAAAAACCTTATATAGATTTTAGCTCATCTTTCTTCTACAATAAATAATAATTAACTCCTAGATCTATCCTAGGGAGGAGTAAAGAAACCAAAATACTCATTATACAATAACGAAATGCATAAAATAAGGTGGTCAAAACCACATGTTCAAGCCTCAATAAGAGAGAGAGAGAGAGAGAGAGAGAGAGAGAGAGTTGCATCCAACAAATAATGGAATATACCAAGTGGAACCAAATATCTAGCTTCCAAAGGCTCACCAAGTGAAGTGATCCAATAGAATAGGTTTTACCCCCTATACCTCCTCCAATCATGCAACAACTCCTCTAAAGTGGGACACTATCTCTAAATAAATCATGAATGACATGTGTAACATATCCAAGATGAACACTCCAATAGATAAGGTCCACCAATGTGAACACT
Organism: Larix kaempferi; assembly: GCA_027924585.1. Classification (NCBI taxonomy): domain Eukaryota; kingdom Viridiplantae; phylum Streptophyta; class Pinopsida; order Pinales; family Pinaceae; genus Larix; species Larix kaempferi. The sequence continues at coordinate 359,046 of BSBM01001792.1, forward strand.
TTCTCAATAAAGTATGGAAATGAGTGCAAACCAAGTCAAATATGCTCCAATAGCCACACGTGTGACTTTCCAAGTGAACGTTCCAACAATAAAACATGAATAAGTGTGTAAGCAACCTCAAAGGAATGGATGCACCTCAAAATATGGCATGAAACTTGTGGAATGATTCCAAGGTGGACACCTCAATGAATAGACTCCAAAAATGTAGAATGCTCCATGGATAATAATGAATGAGTGTGTAATGAAGCTCCATAAGTGGGACATCCCAATGATTTGGCATGAAAAAATGCGTAAGAAAACTCCCATGTAGAACATTCCATCAAACAAGCATGGACATGTGTGCAAGTAACCTCCTAAGGTGGATGCTCCATCAATAAATCATAGGAATGGATGTAATCAACCTCAAAGAGTGGACACTACCTTCTTTTGACCTCATCAAAGGTCAAAAACTCAATCTCAATGTAACATCTCATCAATTCATCTATGTAAAATAGATCCAGGAACCAAGGAGACCACCAATACATAAGAGAGGAATTAAACTCAAGAGCAAGGTGCCCACAATAGCTAACCAACTCCACAAGGAAGGGGATGAACCCATATAAACCAATAACACGATTCCACACATGCAAAGAGAGAGAAGCAAGGAGATCATTCCATAAATAATAATAGCCAATTGTTCCAAGATGTCATCCATGTGCTAAGAAGTAATAACACTCCAATAAAATGTGTTCTATATGCCACCAAACATGTGTGAAGGGAGAATCAAGTGGATCATTACACCATTATTGATTATCTATCATGCCAAGATGTCAACCAAATGCTTAGGATAAATAGCTCTCTAAGGGAAACCAATTGCAAGTCCTCCACAAGTATGAAATACACCCAAAGAGCTAAATCTTTCCACCAAAATGAAAGTCCATGTCATAAAATGACTTCTAGAAGGAAGGGAACTCCATTTACAATCAATAATAACACATCCTAAAATGAAAACCATGTCGCATGATCTAGAATGCCCTAATGAAAATCAACCCTAAGTCATCTCCAGTCATAAACTGCCCCAAATGTGCTAAATCACTCCATCAAATATGATGGTCTATGTCATGAAGAAATAAAAATAGACCAAAAATTCTAGGAAGATCCTCAAGAATATCAGTATGTGTTATATATGAGTGAAATATGACATCATCTCCTAGAGTATTCTGACTAGGAGACTTCAAACCACATCAGTAATCATCACATTTGCAATACTTCATCAAATCTTGAACACTTACTAACACTCCTTACAATTTATGGAGACCCTAAGTTGATGGTTTCCCATTCCATGAAAGTAACAAATTTTAAATAAATGCTAAGAAAGATATTCCAAGCATGCCACCATCATCCATATGAGATCACATCAATACCAAAACAACATAGATATATCCCATCCAAAAACCACTAGCACCAATAAATCATGGGCATCTATTAATCAATCATCAACTAGGGCATAATTATGACATGGAGAATACATTTAGCATCGAGAACCAAAATCATCCATCACCTCTATCAACCTATCAAGAAGCCCTTGTGATGAAAATCACATGTGAGGGACCATTTGCAACATATGAGATAACATGACCTTTTTCGGTTATCATCATCGGAATCTAACTACACAATCGTTGGTCAACTTGTAATTTTTTGTTGTCCAGATTGCATTTTTGAATGCATAAATGGGTTAAGTACCCTCACATACCTCTATCACACCTAGATTTTTCAATCTCAACAATTGATATGTACATTTCCAACAACTCTTCTAGATGTTTAACTGGATTTCGAGCAAAAATGATAAGGAAAATATGGGAGAAAAAGGTCCAAATAATTGAATCTCTAAACTACTCGAGATCAAAATATGTTCCTATGCTACATAAAAAAAATCCTCTACCATAATACTTTTATGTGCTCTATCTAATGGTGCTACATGAGTTGTTGCAACATGTCAATAAAAGTCAATTATTCTATCATTATGTTGGCATTCCAATGCTTTTAAAATTACTAATATCGCTATAGGGACAATGATTAATCTCATTGATAAAATTTGCAATGGCAACAAGATTGTTTAAAATGCAATACTTTCATACATGTTAAACAAGAAGCTTGAGTCTTGTTTGAGGGAAATGACCAAGTAGTTTTAGTTAGTGAGAGGAATTTAGTTATGGTATTGATTTGTTCTCATGTCTCAATTTAAATGGGAGTTCTAGGGATTTAAATACCCTTTGGGGCCTTTAGTTTATCTATGGTTACAAGTTTTATAATGATTCATATTTTACTAGAGGATAAGTAATAATCTATCAATGCATGATGTCTTGGATATGGGTTAAATGATTTTTTACAAGATTTGCATCACAGAGCCCGCACAACCCTTTTTTTGTTAAGGATTTTCCTTTTCTTATGTTTTATCTAGGTTTGGGTTCACTTCCTTATGGTTGGAGTCATTGGTTCTTAGGTTTTGTAGGAGGGAAGGAATATCAATTTTCATGCCCTCCTCTTTGCTTCCGCAATGCTTGGCTTTCATTATAGAAGGAATAGCAAGTGGTTTTATTTCTTCCTAAAATTAAGTTGGAGATTATTGTTTTGCATGGACTAAGGGCATCTTCGAGATGCCCATTACACTTTGGAGAAATGGTGTTTGTAGATAATCAAGGAGTTGATGCCATACATAGTGCTTTGCTAATAATATTATGGTTACTATATACATTTGGAGAAATTAATATCAACACGAAATTGGGAATATCTATTGATGTGCCTTTAATTGGTTTCAACATTTTTGAAGTGAAACTTTCAATGGAATTGCTAGTTTTATTTGAAAAATCATATGATCAACATGAAAGGGGAAGTTTTTGAAGTTTTACCTAAATGAAATAAGTGGAGAGAGAATCCAACGATAGATGAATGTAGAGAACCTAGGCTTCATGCAAAGTCCGCTACACTCTAAAAAAACAGGACTCAAGTTTAGGATTCAAAATCCATGTCAAGATAAAATCAGCTTCCACAATGAGAAAACATTGTTTAACACAGGGAAATATAAAGGCCTCTACTTTGATCAACAATCCCTTGATAATGAATATCCAATTGTGAAGCTATACTATCCAATGTCATTGCCTATTAAAGGGGGAAATCAACTTTCACTTCATCAACAATAGAAAGATCACATGATTAAGGATTCTATCTAATGGTGCTACATGAGTTTTTAAATACCTCGATCGAGGGTTGAAACAAGACCTCGATCTAGCTTTTGAAAAAAATTAAAAAAGGCCCGCAACCTTTTTTTAGGCCCTCGATCAAGCAATTTGCTCGATCGAGGGTTTTAAAATACCTCGATCGAGGTCTAGTTAAAACCCTCGATCGAGGTCTAATTAAACTCAATTGAGGTATTTTAAATACCTCGATCGAGGACCTAAAAAACAGGCCGAGAGCCCTTTTCACTACAGAATGAAAGTTTTGTCTTCCTTCCAGAGGGTTAAACCATGTCATTAAATGCACATTAATGGGAGGACTTGATACCATTGGATTCGTCAATGAATCCTCTATCGAGATACATAAAATTTACGAATTTTTATGTTCGTATGTCTTTTGTTTTTAAATTTCTACTAAAACTTGCCCTAAAAAACCCTACCGACAACTTCGATTGAGCTCAAAGATAAATCCAAAACTTTGAAAATACACATCCAAAAAATTTGAAAAAATACACAAGCACTAGATAAACGCGTCCTCTTCAAAATGGTATTTTTAGTTTTGCAAATTATGTAAACAATCAAAAGATTTGGTGCACGAACACACATGTGTGCAAAATGTGACTAAAATATTCATTGATCGGTTTCGAAAAATAATAATAAATATAATTTTTTGAGAAAAAATAAAAGAAAAATAGGTAAGCACTAGTGCATTCTGTCTAGATCATGGTCACATATTTCATTTTTTAAAATTATTACTTTAACATTGAATTATTGTGCACGAACACAAACTACTTGTTAATTGCTCTTCAAATTTTTAAGTACACACATTTCATTAAATGAAAATTCGACACGATAAATGACATTGGTATATTTCGAAAAAAATATCATTGGAAAGCCAACATAATTCTCTACATTTTGTTCTTCAACCGCATGTCAAAGTTCATGTGGCGAATATGAGTTTCGAGGGCTTCAATTTAATACATGGGTAAAATTTCTGTTTTTCATCATCATATTTGGCCAAAAAGAGTTACCCATCTTCATGGAATCACCATCAAATTATCCTTGGAATGTCTACCAGCATAGATCCATCTAAAGGAGATCTACTAAGCACTGAGAGAGACCAAATCTCTCCAAGTGCAAATCTCTTTTTAGAGTGCAAGTGTTAAGGAAGGGTTTTAATTTATCTAATTTGTGTAGTTTTTGTAAATGTTTTAAATTAATTTGAGCCGACATATTATTTTTTATCATTTTTTAATATGTTTTAAAAAGACGAGTATCATGTCCAGGATGAGCATGGTAGGAGTTACACATCCTCCCCTATTGAACTATAAAATACGCCTCTTCAACGCAATTAGATTCACTAGATTAACATTTAAATTCTACGAAATCAAGGTTTAATCGACTCGATCTTTACGCAACATCATCGAAGAATGCCCTTGAAGGTGTAACCACATAAAACAAAGGTGCAAATCCACATGTATTGATATTAGGAAAAATAAAGAAAGATATAACTAAAGTATGAAATTTAAAAGTGATAACAAACACTATCAAATATTTTGGGTAAAGAAATTCAATTTAACATTATGCCTATAAAAATATCCACTTTAACATTAATAAACTAAACTCGAACGATGCGCTTATCACATATAAAATCAAAGACTTTACCAAAACTTTATATGAACAATACTCGTTAAACAATTTAAATTGAGAAATTTACACAAAGAGAACTTAAACTCACTAAAGCTCCAATGATACATGATAATGATGAAGATATTAAGCACCAATTTTATTTCTTTTATTGCATGTAGCATAACATGAATTTTTAAAAATCTTTCCACTTTACTTTATTGATATGATGCAGACTTTGCACATTAATATTACGTTGCATATTAATACCGATACGACTCGATGCTTAATTGTGTTCATTATTATTATTATTATTAATAAATGTGGTGAGAAGAATATATTATAATTTGATAATAATAATTATCAACGTAATTTAATAATTAATCTTTTTTACAAATTATTATTACGATTTTCTCTTTAGTTAATAATTATTTTTAGCTTAATCTCTTTTTTATTACAATTTTTTCTTTAGTTATATATTTTATTTTAAAGGAATTTAAAATTAGCTAATAGTATATGTATTGACAAAAGAGTAGTAGGAGTAGTACTAGTTACTTCATTGGTATTTTTTATCTCTTAGCTATTTGTAGGTACATTTATAACTATATTTTAGAGATGTAACATTAATAAATTGAACTCTATAAAAATGAAAAAGTAAAAAGTAAAAACAATTCATTGTAATAAAATACAAGCATATATTCGTTTTAACTTTGGTTCTATCAAGTGTTACTTAGAGGAACCAAATCCCTTAAAGTGTAAACATTTTGATCACTTGAAGTGCAAACTTTTTTTAAAGTGTAAAACTTGAGGAAAAGTTTGCAGCTCAAGGATTCAAGACATTTTCGCTTGATAGATTCATAGTTAAATATGGATCTTTGTTGGTGCTATAAAACTTTTTCAACTTTGCTATATGGACCACATTTTGTAATATTTATTGGAGTTCTATTTACTTTCCCATGACCCAAGGGAAGTGGAGGGTACACAATGGTCATTCCTCTAGTATTTTTTCTTCCATACCTCTTGTGTTGTGTTGCATAGATTTTTACAAATTGGTTTCCTAGAAAATCACAAAAGAAATACATTAAAATAAATTCCGCTTCAAGTGCTTGGACATGTTATTATGTTGAGCGCTTCTACATTTTCTTGTTTTGTTGTTGGTAACTTGAGTTTGTTCATCTAGTTGTTGTTGGAAATTTCCAATGCATAGATGGATCCTACATGGTGAGGTTGTCATCATTGATGGTGAGGTTGTCATCATTGATACTAGTCATATATGCCTTTTTAGAGCTTCCACTGCTTCTTGTAGGTTCATGATATTCCTTCTCCTTTCATTTATTAAGTTGTGGATTCAATTCCTTGTGGTCAAAGTTGTTGGCTTTTCGTATTTTTTTAGAAGGGAGATAGCTTAACTTCCTTACCCATCTGCTTTGATCTATTAGTGCTTGGATTCCATTATATACAGAATATCAAATGATTTTATTTCTTCCTAAATAGTCGGGGATTGTTGTTTCACTTTGATTAGGGGAATCTTAGAGATTCCTATTACACTTTGGAGGCTCTTGGGTTTCTTATATGCCATTAATGTGCCTTCCATATTGACTTGAATTTGGATTGAACAAGGGTTGACTTTTTATTGGGTGTTGTTGTTCTATTATCCTATCCACAAGATGGAATTATTCTTCTTCCTTTCTCATCTTGGGGGATTTTGAGGTTACTAAGATTAGGACGTTGGGTTGCTAACTATTGTGTGCCCATGGTCTATAGATAAATAAGATTTTCTCATATTTAAGGAGTTGGTGCCACACATAATGTTTTTCTACTAATTATATGGATTCTAAGAGACCTTTGGAGAATATATATCAACACAAACAAGGATATATATGATTCACCTATTTTTGGTTTCAATAATTTGAAAGTGGAACTTGTTGATGGTAGTCAAGTTTACAACATAAAGAATTGTATGAAAAAAATGGGAGGTGAAGCTTCAAAAGCATTACCTAGACCATAGTAGTAGAGAGAGCATTCAACGATGGTTTGAATATAGAAAACTTGATATTCATGTAGACATTGTTGCACTCTCAAAAATAGGGACTTAAGTTTGGGATTCAAGATCCATGTCCAAGGTTGAGTGAACTTCCATAATGAAAAAAAGCCTTGTCATAGGGGTAGATGAAAACCTCCTCTTTAAATGATGATTTCTAGGTAATTGCACCAAGAGGTTCTTTCTATAGATTAGTTGGGGTATTTATAACATCTGTGATGTTGACATGGCACATGTTGGACTTTAAAAAAATGTTAAAATAAATATTTAGCAAACTCAAACAAACATCTTCAAATCTTTTGGGTCATTTGTTCTATTATTACAAGGGATTGGAATTTGATTCTAACAGATAAATAGAAGCATTTTAGATTAGAAATTTCAAACTTGTAGATTTAATAAAGTTTCAAATTAAGATTTTAGTCCAATTTTTAGAAGTTGGGGATTATAATTTAATTAGAAAATAACAACTTGCAACATAAGTGGTTCACCTTAAAAATTTAGTCAAGCATTAAAAAAAGTTAGATACATTGTAATCTTGTATATGAATGTGATGTATAACTTCTCTTCATTATTAGATCAATCTAGAAACCTTTACAAATTAGTCATATTTAAGTTTAGTCGAATTTATAATCTCAAATATGTATGAGATGTATAACCTCTCTTCATTACCAAATCAATCTAAACCTTTACAAATGGGTTATTTTCAAGTTCAAACCAATTCTCAAAAGTTGTTTCAAAATAGCAAAGGAGCTAGTATATATCTTTGAAAGAGAATAACATCCTAAAACATTATATTGTCCTCTCGTGAAGCTTCGCTAATCCGACTTTTTAAGAAAAATCATAAAATCTTCATATTCCTTTTTTAATTTAAATAGTAAAAATCTGAATACATAAATCACAATTCACAATTCTTTTAATACTATATAGATTGACAATTTATCCCTCAATTTTGCATTGAATTCAATGTTCTCTTCATTGTTATATGGTTCTTAACACGTGTTTCATGTATTCTATATCTTATAATACACATTAATTTAAGCACCAACTTGTTAAACTGTTTCCTATAGCGCATTGGTTTTAACAATGTTTTATAGATATTCTCCTCGTAATGCATTAATTTAATCACCAAGTTTTATACTCTTTTTTTTAACTGTGCATTAATTTAATCACCAAGTTTTATACTCAATAAATTATGATGCATTGATTACAATAATGTTTTGTATACTTTTATTTTTATTATAATGTATTAATTTATACATAATTCCTTAAACTCATTTCTACCATGAATTGATTTGAAAAGTATTTATATATTTTTCTTCTCACAAAATATTAATTTAAACCTTTAAATTTTAAATATTTATATTAATTTAAATTCCTAATTTTAAAATATTTTCTTATGGTGCATTGAGTTCAAGTGCTTTCTTCTATGTTATAGATTATACAAAAAGAACAATATTCATTATAATAATTTATGATGTTATTGAAAGATAAAGAAAATTAGTGTAGTAATGAGTTAGAAGATATAGAAAGAATGACTTTTATCAACAAATGAGAAAAAAAGAAAGCAAAGTCACATATGACATAGATTGTAAAGATAGAATGAATCGCATAAATAATGAAAGAAAACGGCATAATAAAAATTCTTAAATATAAAACTAGTAAATATTTATTGGTAAACAATGAACATGTTGCATGCATATATATATATGAAATGACTTCAATGGGGTATTTATGCTTTTTACTTGCATTATGTTCACATATATATAGTTTTGGATGAAATGATTTGAATGGGGTAATTTGGTTTTATAAGGATCATATTGATATGGATTCCCACAATTTGAATTGGTATAGATCCATCTTATACCTTTATTTATGAACATCCAATAAGTATTAAATCCATGGAGGTGCAATCCTTTCCTCATGTTTTGAATTCTTAAAAAAAAATTGCACTTCAAAGGTTTGATCATTCTTGGTGCTTGAAAGATACAGAGTTAAAATAGATAGATCTATGATCATGGAGATTTGTGAAGTTGAGTTAATTGAATCTTCTAAAAAAACATCAATGTTCACAAAGATGAAAGGCATTGCCTCTATCTTTACCATTTGAATTCGACACTATGTACAGTTTGTGTAGCCAATGAAAATCCAACCAATTTAATAAAGGCAAGGCGATAATTCCTTAAGAAAATCTAAAGACTCTTTGAAGCCATGTTCACAAGCCATGTGCTTCCACTAAAGGGGATGGATCTTAGGAGCAAAGCAGAGGATGGATTCTAGCCCACAGTTGTAGGTGGGTTGGTGGAAAATAATGGTTAAAACTTAAGTCTCCATAATTAACCAATTCAAATCATATAAGTCAGAGGTTGAAGCTCTGAAACATACAGAAAAAGACTGCTTTGTGGAGTGTTCAAAACAGTCCTTGTCTTCACACACTAAAAAAACAAAGAAGTAGAAGGAGCCAAAGTCCTAGGAGGACATTTCATTGAACACAAGTTGCAGAGCTAGGGTTCACCCTAGCTCTAGCGACTCTCTACCCTTTTCAATGCATAGTGCCAACCACAAACTTGTGATTTGTGTTGAAAGATGACGGACACATGTTACACATCAACACTTATAACATCTCAATGATTCCTCGATGTTATTAACTTCCCTCGTAGATAAATATACACGCATCCCCATTTAAACCAATTTGGAAACATAAGAAGCCTTGGAGCTTTTCCTAAGGAGATGGATCTTAGGAGCGAAGAGAAGGGGCCAAAGCGTTAAGAAGAAGCTGCTTGGCTATTGCTACCATCAGCCGCAAGTTGCTTAGCTAGGTCGAACACCACACGGCTCTTGCAACTCTCCATCCTTTCTTTGGGATAGTGCTCACCACACACTTATGTTCTCAATGAAGAATGATTCTTTGATGTTATTAACTTCGCTCATAAATAAAATATCTAAGCATTCTCACTTAAATCAGTTTGGAAACATAACAAGCCCTCGAAACAGTAAGGGGATGGATCTTGGGAGCTACGCTTAGTAACAGCTCACGGCTCTTGCAACTGTCCATCCTTTTTTCAATGATAGTGCTCATCCCAAACGTATGTTGAAAGATAACGGACACATATTACAGAACACTTGAAGAACATCTCAATGATTCTTTGATGTTATTAACTTCACTCATATATAAATACACAACCATTCCCCACTTAAATCAATTTGGAAACATAAAAATCAATTTGGTGTGTTCCTTAAGCTCCTTTGATGCGTCAATCTATTCTCATCTACGGAAAACAATGTAAGAAAATCGTTTTCATTTCGTTATATTCCACATTTTATTGTCATATAAGAAGAATGATTTAAGAAAAACATTGTAGCTTTATTATATTCCACATGTGAAGAAAATTACATGAAAATGAAAATTACGTAGTAGGAAAAATGTTTTATTTTATTATATTTTATATTTTTGTATTTATAATTGTTTATATCTTAAAATTTGGAAATTTGGAGTGGATTATTATTTATGCTTTTTCTAAATTAAATAATGAGACAAGTAAAATATCCAGATTGATTTTATAAATATTGTTCACCTTCTACAAATTAAATAACTGTGTTAATGTTATATTCCATATTTCAAACCCTCTATGATCAGTGTCAGTGTAGAAAAACATTCTGATTTTGTCATATTCCATTTCAACAGGAGTACAGAGATTGCTATTCAAAACAGCTTCTTCACAATTGAAAGGGCAATTACCTTGTACATATACTACCGCCAAGGATGATCTAAACAATAGCGGCCTAAATCACACTGGTATAAGATGCCATTACATGTTTAGCTCTTATTGAACTGAACTGCATATACAGAGAGTTCCTGAACAATTGCTTTATTGAACATTGCTAGCACACCCATTGCCATCAAAAGTACGGTTATCATGGTCTGGCCAAAATGAGCCAAACTTCTTACAGAATATCTGCACGTAAAATCTTCTTGCAGAATCTCTAAACGTTAAATCAGTCTGGCAAGTAATAAAGACAATAACCTACGTCCTTGGTAACATTAATTATTCTACATGAATAAATCAATTTGGTAATAGTTAAAAAAGGAAAGATGGCATCCTTACAGAAGAAGGTTTCGAAGAGGTAAATATTTTGCAGTAGTAAGTATGCAGGGTGCAGTAAATAATGAATAGCGTCTGCGGGCTCTGGACAGTTGGTTGAAGCTATGTTTACACAGTAAATGCCAATACCCAAAACAAACCAATAACATTACTATCAGCACATCCGCACTCTGAAAGACGAAGGGTTGATCTGAAGTCTATGGAGAGAATTAAGATCAATTGAAGGTATCTTGAGGATGATGAGAAACTGACACGGGAGAATGAGATCCCAAGCAATACTGAATTGTTGTAACTAGGTTTGAATTTTGCTCCCCACAATCAAATATTTGCTGAATGGCGTCCATTTCTTGAGCTATATTGATCTCATTATTTTGGATTTGCTCCAGATATCTCAATGAATTGTTTTCATTGTGATTTATTTCAATGGCTGCAGATTCTTCGCTGGCATCATAGAGTGGAGGCAAATAGCTGCAACTATTTTCGGTGCCATGATTATACTGTTCAGCACTGTATAAGCACTCGGAATAACCTAAATCAACCCCATTAGAGCTGGAACCGGATTCCCACAATGTAGCTACGTTAGCATGATCAGCGGGATCCAGTGTTTCATGTTGAGAATAAATTAATGGCACCATATCCAGGGATCTCATGAAGTCACTCTCATTCATAGAAGATGTACTGTGAAGTCCATTGCTGTTTTCAGAATTTGGATTAAAGCAGAAGGAGCCTTCAATTGGGTTCAAGCTGCTGTAGCCATGCCATGTATTTGAAGCTGGAAGGCCTTGAACCTGCAGACCATTGTCCCGTTGTAATATATATTGCAAATCATTGTTTTTGCTGCTTGAGTTAATCAGACTGCCAGAAGGATCACAAGTGTTGAATTCCTTGATAGATCCTGTTTCTGAATCTGTGCGAATTAGAAGACTATCGATGGCAAAAGCAGCTTTGTGCTCTTCAATCCCATAGAGATCAGAATTCCTAGTGGTTGAAGAATTGATCATCTTATAATCCCATAATGGAAAAGTTTCAGACTTTCCCTTTGAAGGGAGATCATGGCTCTGAGGAATTGCATGTCCATCCGTAGTCATCTCAGTTTTTAGCAACTTGCAGTCATTGCCCAGAGTGGCAGCTTGTTCGAACAAGAACTGTGGCAGATTACTATGTCCTTTTGAAGCCTCAATATTCTTTGAGATTATTTCAGCCTTAGCAAGCTTTTTCTTTATCCAAGAGTTCCAGTAGTTTTTAATCTCGTTATCTGTCCTTCCAGGTAAATGAGATGCTATATATGCCCACCTGCACAATAGCCCTTCCATTAAAATATATGTCGTAGTGTCAATCCTTCAATGCACTGTTGAGCAAGCATGAATACTAAATGAAAGTTCAACCAACCTGTTTCCAACCATGGTATGCAGATGAATGATAAGCTTCTCTTCATTTGGACTGAAATTACCTCGCCTGATATCAGGTCTCAAATAGTTGATCCATCGTAATCTGCAGCTCTTTCCACAACGTTGAAGACCTGCCATGAAAGTAAATATGAAGCACTGTACACACACGATCTGCCCTTCAAGCTTCCAGCCTTTTATTTTTAATAGGTAATTACAATATTCTGCTTACAGTAAATAAACTATAGCTTCTACGTTCATTTCACAAAATGTCTGCAAAATTTTATCTCCAGAGTCTGATCTAAACCTGTAAATTCAGATAACTTTAAATTTTTTATCTCCATGAAGATAGGGAGCCGAGCAAGCATGCACTAACTAATTTCCTGGATTTGCTCTGGTTTTAACTTCTGAAAATACTTTAAACTTTGCACCCATCAACTGATCATCTCAATTTACAGTGTATTCTACAATTATATCAACATGACCTGAATTAATCATGGTAAATCTTAGTCGACATATCAGCCACATGTTTCTTCCATTAGAACTTCAAAGGGTCTTTCAGTACTGGCTACCCACATTGAAGCCCTTAAAAAAAAAGTTACAATAACAGAAACAATAATGGGAAGGAATAGCACAGCAACAATAATGGGAAGGAATAGCATGAGTACCTGATTTTTCAGGAACTTCACTCCAACAACCATAACCATACTTGGTTATGTAATTGATGAGCTTCTCATCCTCGTCTGGCGACCATAGCCCACGTTTCACTTTCTGCTGGTTGCAGCATAAGTGGCGTCCCATTGCAATATCAAGCGAATCCTCTTTGGAAGTTGGTAATGATACATACACATATATATATCCAAGGCCTGGAGAAACTCAAATATACAACGGTTTCAAAACTTCAATCTAACCGTTATCATAAACATCCAAAATTCTTCCTAGCCCAGACAATTTTGGCCGTGACCATCGCTTCAAAGCAATAGCTCCCAGTTGCTGTCGCTGTCTGGGAAGAAAATAAACGAGAAGACGGATCCCATTTCTGCATCAAACTTGGGGGATTATATTAAATCATAACTAATTATGACATGACTCGGCATCGACCATGGTTGCAGCTTGATTACTCATTGTAGCCATGCCGGATCTACTGCATAATATCTACATTGATTATTTAATAGGTTTCTTACCACCTTACGCGGGCCATACATAGAAAGACCCTATTGACAGCTTCCCAGAATCAACGTTTTCAACTACTCTTACTTTCCAGGATTCTACCGTCTCCGAACTTGTCTCATTATGGGATTTTGCTATAACGACATACGTAAAGATTCAAATCATCCTCTTTCTTCTAATGCTCTTTCCTAAATTTAGTTGTAGGCCTCTCAAATCATTATGAAGTGTTTTATGTGTCTATTCCTTTCAGCGAATTCAGTCACATCCACACTTCTATGAAGATCTATAGTTTGCAAGCGAAGTCTCTTATAATAGAAAATGGAATCTAAGGGCAAGAATGTATTTTTTTCAGAGATAGGAAAAATGAAAAAACAATCTAGCTTAGTGGTTAGCATGGACCGAATAAACAGGTTAGGGGAAACATCTCAGAGATGGATGAAAGGATGAGTGAAGGATTTGGCCCACTGGGTTTCTCTCCTACCAACACTCCACATCTTTAACTTACTCAATCATTGCATGGTACAAGGTTAAAGGTTGTGTTTGCAGCAAACTAAAGTAGAGAAGATGGGGACATCTGAAAAGTAGAAATATCTCACTAATTTTTATTAGCTCAGCCATGTACGAATAACATGCCTCTTAATAAATGCATGCCTCAGCCTTTTGTATAACGTTTCAACCTTTGTATACCGCTGTCCCTGCCTCAGCTACTCTGACTACTTTACGAGTGAACGAAAACTCCAGCAACTTCTCCTTTCACTGTGTCCCAGACTGGTAAAACATTTTTTTGTTCCACTAGGTAGTCCAATTAACACATGGTTGGTACTTAGGATTAAAAACTTCCATGCGTCCCCCGGTAACCTTCATTTATTACGTATGAAAAAACATTCAACGTTATCCTGTACGCTTGGTAAAATAGTGGCTAACAATTGGCTGTTGTGTTGTTATGCAGCACTTTGCTAAAACTTTACGTTAGATATCTTATTAGTTACAACTAACATCACATATCCAATATTAATTTAACGCATATTTCTACTCTTATGGTGACATAAGCGGAGTATTTTACCGGACAAATGGAAGTAAACCCAATTTAGTACCGTTCATTTTATAATTCATCCATCTTCTGAAAGTACAGGAGAAGCTTTATGTAGGACAACTTCTTGAGGAAGGACATAAATATATTGTCAGCCATGGTGTTTATTAGAGAAGGCATTCTAGAGAGTTCTCCAGAAAAAACAATGGACGATAAAACCAAATTTAAAAATAAACGTTTTCATACATTCCAAACTTTATGATGGCTAGATTCCATCCTAACTAGCAGCTCAAAGTAGAAAATAACATTCCAAATGTAAAAAAAAATTTAGAATTTCATAAATCCAAGCTTTATGATGTCCACGTGACATCTTAAATAGCAGTTGAAAGGACAAAATACCATTGACTTGAGCAACGTTGTGAATGTGCAAAAGTAACACAACTACTCTGCTTTGATCAAAGTACACTAGGGGTGGGGATACAATGCCCTTTACCGGATATAATGGCTTTTTTATTTTCTATGAAATGAGTTTTTTTTTCGAAGTACACTAGGGGTGGGGATACAATGCCCTCTACCGGATATAATGGCTTTTTTTTTAATATGAAATGAGTTTTTTTTCGAAGTACTAGAGAGGTTGGGATCTTTCTCTTTTATAAAGTAAAGCTTATGGAAATGACTTCTATTTTTTAATTAGTAATTATATATATATATAAAAAGGTTATTGGAGTTACCAAGGTTTTTACACTATGAGGAGTATTTATAACCTATTAAGGTTATGAGACAAGAACAATATTTTTGTGCATCATTTTTATAGTGAGATATTTTGGGTTTTTTTGTATTCGAAGTTTTCATTAGATACAAATAATATAGGTTAAGATCTTCCTCTTTTATAAAGTAAAGCTTATAGAAATGACTTCTATTTTTAATTATTTTAAGTAATTATATATATATATAAATAAAGGTTATTGGAGTTACTAAGATTTTTTACACTATGAGTAATACAGGGACCAAGTAATGGTCAAATCTTTAGTATTTATAGCCTATTAAGGTTATGAGACCAGAACAATATTTTTGTGCATCATTTTTATAGTGAAATATTTTGGGTTTTTTTTGTATTCGAAGTTTTCATTAGATATAAGTAATATAGTTATAGTTATATTTTTTATATATGTAAAGTCTATGATATATATAAAGTTTTTTTATTCACAAATGAATATCAAGAAAAAAGTTTTTTTTGTTTTTGTTTTTTTTTTACTTTGAAAAAAAACTTGTAATATTATTATAGGATATTACAATTTTCTCAGCATTCCAACTTTCTAGATTCTGGTAGCCATCAAGGCTATCCTTCCTCATTACATCAAGTAAGAACTTATATAGTGTCTCTCAGCCATCAAGACTACCCTTCCTCGGACTTTACATCAAGTAAAAATTTATACATGTATTTTCATACTTCAGAGTTGTGACAGAACTCTATGACTTTTGCTATATCAAGTGTATTCATACTATTTTCTTATAATAAAAAAGACAAAAGGAAAACATCCGATACTTGCATTATAGTGGCATTGAGCTATTTTAAGTCATTTTAAAATAACTGTCTCCAAAATTCATCAAGTGACATGAGCTATGACGAGAACTATATAACCGAACTATATAACCGATCTGTACTAATAATGACTGGAAATCAACCCATCTTTTTGCATTATGTGCCATACTCCTTTTTCCAAGGATAAGCCTGGCCTGGACAACTTATCTGCTTGTATGTTGTGTTCCCTGTATATATTCTTGAAAGATATATCATCAAAGTATGTGCTAGTTCTACACGTCTCCTCCAGCGGAGTTAGCAGGTAGAGGCTCTGACAATGAGATTACCCCTTCGTCCAGTTAATGTTTAATTGAGAGTCACAAAAAATAGACAGGTTTTTAATTCCATTCTCTTTCGTCAGTCTCAGAGTAAGCCATAGAGCTATTAGTTCATAATAATTATTGGTTCCAGATCCAATTCTAGCATTGAAACTAATTCTAAGATCTTCATAAATTTGTAGTGTACCTCCTGCTCCACACAATTTTTCCCTGCTTATTTGGGAAGCTCCATCAAAACGAGCTCTTGGATAACATTTTATATCCACCTCTGGAATCTTTCTCAATTTCTTAATATGATTTTGATTAGGGAAGAACTTGATCATACAAAGTCTCTGTATAACACAATAGGAGGAATGGAATTCTATATTTTCGAATAAAATTGAATTTCTTACCCTCCAAATATGCTAATTTACCAGTGCAGGTAACACTTTATATTCACCCATTGCTTGATTGCAACACCAATTTTTGAAGCATACTTCCATTGTATCTCCATGCCAAGTATTATATGTACCAATTTCTTTCTCAATTCCCTTCTAGACCATCTTGGTATAAGCACAATTTACTGCCAAGTGCTCATTTGTTTCTTCAACATTTTTACATAGAAAGCATCTTCCAGGACCTGACCATTTCCTATTTTGCAGGTGGTCCCATGTTAAATCCTTATCTGATAAAAGGTTCCAAAGTAGTAATTTGGATTTCACGGGGCACTATAGTTTCCATAAGGCCTTGGCACCAATCTCTTAATACCGGATGTTGGTCATTCTTCAAAAGAGTCTCATAACCAATCTTTGGAGTATAGATACCGTTTGCAGCAGGTGACCAAACTAGTTTATGCAAGCAGTCAAGAATTTTTATGTGATTTTCGGTTAAATTCCCAATGTACTCCTCCCAACAGATTTTTTCCTCTCCTTCAAAATTCAACTGATTTGTTGTAATCCAATCTCCAACTGCATTTCTCATTTGATTTAACACTATGAGACCATCATTTTGAAGTTTTTGAATCATTCCTAGAAGGAGTAAGTTGGTATTTCCACTTCATATCCAGAGGTCAACCCTAGTATGAATTTCAAACACGAGCCTACCTTCCAGGAAAGCCCTTTCCCGATCAAGGAGAAAGAATGTATAACTGCCCTCCATATAGCAGAAAACATTCCTGGTAGGTTTTATAGGATTCCTGATCCAGTCTTCTAAAGAAAGAGGCTTAATGTGTTTATGTAAAATCACTTGTACCCATAATCCTTTTCCTTCAAGTAATCTCCATATGATTTTTGTTGCAAGATTTGTTGAGAAGGGGATCAATTGTTTAGCTCCCCATCCACCCCTGTCTTTAGTAAAAGAAACAACCTTCCAACTTACCCAAGCAAAACCTTTGTTCTCCAAGTTGCTCGACCAAAAAAAACGCATTAACAGAGATGAAATCTTATTTAGGACTCCTTTAGGTATCCAAGATAATGCCCAGTAAACTGGTATCGCTATCAGTACCACATTTATTAAAATCATTCTACCCCCTTTCGAAAGCCACCATAGGCTCCATATGTTTATTCTCCTTTCGAATTTTCTTATAAGTCATTCCCAATCTTTAAAGCCATAGGTTGATGCTTTTAGATTGAACTCGAGATATTTCAATCCTTTTTCCAAATTGTATCCTTTAAAACCCAAGATTGAGCAAAACCTACATAGTTCCTCCTCATCAATTCCTTCTCCAATCATAAGAGATTTTCCATTGTTAAAATTCATCCTCGAAGCCTTACAAAAAAGGTTAATGAGACCATTCAGTGTTTCAAGATCTCTTAATTTTCGTTCACTAAAAATTAAGACATCATCTACAAACAATAGATGTGTACGAGATAAATGGTTCCCCAACAGTATTCCTTTGAATCTTCCAGTTGCTTTAGTAGATATCAGAACCCTACTAATTCCTTCAACCACTAAGATTAAGAGTAAGGATGAGAGTGGGCACCCCTACCTTAGCCCTCTTCCAGGTCTAAAGAAATGTGAAGCTTTGTCATTTATCAAGACATCAAAAGAAACTGAGGCCACACAATTTAAAATCCAATTAATGAAAGAGTTACAGAAACCAACCTGTGATAGAATCATCCCGAGATAAGCCCAACTTACTCGGTCGTAGGCCTTTGAGAGGTCTATTTTAATAATAGTAGCCTTTAAATCCCTTTATTTAATTGTCTGCATACCTTCCTGATCCACTCCTATCGCTTCATGTATCTATCTTCCTGGGAGGAACACAAACCGTTCGTCAGAAATATTAATTGCTAAAATAATATTTATTCTTTTTTCAATGATTTTAGCAATCATCTTGTATATGGTATTGCATAGAACTATAGGTCTACTGTTCATCAAACGTATCAGGATTATCAACTTTCGGGATAAGAGAGATGAAGGTAGTATTAAAAGCCCCCAAAATTCTCCCATTCTTTTGAGATTCCTCTATTGACTTTGAGAATGTCTTCTCTCACGGTATCAAAAAGAACCAAAAGTACTCAACGGGTATACCATCAGGACCCGAGCTTTTCTCTTTCTTTAGGCTATGCATGGATTCTTCCATTTCAGAAAGAGTGACTTCCTATAGAAGCTCTCTATTATCCTCTTCTTTGACGAAATTTGGATAAACATGGGTTACTCTAACTCCTTCTTCGAGTGACAAAGCCTCTTCCTTGTGAAGATTACCAAAGTGGTTTACCCCTTCTATTGCCAAATTTTCAAATTCGCTTATAGTATCTCTTGTATCATTCTTTAGACTCCATATAGTGTTAATGCTTTTGCGGTAGTTTGCATATTTATGGGAAAACTCTGTGTTGTCATCCCCCTTTGTTATCCTGCCCTACTTTTGATTCTCCATTCTATTTCCCTCTTCAGTAGAATAATTCTCCTTTTCTGTTCCAATTCTAAAAACTCTTTGCATTTTTCCTCATTTAGGTAACCAAAGCCTTCAGAGTTTGATAAAAGGAGTAAACTATTCTCAGTATCTGATAAGTCCTTTTCCTCTAAATGTTTATTTTTATTGGCCCACTCTTTCATCACAGTTTTGTCCCGTTTCAAATTTTTTAGAAGTTGGACTGCAGCTGAGTCGATCAGACACTCATTGAAAGGTTTCCAAACATGTTTCAACACCTGAATGCAATCTTCTTCCTTGAGCCAAGTAGGCTTCACTTTGAAGGAACTAGATATCAGTTTTCCCTCTAACTCTAATTCCAATAAAACAGGTTGATGACCGGAGTCGATCCCATACCCTACCCATTATCTGAAACAAAAATATAATTATTATATATATATATATATATAATTGTTATATTTTTATTATTATTTAAGAAAATATCTAAAATTTTAATTTTTTAATTATAAAATAGAATTACAAATATTCAATTTATTAGTATAAATTGTTTTTTTTTTAAATTGTTTTCAAAATAAATTTTGAAAATATCTTATCCTAACACAAAAACTATTTATTATCAAAATAATTATAACCCACGAAGCTTTAAACTTATACATGTTTAATGCCTATAATAACTATGTAACATACAATAATTAAATTGGAAATGAGAAAATAGAAAACGGGAGTTGTAGTTATCCTATGATTAACTCAATAAATATTAAAAGAATTATGAGGATAAGATGTAAAAATGATGTTAACATTTGGAAATTCTATGTGGTGATGACATGAGAATCCAATAAAGAATTGTGTTTTATATATTCAAAATTTTATTAAAAAATTAATAATATATTAAATTAAAATTATATTAATAAAATTTGAAATTAATAGTTAAAAAAATCATTGTATTTTTTGAACTTAAATTACTAACATATATACAAAACTTATAACTTCATAAATTTGATATTTTTGATGTTTGATAAATGTATATTTAAAATGGATTTATAACAATTTTATTTTTATTTTATTTTATGAATCTACATTAAAAAAAATTAATTACATTTAACTTTTTTTTTTATGAATTAACATAAATTATTTTGTAATTACTTTTTATTTTTTTAATACAATAAAAAAATTATCCTTACACATACTACCTCTTTCCTTTAAATTATGAGATATATTTCATAAGAATATTTACACGAAACCACAACTAAAATAATAAAAAATGAATTGATTAAAATTCTCTAAATATTAATAATAATATTTAAAGTTTATTAATAATATTTAGAATTTAGTATTAAAAAATCTAAAAAAATAGACTTAAAATGTATTATATATATTATTATAAATACTTTATCATTATAACTTCATTTATAACCCTTTTAAGTTTATCATTATTAATAACCTCCCTTTGATGTATCTACAATAATTATTAATAAATTCTGTATTTCTTTAATTTCTTTTAATTCGTCCCTTCATAAATTATTTCAATATTTTTACAATATCCCCCAAAAATTATATCATTCCAACTTTATTTCAATTTTTAATTGATTGATTATACGTTTAATTTATATTTGTTTTTTATAAATATTGTTCAATAATCTATTTGAATGATTTTAATTTTATTTCTTATTTTGAAGTGGCTTTTATTTTAATTTTCTTCATAAATATTAATTATTATTATATATTTTAAATATCTTTAAAAAATTAAAAATTATTATTATTAAAATATTATTGAATAAAATTACAAATAATATTATTAAAATTATAAAACAATATTAATAGTTTTCATTTAATAATTATTATTTTTAGACTTTTTTTTAATATTTTTATTATTCAACAAGTGAATCAAAAAGTACATTGCCATATCAGTTCATCACTAAACTAAATAAACTTATTTTCATAAAAAAAAACATAAACTACCTCATAACATAAAATAACTTGATATTCTACACAAGAAACTATCATATACTTATTAAAGATAAAACCACAAACAAATAGAAAAAGCAATCCTTAAAAATAAACCAAAAGATAAATCATTGAAACCCTAAACTTTACAACAATTTGTTCAACCAATTCTCAGGTAAATTAAGTAGTAAAGTAAAAGGAAAATGGTTTTATGTAGAATTTCCAATATCATGTTCGACCAATAATTTTTCTTGAATAAACGAAGTAAGGAGGTGAAGCTTTTCTTTCACAAGATTCAAATTTTACAAAAATCCAAATAATTTATTTATCTTCTCTTAAGGTTCGATAGACTAAAGGATTTCAATAGAAGTTACTATTTAAATATAATATAATTTAGAATTTAGAATACAAATATTTAATAAAAGACTGTAATGTTGATGAAAATGGGCAACTTACTCATTTAATCAGGTTGATGAATACAATTAAAATTAGATAAATGATTTTTATCTTTCATTCAACAATAATGTTAAGGATAAAGGTAATGATGGGAGATCTCATTTAAGATTTATTATATGATTTGCATGATCACAATTGAGAATTAAGGATTATTTAGGGAAAAATGAAATAAAGAAAAATAAAATTTAGATATTAATAATTTACAAATTATTTAAAAAAAAATGAGTATCTAGTTAGACTTTCAAATATAATGTTTAATTAATATTTATTTATAAATAAATGAAGCAAAAAAATAAAGACAAAATATACAGTCATTCATAAATCAATATTTATTTATAATTAAATAAAGCAAAACATAAAAGAAAATATACCATTGTACTTTCCATTCATTCATAAATAAGTAAATAAAATATAGGAAAATAATTTAATGTTAATAATTTATTTTAAAAAATTGTTTTTAATAAAAGGAATATATTTAAGCTTTCCTTGATATTATTTTCAATAAATCAATATTTATTTATAAGTAAATAAAGCAAAAGATAAAAGAAAATATACCATTGTACTTTCCATTCATTCATAAATAAGTAAATAAAATATAGGAAAATAATTTAATGTTAATAATTTATTTTAAAAAATTGTTTTTAATAAAAGGAATATATTTAGGCTTTCCTTGATATTATTTTCAATGAATATTTGTTGATAATAAATGAAGTAAGAAGATTAAGAGAGAAGATATACTTAAACTTTACAATAGCATGTTCAATAAATGAGTAACTATTCAAAAATAAATGAAGAAGATATAGGAAAATCATTTGATATTAGTAACTCATTTTTAAGTATTGTTTAAAAAAATGGGATATATTTAGATTTTCTAATAGTGTGTTTAATCATTTGTTTGTTCATATATAACTGAAGTAAGAACATTTAAAAAGTAGATATACTTGAATTTTCCAATAGCACGTTGAATTAATCAATTAATAGTTATTCATAAATAAATGAATAAGATATAGGAAAAATGAATGAATGAGATAGAAGAATGTCTTGTTGATGAAGATGGTTAGCCTACCTAATAAAGTTTAGACTTTGATATAATAGGTTATCCAACAACCTAAACAATTTCATGTAGATGGAGATGGTTAAACTACTTATTAAAATTTAGGTTTGGTCATGCTTGCCAATCAAATACTTATTATTAAGGATGAAGGATGAAAATAATGATGAAAAATCTCATTTTAGGATTTACCATATGATTATCATGATCCTCAGTGAAAATTAGAGATCATTCAAAAATAAGTGCAATAAGAATATTAAAGAAAATCATTGAATATTAGTACTTTAAAGATTTTTTTAGAAAGTGGATATATTTAGACTTTCCAATAAACTATTAAATCAATGTTCATTCATAAATAAATTAAGTAAGAAGATCTATAAAAATTATTTAATGTTATTGTTTTTGTAAAACAAAAAAAATTTAAACTTTACGTTTCAAAAAATATATTAAAACCATTTTATATGAATAATTCAAAAGCCAATTTTTAAGGAGGAAATAGACTTAAATGAATTACATACAACATTCATCATTAATGACATATAGAATTTAAAGACATAAGAATTTGAATGTGTTGGAAAAAAAAAATAGACATAAATTAATATAGACTTGGGACATGATTTAAAATACTTTCAATTTAAATATAAAAATATATATTTGATAATAAAAAAATGTCTTGTTGATGAAGATGGTTAGCCTATCTAATAAAATTGTTATCCAACATTCTAAACAAAATCATATAGATGAAGATAAATGATCTACCTATTAAGATTTATGCTTGATTTTACTTATCATGAATATTTATTATTAACTATGAAAAATGAAAAATATTAATAAAATATTTTTTTTAGAATTTGTTATATAATTATCATAAATTTTTATATAAATTTATATTAATTTGATAAAAAATATAAATTGTAAATATTACTTTAAAATAATTTATATGTAATAAAAATTATTTGATTATCATCATTATAATTCAAATTTTTGTTATTTTTATGAAAATATAAAGATTAAATATTGTTTTAAATGATTTACATATAAAAAAATATGAATCTGAAGAAGTGTCTAAAATATTAAGAAATGAATAAATTGAAAATATAATATTATTTCTAAAATGTGATTGAACTCTAGGCACCATACATATATGTTTTTAGATATTGAGCAAAGTATTAATGTTTTTAGATATTTAGTAAAGTATTAATGTTATGTAGATTCTTGAATTTTGATTAAATTATTTTCAATTATTTCAATATTCTTTTAAATATCATAAATTAATTTGAATGAAAAATTAATATTTAAATTTAATTTGAATATGAAAATTACCATTTATTAAAGTGAATTTTGGTTTATTGTATTTGAAATTAATTAAGTGATTTTATTTATCAAATTGTTTTTAAAGTCAAAATAAATTCAAAATAATTTTTTATTTTTATGATTTAATAAGTTACGAAAATTGTTATTATTATAATTGTTATGAAAAATAGTTTTTATATTTTGTAGTTATAAATTTTAAGAGAAAGTGATTATGTCTTTTTATTTTATTTATTTTACAAATTTTACAAATGCTTTTATAGAATCACGACGGGGACATCAAGTGAGGCCCTTATATAACACTCAACCACTTGAACTAGCCCACCAGCTTATACATGAAGTTTCTTATCATATCCATATATGGATTTTTAAAAGAATGATGGTACAAGATTATTTCCTTTAATTTTAAGGTTACTTATTATAAAACACTTTGATATTTGTTTTGTTTTTCTCCCATTTTCTTTAGAATTACTAAATTCTGAAATCTCATTACAATAAAAAATAACTAGGGTAGAAAAAGTGTCTAAAATGACATTTTTTCCCAAAACCAAAATGTTGCAATTTTACAATTGTTTTCAAGACCTTAGTAAACTTTTTAGTACAATAACTCTACTTTAGCTTGTGATGAAAGTTGATTTTGAAATACTTATAAAAGTTTACTGATTTGTTATTAATTTACATAAAATTAGGATAGGTGATATTCTTGCATTCAATAAACATTACCTTAGTTTTATTGATATTTATGGACATTTTAATGTTAGAACAAAAATACTTGAGCATTTTAAATTTCTCATCAAAATAAGAGGAGCATTTTGATAGAAAGACAATGTTTTTTCATAAAGGAGAAGGAAAATAACATTTTTTCTATATGAATTCCTACAAACTAATTTGTGAATATGTTAGACAAAATAATAAGTCAATAAAAACAACCTTATCCAATTTTTATGTTAGAATTAATTTCTTCATACCAATCATCATTATTTATAGACTTCTTAATAATCTTCTCATACAATCTTTTTAATATACCCATCAATCCAAAAGAAACGTGAATATCTTATAACTTATTCCAAAGATAGTTTATAATTATCAGGTTAAAATATTTTATAAATTAACAAGATACTAAAAAAGATTATCCTTACTGTAAATTCGGAATTTTTTAATTACAATTCTAATTATAATTGTTTAAAGTCAAATATTAACTTTGGGAAAGACCTAGTCTATTATCTATCTTATCATTAAATTCAATCCACTCATTAATTTATCACATTAACTTTACCTTTTATAATTTAGTAAAGAAAACTTACAATAATAATTATGTAATTAATTATTTTTATCACCATTTTTAAACCACTTAAAAAATTTAAAGATATAAACAATAAAATTTTCCAAAACTTAGTTATATCAAAAATATATTTAAAACCATACCACTTTGTAAATTCAATGATTTGAAAAATTAAATAACTTTGTTTCCATAAAAAAATTAACTTATTTTATTTACCTTCAATGAGTAAAAATATAATATTATATTTTATTCGTAAACATTAAAGAAAATAATATCTATCGTCCCAAACTGTTACACATCAAATATATCTTATATAATAAATAATATTCATCCTACATTTTTTTATATTAATATTTTATTTATTTACAAGCATGACATATCATGCTAGTAAGAATACGTAGAGTAAGAACATCCGAAGGTACTAAACATTTCTACTAGGAAATGACGTGCGCTGACTATGAGTGTTGGGATAAAAAAATGTTTGATTTGATCAATTAATGAGCATCGCAATCTTTTGAGTTTTAAGGGATCCCTAGTCGCAATCTTTTTGAGTTTTAAGGGATCCTTCGTCTCATTACTATCAGGTTAGCATTTTCATTCATACATTTTCAACTTATCAATTTGTTACTTCGAATCTTGGCAATACTAATTTTCTTCTTTGAACTAGTTAAAACATAGATATAATTTTGATCCTTGTACATTGCGGTTAATGACCTCCTTATAGTATTACAAATTTTTTTTAACCTCTAAATCTTTAATGACATTCAGATTATCTTTAATTAGATATTTGAAGACATTGTACAATAAAGTTCCATATGAAAAAAATGATGACCATGAATAATTCCACTTTACCAACTTCATCAGCTTAACTACAAACATTATAACTTGTTTATTGTGGAACATTTACTGACAAAACCCACATCCTAGACTAGGATAGAAGAATGCAATTAGATTTCAAAAGTTTTCCCTAAAACAATAGATATTAATTAAAGTCAACTATTAAATTATGGGTTCTTATATGATACAAGTCATTAAAATTTGACAAGCATGAAAGCTCTTATGTCAAATAATGTCTCATTCATCAACATCACTCTCACTCTGGCTATTACACTCAATTTCTTCTTATTGTGCCTTAATTGTTGCAAATCCCTTCTTGGTTATTTGTATTTTCTCTCTTGTCCATCATACCTTGGCCCATGCCCATGTGATGCTATTAACATCAATTAACACATTGGACCTTTCCAACAACCAAACCATTATTGCATTTCATTTACATTTTGTTTACAAATAACCCCAATTTCGTTAAATTTGAAATAATAAGGCAAAATGTAGACTAAGAAAGTGTAAATTTTGATTTAAAAAATGTTGATATTAGCATTTCTAAAGTGTAAAATTGGATTCTAAAAGTGTCAATATTGGTTTTCAAAAGTGTGAATTTCAAACCCCAAAAGTGCAAATTTTGACTCGAAAAGCATGAATTTGGATTCCAAAATGATCAATTTTGATTTTTGGGCTGGTGCAAGCTAATGCTGGCCACTCATGACGTGTTAGTCGCAATGGACTTCTGGAAAAACATAAATTTGAACTTCAAAAAGAAATATTAGAGCTACCTACACAACATTTTGGAATATGGCGTAAGAAGATGAAACGTAGATAATCGGATTACTTTCCGGAATATATAACTATTATTTATGGAAATTAAGTATAACTCCCAAAAAATGGGGTTCTCCTAAGGTTGGTATGTTATTTTTTTAAGAAAACATAATGAATATGTTTGCGTTGGGCCCCGGGTTTGGTATGCAAATGGTGGAATTTTGTGAAAAAAATTATATACAGTCATAGATAACAGGCTGTTCTAGTGCAACGTTATTTTTCCATATTTATTTATGTTTATTTTATTTTATTTTTAATTAAGGAAGTCATCCAAGCCCTAAAATGACTAGGTCAAGCATTGGGCCTCGACATCACGGTCTTAACATAATCAATGAACTTTGTTTGTTTTTAGGATGTAGGTCTTTGTGTGTACTTGTGCATGTTATTTTCCGTTTTCAAAATAGGTGAGCCAATCAAAAGTTATAGCCGGAAGAAATAACCTACTTTTTGTGTAACATTGATGTTAGTGCAATTAAAATTAAATAAAAAATAGAAAAAAAATAATAGATTTAATAAAAAATGACATATTCGGAATCTGCACACATAGTTCTACAAGTGTGTGCAATTTCATTAGCAGTGGACAAGTGTAGCATACACAGAATCATGCTCGAAATAGAAGAAGTTATAGAATAAGATGTATTTTGTTATAACACAGTCCAAGCCACTTGGTTTGGCAATCCAAACCTAAAACCAAAGCGGCCAAGTCATCCAACACGTTGGTGGGAAAGGAATTTCCCGCCAAAATTTAGAAATTTAAATGGCGCGTATGCATTATTTTAAATACACGTGTACGCACAAAGAGCGCACACGCATAAATAGCGCGTACACACTAAATAGTGTGTATGTGCTATTTAGTGCGTACATGCTCTTAATGCGTACACGCTATTTAGTGCGTGCGTGCTAGTAATGCATGCACACATTTTTTACCAATCTAAAATGTAGTTTTTTTCTCATCTTCATGTATCTCAAGCCCCCCTGCCACCCCTCTCACTAACTCTAATCCTCCTCCTCTCCTTTGTTTGTTCATGTCCCTCCCTAACCTTCCTCCCCTCCACCCCATTTCAACCCCTCTATCTCTCTCTCTTTATCTCGCTTCCCCCTTCAATCCTCCTCTATCTCCCTATCTACTGGAGCTTCCTCTTCTTCTCCCTCTCCCTCCCCTCTACCTAAACTTCTTCTCCTTCTCGCTCTCCCTCCTATATCCATCTCTCTAACCATAACCATCGTCATCTCTCTCTTACTCATCCCATCTCTTCTTAAGCCCCCTCATGCCCCTCCCCCTCCCCCCTCTCTCACTATATCCTTAACCATGCTCCCCTCTCCCCCTAACCCTCAACTCTCACTCTCTCTCTGTAACAGTTATCTCTCTCTCTCTCTCTCTACTTAACCCTCCTCCCCCTCTTCTCCCCCCATGTCCCTATCTCTCTCTTTCTCTCTCATTAATATTCCTCTCTCTCTCTCTCTCTCTCTCTCTCTCTCTCTCTCACTACAAGGGAAATACCTTGTAGTGAAGGTTTCCCACAAATTGGCCTTTTATATTGCCCTTAAACCAATGCTCAAGGATTTACTGAGAAGCGTAGGGAGGAGGAGGATGACTTGGCCTTCGAGAAACCGTAGGGGATTATTGATAGAGAATACAAATACAGGAAAAGGAGGCTTCATAGAGCTAATTTCAATGACATAATGATGCCTTCTCCATAGGTGACAAGACCCCCAATTTTGTTATCTGGACATATGTTGATATCATGCAACATAGGCCCTCAAGAGGGAAAAGGAAGAAACCCTAAGGTTAGTTGCGAAGAAGCACCAGGAAGAAGATCAACATAAGCTGAAGGATAAAGATGGGGTCACTCAGGCCCCTGTGGCGCAGCTTGCCTGGAAGCGAAGGAATCAATGGGACCAAGCTCAGGCTTAGGACAATGATGTGAAGAAGGAAGAGGCTTCATTGAACTGGGATTCCCCTGATGCCACTCATTGGATTAGTAGGTGGGATGGTACACCTACTGTATGAAGGATGAACAGTGATGCAACTTTGGGCATTGATTGGCGTAACATTTTAGCAGGTGGGATGCTACACCTACCCTAGGAAGGGTTAACAGTGATACAAATCCTAAGTATCTACCAAGTGGTTAGCTGCTCAAATAGAAGATGAAATGGTTCCTTGGTAAGAATGTAAACCTATAACGTAAAAGATGAACAGTCTTGCTATCTATTGGCATTGCTCCAACCATGTGAAATATGTAAAATTTGTATGCGAGGAGGGATATGAGGAAGCAACCATAGAAGGG
The DNA here is from genome assembly GCA_027924585.1 of Larix kaempferi. Classification (NCBI taxonomy): domain Eukaryota; kingdom Viridiplantae; phylum Streptophyta; class Pinopsida; order Pinales; family Pinaceae; genus Larix; species Larix kaempferi. Next base: position 388,306 of record BSBM01001792.1, read on the forward strand.
AGTAAAGGAGAAGCTACGTAAAGATGAGAAGTAGAGCCATACGAGTGATGTTTGGTTCTCCATTATGCCAATGTATAGGTTGGGCTTGAAGTAGTAGTGCATGGCCCTATTAATGTAATTTGGAGCGGCATGAGTAATGAATAAAAACTTTCATACATTTCCTTATTCCTATTAGTTGCACAATGTTTGTATTTATTATGCATTTCTATGCTTGTATAGATTGAATTGGAAGTTGGTTCAATGGTAATTTTGTTGTCCATCTTTGTAGCATCTTATTTGCTACGTTACCCCCCCTTCTCTCTCTCCTTAATCGTCTCTCTCTCTCTCTCACACACACACACAAACACACATAGAGAACATGTCACCCTATCTCTCTCATCTCTCTCCTTAACCTTCCTCTCTCTCTCTCTCTCTATCACACACACACACACATAGAGGACATGTCACCCTATCTTGCTCATCTCTCTCCTTAACCCTCATCTCTCTCTCTCTGTCTCTCTCCCCTTAAAATTCCTTCCCCTCTCGCTCTAACTCTCTTCACCCATCTCACTCTATCATTATTTGGTAAACCTCCTCTATCTGTAGTGCACAGATCCCCACTCATGACACCCATATCCCATTTAAATTCCTATAAAGAACTCGTACAAGCAGCATACCATTTGATCTATCCATGGTCCCATGTGGTCATTTAAGGATGTGCTCATGGTGCTTAAACTTGAGAATCTATGCTTAGGGACCAAGGTTGTTGTTTGCCTCCCCCAACCAGGCTAAAGGGATAGAGGCTCTTGTTTCATTACCACAACCATGGTCAAGGCATGAAGACCCATCCATAGTGAACAAACCATATTAAGGGCACCGATACCTAAATCCCAGGCCAAATACTCCCTAATGAGGGATCATGTGGTTTCTAGGTGGTTTTTATGCTTCACGAACTCAAAAAGGTTCAATTAATGTTTAAACCCCATTTTTCAGCCTTCACCATGTTTAGGTGTCAACACCCATTTCTAGTGCACAATACTTACGCATGATCCTTATATCCCACTTGGATGCCTACAAAGAACCCTTAGAAAAGACTCTTGTGTTTGTACATGGATTTAAAGAAACAAAGTCCAAGAAGTTTCAACAATATCTCAAGGCACTTAAAGTTTCCTTCTTTGACCATGGTCAAGGGCCCACGACTCATCCTGTTTAAGAAAAACCTTCTAATGGAATCCATATCAAACTTTGATTGTAAAGACCCCTTAGAGAGGGTTTATGCCATTATTTGCACATGTTGTTGATGGCTATTGAGCCTAAGAGACAATGTTTAAGCACCAAGGATGAAGTGTTTTCCTCCAAATCATGGCAGTTGAGCTTGAAAAGGTTACTTTATGGTTGAAGCCATTTGTTCCACCTAGGCATGTTTAGCCCTATAGACCCATTCCCAATTCATGAAACCTACTCATGTTGAATGTATCCCACTAACATACTCAACAACACTATCCATGGCCTCGACAAACATTCTCGGCATGGGTCGAAGACATATTCTTATTTAAGGCATGCGATGTAGCCTAATCATGGTATATGTATCCCTCTGCATTTGCTAGAGATACCCCACAAGGGTTATGTGTGGTGTTTTGAAGACGCAATCAACATCGTATCCTAAGAAGATTCTTGAGTTGTAGGTGTTGTTCATGGTGCTTGAGCCTGAGAAGCTTCATTTAAGGCATGAGTAGCTTCTTGTTGTCCTTATACCTTGGTCAGACCTTGACACCCAATTTTGGTTCACAACTAACCTAGTCATGGTACACATAACGCAATTGAAGTTGACTAATACCCTATAGATTTCATATGTGGTGGTCCAGGGACTCTTTCATGGTGTTTGTGTGAAAATCGTCACAACAGATCTAAGAGCTGATGTATACCTCACAAGAAAGATTAAGCAGGAAAAGAGAAGAAGAGTGGACAATGTAGTGTAAAAGAGCAGCGTAATTATGATACAGTAGAACTCAGATAGAAGCAAAATAACATCACACTAATTTGTTAATCATAATATGAACAATAAATAATACAATGGAGAGGATTTGAATACCTAGGTGGTAGTTTGAATTAGCCTACATGAACTCATCATCATATCAGTAATGGAGTGTCATCAATGCACTGGTAGCTGTCAAACTGAGTCAACTAGATGTAACTGAGTCTAACAGAATATAACTAGTCTTAACTGGATGTAACTGAAGTTGTCAGTAGTCAGAACATATAAACTAGTCTCTCTGGATGTCTAACAGAGTGTATTAGTCAATTAACAAGCAACTAACTGAGTGCAGTCAGTTAACAACCAACTAATTGAGTGTGCCGCTCGTGGTAGGTGAGAGAGGGCGCACTTCACATGTGGTAGGTGAAAAGAGGGTGCATCACTGGATAGGAGGGATGGAACTGGACAGAAATAAGCTCCTAGGGCTAGCAAACTAGGGACAAGGTGTTGGGAGATAGGGCTACTGATGATTGGGATGCATGTAATTGCATGCCTGCATGCAATTTCATGCTTGCATGCAATTTCATGACTGCATGCAATTGCATGAATACATGCAAAAATGCATGCATGACTGAATGCAATGCTGGTAGGACTAGGATGGAGTAAAGGAATATCCTAACACCCCCCCTTAATCCATCCAGGGCCCTAGTAACTGAGACCAAAGGTCACCCAATACAATGAATAATAAAGAACAGTCCATGAAGCAAGGAAATGGGAAAAACCTCATGGAAAAAATACCCCCCCTCAAAAGAGACTGTAAGGCACACCAAAAAATAAATGCTCCAAACTCAAGCAGGTGTGATGCTTGGTCATATGTCTGGAGGTATCTTCTTCTTGGGAATAAGTGGTTCATGCTCCAAAAACATGCGCTTGTGTTCTCCTTTAGTGGATGCAAGCGAATATGGAGAAATGTGCTTGTACATGCTCTTCAGACCGAATGTGATGAGAACAAATCCAAAGGTATGATGATGATCCTAGAACCTGTGATTCGAATCAACCGAGTTAGGATCAAATCCACGAATGTGTAGATAGTATTCTGTTATCTCATTTGAACCATCATAGGTGAGATCATGCCCAAAAGAACCATCACATGATAGTGGTTACTTGGACTTCAAATCAGCTCCAAGACTTGATAAATGGTTTCTTGAGATCTCCTTTGAACCAAAACAGGGGTGAGATCAAAACCAAATGAACCATGAAACAATGGTAATGGCTTGGATTTCGAATTAGATCCAAAAAATGATGAATGGTTTCTTAAGATCTCCTTTGAACCAACAGGGGTGAGATCAAAACCAAATAAACCATGATGTGCATGAGAAATGATCCCAAGCGAATGGTAATGCCATACATCTTCAATGAACTTCTAAGAGCATGTACAAATGATCATATGGTAGTACATAAGAGGTAAGTGATCAAGGAGAGCGAATGCATCACCTCCAATTGCTGATTTAACCTCCGAAACATTCAATAGATCATCATTATGCAAACCAACAAACTCTTGTGCAAGAGAGGATTTAAGAACCTCTTCAGTTTCTAGAGTGTGAGATGGCTCAAAATTCAAAATAGAAGACATTGAGAACATGAGTGTTGAATCTGTAAGTTCTTCTACATTTTGGACAACTTCATTATGAGATATGTTTGATACTGAATCATGATCAGAGAGACCATCAAGGAGGGCAAATGCATCACTGGGCTTGCTCTCCAAATAGTTTGCACCAATCCCTTCATTATGTTTTCCAAATATTTCATCTAGTTGGGCCCATAGCTCTTTTGGAGATTCGGCAGAATCATGGAAGTGGGGTAACATAAAACGAGACATAGTAGTCAACATTGCTCCATAGGCTCTGTCACCTTCATTTAGCCAATCATTCTCCTCTTCAGAGGATTCGAACTCTCTTTCAAGACAATAATAAAAAATACCATGTCTCTTCAAATATGTTATCATCTTTGGTTTCCACTCATCATATTTGAATGAAGAGAGAGGAGGAATTCCTTCCAGATTCATGGAAGCTTTTGCAGAAGACCTGCAAAAACAATGGAAAATATCTGCAACTTCTACTACTACAAAACTTTAGAAAATTGTTGCTCTCGAAATCTTGGTAATAACCTGCAAAAAAAAACTCAGGAATGGAGATAGACTATACTCTCAACATGCTCTGATACCATGTGAAAATCCTCACAGAAGATCTAAGAGCTGATGTATACCTCACAAGAAATATTAAGCAGGAAAATAGAAGAAGAGTGGACAATGCAGTGTAAAAGAGCAGCAGAATTATGATACAGTAGAACTTAGATAGAAGCAGAATAACATCACACTAATTCATTAGAATAATACAATGGAGATGATTCGAATATCTAGGTGGTAGTTCGAATTAGCCTGCATGAACTCATCATCATATCCGTAGTGGAGTGTCATCAATGCAATGGTAGTTTTCAAACTGAGTCAACTAGATGTAACTGAGTCTAACAGAACATAACTAGTCTTAACTGGATGTAACTGAAGTTGTCAGTAGTCAGAACAGATAAACTAGTCTCTCTAGATGTCTAACAGAGTGTATCAGTCAATTAACAAGCAACTAATTGAGTGTGCCACTAGTGGTAGGTGAGAGAGGGTGCACTTCACATGTGGTAGGTGAAAAGAGAGCGCATCACTGACTAGGAGGGATGGAACTGAACAAAAAAAATCTCTTGGGGCTAGCATACTAGAGACAAGGTGCTGGGAGACAGGGCTACTGATGACTGGGATGCATGCAAAAATGCATGCATGACTGAATTCAATGCTAGTAAGACTAGGATAGAGTATAGGAATATCCTAACAGTTTGTGCCTAAGAAGCAAGAGTTAGTGTTGGAGGCTCTTGTTTCCCTCCACTAGCCATGGTTAAGGAACCAAGATAAATCCTTGATGCCCAAGACATCATAATGGCAGCCATATTCAATTCATATGCAAAAGACTCCTTGTAGAGGGCTAGTGTCATGGATTCTATGTGTTATTGACAACGCTTGAGGTCAAGAAGTTTCAATTGAGGCTCAAGTGGAATTCAATTGAGCTCATTATGCTTCAATAAGATCTAAACAAACCTGTTTTCATTCTTTGAAGTTGTTCAAGGCCTTGCAATGTATCCATGGTCTTGCATGGTAGTCTGAGAATGCATTCATTGCATTTGATCTTGACAAAATATGTTTCAGGTCTAAGATTGTTATTTCCCTCCATAAACCATGGCCAAGGGATTGAGGCTATTGTTTTTCTACCAAGACTAGGGTTAAGGACCCAAGAACCATCCACAATGCATAAAGCATGTTATGGATAATCTATATTGGACAACTAATGGTGTCCATATTCCCAAGAAGAAAATATTATTGGCAAAGGCTCTTTTTTAATACTCGTACATGATTCCCAAGACATTGTAATGACACTCGCATTCAAATTTGATTCCAAAGACACCTTATAGATGGCTCACATTGTGGATTTTAGGTTTTGTTCATGGCACTTGAGGTTGAGAGGGTGATTTAGGGATTAAAGCCCTTGTTTCAGTTTACAAAACCTACTCATGTATCCCACTGTTGTGACCACAACACCCCCCCAGGTAAATCCAGGGGCCCCTTACAATTTTGTTTGAAAGTTGGACTTACGAGAGTGTTTTTTGTATTATTCCTTACTCAGCCATGTTTGAGGCCCTATGGGCCGTCTTTGGTGTGAAAAACACTCATATCCAAATGATTTAGGGCCCAAGGCCCAAATCATTTCATCCCCATATCGTAGCTCATGAGTTATGAAACGTTCATTTAAGTCTCAATCCTCTTCTTTCACCCTCTAAGCATGTTTACATTTCAAATCCCATGTGGCGTTTCACTGGGCGCGACCCTTGCAGGTATGATGTGGGATGTTACTCCCCCCCCTTAAACCCATGATCTCTTTCTCTATATCTCTCCCATATCCCATATCCCATTTCTCTCTCTCTCTCTCTCTCTCTCTCTCTCTCTCTCTCTCTACCTCTCACTCTCCCTAAAGAACTGCATCCATTAACCCCTAAGCCATTGAACCATTCAACCTATAATCCCCTAACCCTAACTCCTAAACAACCTAACCCACAATCCTTAAAGTCCAAATACCTAAGACATTATGCCTTAATTCCTAAACCCTTAAATCCCTAGAAGCCTTAACCCCCCTCTCTTTAGCTATTCATTTATCAACTTTTGAAGTATAGTCCAATGTATGCAATTTATTAGCCTTTTCCAATAATACATATGCAACAACATCTAGCATAAATCTCATGTACCACATTACAAATCACAAACCATTGTCAAGTATGAAGGAACATCATCATAATTAAGGAATACCAACGCCATAATAAACACAATCAATAAATATCATAGTTAAGGTCTATAAACATTATAATCAATTATCAATGATCATCATTAATGAATATCCTAAGCAACCATATAGGTTTCCATGTCTAACATATTTATGCATAATAACCAGGACTATTAGGGTTTAAGTAACCAATACTAATACACACATGTACACTAGAACATGGGTCATTACAAGCTCATGAATCATAACGCATCGAATGTCAAGGATGCGGTATTTTTTTAGTATTGAACGTTTGGCATTAAATGGCGTAAACGTTGGTCAATTAATGGTGTAAACGTTAAGCATGGGCGTGTGTGCGTGTTTTAGCGCATACACGATGATGAAGTGTACACGATACAAACATGCGTGCACGCATGTAAACATGCGTGCGTGCATCTACTGCTAGTTTAAAAAAACATAGTTTTATGTTCCCGGGAATGATACCAAAAAACACGGGATTTTCACTCCTTTTGTGGGTTCAAGCTATTCCAGGTTGCTTATTGGCTCACATTCATTGATATTTTGGACACTCATTGATCTATTGGACACAAGATCACTCTTGGAATCGAACAAACATCTTCATTGGTCTTGGAATCTAGTGGATACATTCAAGCTACTAGTTTCCATTGCAAGTGGAGATCATTTCTATAGGTATGGTGAATTGTAAATAACTATTTTCATTCACAAGATTTGAGATTCTTCCATTCCTTTGTGTTTTATCATATGCCTACAACAATATCCATGCATAGACAACAATGAATTTGACAAGAAGAATTCCTAAGTTCACATCTAAAAAAAACTCATATTCACTAGACAAGATGAAGTATGCAATGTAAACCAATAATTATTTCCATGAATATATTTTGATTTCACACAAGGATGGCATGGATGAGTTTCTCTCTTGAGACTCTTCAATTTGAATAAAATCCTAAGAAGCAATCATGGGAGAGGGTCATATTGAATAGTTCATGACATTGTGTCCTTGCTCCCTCTTCATTCTATGTTTATCATAATGATTCTTTAATATCGTGCCCTTGAGCTTGACTACTTGCCTCTACCTCATTGAATTCTCATTCCTTGGGGGAATTTGCAACCTCCTCATTGTGTAATTAGTAAACTTATTCTCTTTATCTTATTTGATGTAGAAAAACTATCAAACTATTCCCAAGACATCCCTAGGAATCTCTGTTGTGGGGTGTTATTACCAAACTTTTTATGAATTCATGGCTAGGAAAGACACTAGTTTCTCTATTCTACACTTGACCAACCATCATATATATTGATTGGAATTTTAAGGGATAATTATTTTTATCTGATGACTTAGATGGGAAAGAAATTTAGAGTGATAACCAAGCACCATGTTGTGTCTGGCCGCATAGGTAATGCACCTTATTACGTGTAATGCCATCTCATCCTAGGGTGTTGGAAATGAAGAATATTTCAGTTCTCTTCTCATGTATTCCACTACATTTTTGAACACAAAGGAGATACTGCTAGTCCTATAACTGTAATACCTGCAAACACATGAATACTCTATTGTACACTTGAGTTCTCAACTTGGTCTAGCAACTTGAGTTCATGACTTGGATTAGACGTGCTTGAGTTCTCAACTGGGAAAACAGTTTGATTTGATTTTGCATGGGAGACTCAATTTAGATAACTTGATAACTCAAACTTCACATGACTTCAACTTTGCATGGCTTGCATAACTTGCTAGATCATTTCAATATACATAATTTGTTATACATGATAAGGAAGGTAGTTTGTCTTTATATCTCTTTGATAGTTTGTTTCTTTGATAATTATGAAACCCATAGGATACCATATTATTTCCATTTGAACCCTATCCTAGGATAATTTACCTATCCTTAGCATACTACACCCTAACCCCTTACCTTAGATACGTTGTCTAACACAAATAAACCATCATAGTTTGTAGTTGTATGTGTTAATTTGTAAAGTGGTAAGTTATGTTGGAATGTGTCAAGTTCATTGTATAATGGAACTAATATCTTATTTTTTGTTCTTTTTGCAGGGGTAGACCTCATAGTTTTGTTAAAGAGACTTTTGGAGATGGTAAACTCACGTAACAGAGCAAAAAAATCCAGAAGGAATCTTCCCATTGAAAAGGTCAATGGCGTAAGCGAAAAGGCCAGGTTGGAAATGGAAAGAGTGAGACATGGTCCTGTCACTGATCCTGCCACTGATCCTAACACAGTTGTTGACATGAAAACCTCTTATTTAGAACCACAAGTAAAGCGGTTGCGTCCAACGGACCCAACTCAAATTCCAACATCAACACAATCCATCAACAAGTCATGCTGAAGTTCCTCAAGACACAAGAATATTGGGAGATGCTGCATGTGTAGAGATGGACATACAAGTAGTGATTAATTTGCAATATCCCCAAGAAGACCATAACCACGTCGATCACACTCCCATTATGGCCCAATGTGTGAACGAAGCACCACAACAAACAAGCTTTGGTATTCACGTCTCATGTCCACCTTCCCTACCTCGACTGTCCAATGCAAGAAGAAGAACTACTAGACATATTCATGTGGATGAAAGTGCTCTATCGGGCCTTGAAGGTAAGTTGCCAAAACGCACTATCAAATGGCAATGCAACAAAATTGTCAAGGAATATTTTGAATCCAAAGGTGATGCAGGTAAATGTCAATTATTGCTATGTTTGTTAAAGTCACATTGTTTAGCTGTTGTTAGGAGAATTTTGGGCATAATGATAGTTAAAATTTCATAGGATAGCAGTCATATTGTTAGAAATATCCAATCTACATTTAATGTTATTGGGAAGGCGTCTCGTACAAAATATCTCTGTGCGGCTCGTCATGTGTTAGCGGAATTAGTTGTAATAAAGTCCACAAGGAAACGTCGCCTGCTATCACACACTTCTCACATACTTAAATTAAATAGAAAAACTATTAAAAAGTACTCTGTTATAAGAAAAAATATTGACACTCCGGGTGGAAACGATTGTTGGGATTTTGTTGGTAGGTTTCCTCATGGAGATAGGAAGCTAATTGATGTTGTTAAGGAGTTAGTACAAAAATTTTGGTATGATCATACCAAACCTTCATCAAACCAAAGAGACGTGCTAAAGCTGAGAAAAGGTTCTACTGAACGTGAACCCCATGTTTAACACTTTGCTGACACCACACACATTGAACTCTATGTCAAGAGATTCAGGAATGAGCACACACAATTGAACCTGGGCCAAAGGTCCTTTGATAAATGCAAACCATGGTACGTTCATATATGCATTGATTGGAACACTTGTTGTTGTAGATACCATGCATAATATGATGATTATTATGACACATATAAACATATATTTTGTGATTTTCATACTAACATTGTGCAAGGATGCAATTAATACATACTACCACCGAATGCATCAAGAGAATTTATCCACAACATCATGTGTCCAAGGCCCAAAGGAAAACAATATTATGAAAAATCGTGTCTATATGGGACATGTTCTAGGTGCGGTGTGTTTTCTCTTTTGAACCGTTGCATTCATGAAAGCAAGGCGCATGAATTTGGAACGATGGTCGTGGAGATGCAGAGCTTCAAGTACATAACCTATCAATTAGAAAGTTCCAGGGAAAGTAAAAATATTGCATTAGTGAAGTCACAGGTACATATGAATATTGCATATTTTCATATTACACGTTCAATTTATGACATATACATTTTTCAAAATGCCACATTGTAATATTTCCCTTGTTTTCACGGCAACAGGAACGGGTGTGTGACTTCTTGATGAAGTTCTACAAGAAAACAGAGCAGTATGTTCAACATGTGCATGTAGAGTGATGGAAAGATGAGCAGTACATAAAATGCATAGACACATTTCCTGTTGGAACCATAGTGTCAGTTGTGGATTTTGCAAAAAATTACACCCTTCAACCACAAAATGAAATCCAGAGTCAATACTACCATTCAAACCAATTTAGCATCACGGTACATATTAAGTATAGGCATGGGCCAAAGAGCAGTAATGACATGAGGATAATACTAAAGGAGACAAACTTTTACATAAGTAATGATAGAACCCATGATCTGCATTATGTGCAACATTGTTTTCGAATATTCTATGATCAGTTGAAGAAGAGAGATATGAGATGGATCAACATTGGATATGGTCGGATGGTTGTGTGTTCCAGTTCAAAAATGCCCAAGTATTCCAATGGATGAGTATTTTGAATAAGAATTATAATGTGACGCATATATGGAACTATTTTGATACCGGGAATGGAAAAGGCGAGCATGATGGGGTCGGTGCATGCATCAAGACCACACTACAAAGGGAAGATATGAGGTTTAACACAAACTATCATATCCAAGATGCAGAATCCATAGTTCAATGGTGCTCTGCAACAATATCAGACTGAGCAAGAGATCAACAAACATCATCAATGATAGGACATGTGGTAAGAAATATTTGGCAAGTGGTTGACATAGATTGATCACGTTCCTATAGTTGCGGCACAATACAAGGAACACGTGGATTTCATTCAGTTCGTAGCTCAAACAAACCCTTATTTGAAATATGGATGCGAAAACTTGCTTGCTTTTGTAGCCCTTGCAGTAGTGGCGAATGGGATGAATGGGAACGTGTGTCACTTGCAGTAAACCAATGTGTAGTTGTTGAAACAACCTAGTTAGAGGAGGGTTAGTTAGCGATTTCGACAGACTACGACCATATCTTAGATCTTGTAAAACCAGGACACATAAATGTAGTGGTGCCCCGAAATATAATGAATGGGGCACAGATTATTGGTTGGCATGGTGCATCCAAGGTAAGAAAACCATCTACGGATCATTAATCGATGGTGAAGGAAATGAATTTCCTATTGACTCGATGGTGGTTAAGGGGGAATTTATTACACTAGATGGGAAGTCAAGAAATACTAGTGGGTATGTATTCATGGATTACATAACAAGTTCAGTGGTGTATCACTTCACAAATTTGATCGTTGGCACAAACATCCATCTACAGACAATGTCAAGCAAGAGCTCAACCAAGGTACGCTACTACGTGCCTCATTCAGAGCACGAGATATTGATGGAGAAAATTAGCAACGAAGAGGATCCAGATGGATTTATTGAATGAGGTTAGTCAACTTTACATAAGAGATATAATTGCATCAAAGAATGTTATGTTCGACATCGAGGTATGTGTAGTTTTATGTTATTTTGTTGGTACATGCATTTTTTGTTGATACATAAATACATGTGTTATTTTTCATGTTTTATTGTAATACAAAAACCAAAGCTTGTTGTGCATTTTTCCAATATTTTATCAAACCCTAGTTGGATGCCAATATTTTTCCTGCATCACACTACTTCTATCTCCCCTCAATTCACTCCACCCATAAAACTTTTCTTTTTGCACCCCAGGCTCGAATTGACCTTGTAATACTCACATTATATAAGACTCTTGAATCACCCTCAACAATGTCCTCCATTAAGGCATCACACATCCCTAATGAATAAGTAGAACCTAGGTGACCTAACATGAGGACACAAGAGAACTCTAGTTAACTAGTGGACATCATTGAAGTAGACAATTCGATTTCTCTCTTAATTAAGTGAAGTCTTTCTTAATAACAGAAGTGAACAATTCGAGTTCTCTATTATATCAACATATCTAATTTTTATCTCTTGTCTTATCTGCATGATCCACTTGTGCTATCTTGAATTTATTTATCATATAAATATACTAAGGATATTTTTCTAATGATGCGATCATCTTGTTCTACTATCGTTCAAAGTGGTCATATGCTAAAGTGATTCACTCTAAAGGTGGCTAGTCTCTAGAGGAGCCTTAATAGCTTAATCATGGTTAGTAGTACAACACACGCCATTCATGCTTCGACATGCAAAGACTTAACTCAACATGTTGATTCACCACTTGAAGAATGACTCATAATGCTGAAAATTTAATAGTTTGAAATAGGGACCCCATTTAGATTTTAAATCCACCATCCATTAATTGTTTTGGGTATGCTACTTCCTGCCTCATTCAGAGCACGAGAGATTGATGGAGACAATTAGCAATAGAGAGGATCCAAATGGATTTATTGAATGGGGTCATTCAAATTTAAATAGGAGATAGAATTTTTGCACAAAAACCCCTTAGGACATCCCTAAGAGCTTGCTAAGTCATCCTAAAACCATCCTCCATCTCCCCTCACTTAGTTCCACTCAAACACATTTTACAGTCATCAAACATTAACAAAGATACTTCATAGTCACTTGTGTCCTACCCTAAATAAATATTTTGAGGTGTACATGTGTGTCTACTTCTAATTCATCTACATGTGTGTCTCGCATTGGTGGACCTGCAGGAGCTGACGGAATCCCATTACGCTTCTCGGTTTGGTTTTTGCACCCCGGGCTCTAATTGACCTTGTAATACTCACATTATCTAACACTCTTGAATCACCCTCAACAACGTCCTCCATTAAGGAATCACACCTCTCTACTGAATAAGTAGAACCTGGGAAGGAGACGTAACCTGGCCCAGAGACCTAATATAGCCCTATAGAACCTAATCTAGCTTATAGACCTTGATCTATCCCTATAAACCAATAAAAAACAAATGTATCCATGGAAATCCTTATGTGGACCAACAACCCTGTAGACCTAATATGGAGACCTGAAGACCCAATCCTAATGTGGAGCTAGAATTTGGTGTCCGGAATCCATCGGAATCAATGGATTCGTTATCAGAGTCATGGTTTGGGTGCAATGGGCATTTTCGTCGGGCACCCAGGGGCCATTCAGGGACACTTTGAATATTTGCTCCAAGGCCACAGAACCCAAGCCAGTGAGCGGACTTGGATTCCATTGGCTCCAAAACACGTGTATGGATATTGTGGACATATCCAAAGTATCCACGCACGCCCGAGGGCCTTTAGATGACAAATGGCCCCCCTTGAGCGAATTTGAAATGGCCTTCACTGAACAAAACCATAGATCCGGAGATGGCACATTGGAACCATTTATAGGCATTGGAGGCATGGTGTGGGGTTCCCCTAGCTATAACCCAGCGTCCGGAATCAACGGATTCGTGATCGGAGTCATGGTTTGGGTGCAACGGCAATTTTCATCGGGGAGCCAAGGGCCATTCAAGGACACTTTGAGCATTTGCTCTGGGGCCACGAAACCCAAACCGAAAATCGGAATTAGATTCTGTCAACTCCCACACATGTTTATGGCCATTGTGGACCTGTCCACAGTGGCCATGCATGCCCGGGGGCCTTCGGATGAAAAATGGCCCCCTTGAGCGAATTTGGAATGGCCTTCACTCAGCAAATCCCTAGCCCTGGAGATGGCACATTGGAACTATTTTCAGGAATTGGAGACATGATGTGGGGGGGGGGGGCAGCTAAAACCCAACGTCCAGAATGCATTGGAATCGACAGATTCATGATCAGAGTCACGGTTTGGGTGCTATGGGCATTTTCGTCGGGCACCCCGGGGCAATTCACGAACACTTTGAAGATTTGCTCCAAGGCCACGAAACCCAAAAAGGAAAGCGGAATTGGATTCCTTCAACTCCCAAAAGTGCATATGGCCATTATGGACCTGTTCACGGTGGCCACGCACACCCGGGGCCTTCGGAGGAGAAATGCCCCCCTTGAGCGAATTTGGAATGGCCTTCACTGAGAAAAACCCTAGCTCCAGAGATGGCACATTAGAACCATTTCCGGGCGTTGGAGGCATGCTGTGGGGGGTACCTTAGTTAGAATCTGGTGTCCACAATCCATCGAAATCAACGGATTTAAGATCAAAGTCACATTTTAGGTGCAATGGGAATTTTCGTCAGGCACCTTGGGGCCATTCAGGGACACTTTGAAGATTTGCTCCGGGGCCACGGAACCCAAACCGACGAGCGGACTTGGATTCCGTCGGCTCCCACATGCACGCATGGCCATTGTGGACTTGTCCACAGTGGCCATGCATGCCTAGGGGACTTCAGATGAGTAATGTCCCCCTTGAGAGAATTTGGAATGGTCTTCACCGAGAAAAACCCTAGCTCCTGAGATGGCACATTGGCACCGTTTCCGGGCATTGAAGGTTATAAGATTAAATATTCTAAGATATAAAATATTAGTATTACATTCCATTTCGCAACAATAGCATATACAGGATCATTGAAAGAACAACAAGCACAACGTAAACACAAGAGACATAGATTTATCCTGGGAAACCCTCATGGGGTAGAAAACCCAACAAAGCTTCCTCAATATAGATGACCAACAAATACAAAGATGTAATCCCCAAACATGAGCTCCCTCTCCTCCATTACAGATCTTTCTCTCTCATATGTGCCAATCACAAGTGAGTGAAAGTGTGTTAAATGAGGAACACACCTCCTCTATTTATACACAACTCCGACTTGACTTTTACACTAACTAGGTCAGTGCCAACTTAACCAATTAACATAATGTTGACTGGGTCGACCTCACTAGGGTGGTCTAATAACCATTTAACCCTCATGACTCATACAGGGCCGACCCCACTAGGGAAGTCTAATAACCCAAGTTACCACATTCTCCACAAAGGAATAAAACATCTCCGGATATACAATAGGGTCTCTATTCTAGGTCAAGTCTGCACGTCTTCGTCCATGATCACATTGCTTTGTCGATCACACAAAAGGACACCATGGATTGAAGAGCTAGGTTGACCTAGATGACTTATTGGTGGTAGTACACTCTTCACCTGAGAATCTGACTATCTCTCCTGATTTCATCACATGTGCACTACTCTTGATATAGTAAACCAATGCACACCTTAAAAGATGCGTTGCTTTGCTCAAGGACAACCAATGCACACCTTAAAATGGTTGTAAACACTTGTTGCAAAGAACAAAAGTTGTTCTATGTGCGCTACTCTTGTTGTATGAAATCCGTGCACATCTTAAGATGAAATCAAAAAATATATTAAGATTACAAATTGGGATGAGTTGAAGTTGGTTCTGTAACTTCCCCAACCTCCCAATTCAACCACCTCTTGAATCCAACTGCCTACCTTGTCCCATAAATATAAGGAGGATCCATGAGAGAGGAACCTAGAAGGAATGCTTTAAGTGCTGCTACGCTGGAGGAATTCCCAAGTCATTGTGAAGAGCAAGAGCCCAGGATTCAGTTGCAGAAGCATCTTGACCGATCATGTATATTTGTACTAATTCATGTTTCTTTGAAAATAAAAAGGTGGAAATACCCTTCCTGTCCCAAATTGAATGTCTATTGGATTGTATGTTCATTTGGTTTAATATTTGATTGTAGTTGATGTTTAATCGCTTTCAATTTAATCATATTTATTGCAGTCAAGATACGCTGAGGAAGGTTTCCTTTGTGTTGCAGGTTCATCATAGCAGAAGATCAAGCGGAAGACCAAGCGAAAGCTAGGACCAGCTATCGATAAAAGGTACATCTTTCAATATATTGATCCGCTCTTTCATTTGTGGGAACTCAATGCAATGCAATGAATGTATTTACCTGTCACCTAAACCAAGTTGGTAGTGCCTCTCCTCACTATAAGGTATACATCCTGCACAACAGACTGGAAACTCCATTGGGGAATAACCGTATGTTTTTCTTCTCTAAAAGACCTAGTTAGGTTTTTCTTCTAGTCTATTTCAGTTTATTTTTCTTTGAGAGGTCTTATAAGTCATCGTTACCTATTCTTTCTTGCTTGATTCATCACAGTTTACTGTTGCAAAGCTTGTTTGTGTCCTTCTGAGACATGTATGCTGGTTTACCCACTTACAGTAGCTCATCTTTCCTAATGAGCACCGGTTTGTACACTGAACAGTAGCGCATCATTCCTAGTGTGCACTGGTTTCTGCACTGCATAGTAGTGCATTTTCTCATAGCTTCTAGTTTTTTGTTAGGGTTTGATTTCCAGTGGTTTGGTTTCACTTCCATCCTTTTGCTTTGCTTCCCTGACTGATCCTTGAGACTTCTATGTCTCTTTTGAGTCTTGTTTACCTATCTGGAGTCCTTTAGTTTGTCTTTGCTTTCTTGAGTACTTGTTTAAAGTGTCTTCACTGCTTTCTAGCCCTTTTGAAGGTTGTGCACTTCTCTCTTTTGGACATAGCTGCACACATTTTCCCTAGTTGCTTGTTGTAGTCATATAGACCTACGTTCTTAACATTTTTTGTTTGTGGCAACAATAGCACACTTTTAGTGTGTCGTATCCTTTCCATTAGGGTTTTACCTCAAGTTTGAGTCCTTAGGATTCTTTTGAAAGGTTGCTTGGTTTAGATACTTTCTTATTGTCTTTTCAGTTCGGTACAAGCGAGTTAAAGCTTTCTAGTTTAGCTTTTCTTTTGAAGCCCGTATGTTGGTAGGGTCACTTTTTTTGGTTCACTTACCTACTCCTTTGCCTGGCTTAGTGTTTTCTTAAGGTTTTGATGCTTAGGAGCAGCCTTTTACGTTGGCCTTTCCGTTACGAGCATCTCTTTTCCTGGATTCTTTTACATTCATTTCCAAGCCTCAAGTTTTTCTTTTGAAAAAACTTGGTAGGTTGAGTCTTTCTCATGTCTTTTGACTTGTTTGTTTTGAGTCATTAAGTTGTTTCTCTTACTCACACTTTACATTAGGTCTTACTTGCTACTTTCCAAATTCTTTTTCTTTTGTTCGATTATCAGAAAAGATAAAAAGAGGATTCAGTAGCTTATTAGTAGGATTTATCATTGTTTTGAAGTAGCATAATTTGCTTTGCTTTGAAATTTAAAAGAAAAATACAAAAAGAATTTTGATTTAGGATTTCCTAGTTTCAAGTTTTTGAAAGAATATAAACGAAAATAAAAAGAGTCTTTTGTGAATTTGAAAGCATTACTTTACCTGCACTTTACTTTCCTATTGAAACCATTCCACACACCGCACTACAACCCTTGAGTAAAAAGTATCCCTTAAGAAGAAATCTTAATAAAATTAACTAGCAACATTTTTCTTTTTAGGTACACACATCATCAACTAGCTTAGGCTAGGATTTAGGGTTTAAATCACCTTAAACCACCCGGAATCAGCTTCATTACTCAATAATCGTAGTACAACTATCTATTAGGTAAATCCATCTCTATCAAATAGTCCTGGGATTCTCTACTCAAACTAGAGTTAAGCACGAGGCCATGGGCGATTGGAATTGTTGAGGATATCCCCTCACTTTCCTCTCAACCATAAACTAGATTTGATTCGCGTATGGGGGTCCTTTCGGACTTCGGGCTTCGCTACCCTACCCACGCATTTCAACTAGGCTGACGACTGTCCCCCCAGGCTATTTCGTATTGGTGGTAGCCTTAATATCATAACCTTGTAGGGCTCTACCCAGGTAGAGTGGGAGGATATTCCCACTTCACCTCGGATAGACATGGAAGGTAACCCTTTGGCAGTAATCCCAGGAGGGAGGTTTGGTGATTCAAATGCTTGCACCCAGAGGACCTCCATTGGATGCCACATAATTAACCGTCGGTACTCTATTAGTCTGTTCTGGGCCCTAAGCATCCCAGACTTACTTCTGAGAGTATTTTCCTTGTATTGCTTGGTTTGATCACTTAGGAAATTTTTTAGTGGTATGCTGTTTGCTCCTTATTTGTAGTGGCCACTAGGTTTTTTACTTAGTTTATTTTTATAGTTGTGGAGGACCAACATCTTCGTCGCTCTCGGAGGTTGCAAAACCTTCCCCCACCCATTGTGGAGCCTCCACTGCCACCGCGACACCAGAGGATAGAATCCCGTGGTTCTTTTGAACTTACAGGAGAAACAGAGGTTTTTGGAGAACCACAACCCAGAACCCCAGATCGAGAAGACTTTGATACTGTCAAGGTTGAGGACCTAACTTCTAGAGATTTTAGTACAGCTTTCAACCCTCCTCTTACTGGACCCAACGATCCACTTCTGGTACCTGTAGGTTTTCAATAACTTGAGTACAGTGCTTACTTGTTTACACCTGGTTATACTATGACTAACCCAGGAGACGAGTAGGGATTTTCTCAAACTCCCACAACTTCTATGCCTACAAGGATTGTTAATAATTCTTTCACAAAAACTACCACACCGAGTTCTTCGCAGGATGATTCTGCTTCGATTCCGTCCTTTAGTTTTAATGCTGGTACTCTAGGCATGCTAAGCTCATTAGCTTCAACATTTTCCTCAGTTTCCACCCCTACTTTTGGACCAAATAATGTCCCTTTGTCAGGGATACCCATAATGAATTTTACTTAGTCTTCTACTACACAACAGTTCCAGGGTGTAACTCAAGCTATTGCTTCCACTTCCATTGTAGGATCGATCCCTTCTTCATCTATGCCTGTTATGGGTACGATGACGGCACCGTCTGTTACTACTATGCCTGGATTTAACCCCTATGCAGGTTATAATGTTAATCCATCAAATATAGCTGCAGGGAGTATTCCTTTCTCTTTGTTTGCTAGAGGAGGGGGTAATTTTATTAATCCACAATACGGTGGGGTTAACACCCAGCCGCAATGGGCCACTGCCCTGGGAAGTAATTCGCTTTCTTTTGGGTGGAGCAATTTTAATCCATTCATTTCACAACCGATGGTTGGGGGCAACCCCAACCAACAGTACATGAATCAGGTAGTGGGAAATACCCAATAATAGGTTTTGGTCTATCAAATGCCATCGGAACGACCGCATTTACCAATTCTTGCAACTTTAAACTTGCCAGATCTTTCGAAACTCACAAACAACCCCGTGTGCCATGATCCTACATGACCACCTGTTCCCACTAAGTTTCCCTCAGACACAGGGGATTCACTAGAAGGAAATATAATATTGTAGCTAGGGTTTTCACCCTAGTTGGTGCAAATGAGCACCTACTAAGGAGAAGGGCCTCCTTAGTAGTAGTTTAGTAAAATAGTAAAACTTGACAGTAAAACAAGGTAAAATCTAAGCTAACATGTGCATCAACAGAAAATAAAAAGACAATAATATAATGAGAATTTTTCTTTTTTATTAAAAATGAGAACAAAGTTACATTTACCTCAAATGTTGAGGTTGGTGGAGCTCTTGCAGCTGTCCAAGAGGGCTGCTTCCGTGCTCCAATGGGTTCCTTCTCCTTCTCCAAGGTGTTTGAATAATGGGCCAAGTGGGGGCACTCAAATGGGAAAACTAGCTCAAATGGTAAGCTAGGGTTTCAAGAGTGATTTTGGCAAAGTGAGGATATGATAGATTTTGGATATGAAATGGGGAGCCTACATCACCTATTTATAAGTTTTTTTGTGGTGGAGTGTTGACCCATGGTTTTTGGCACCATATGGTTTAGGTCAATTGTTTTAGGGTTTTTGCTTCATTTTCCCCTCTTTTTCCTCTTTTTTATATTTTTTATTCCCTTTTATTTGATTTTTGGGAATTTAGGGCCCTTTTAGAGGGTTTTTGATATCTTTTGAGGAATTTTAAATTATTTTGGGGGGGAAAAGGGGTTTTTTGGCCTTTTGGTGGCTTTTTAATGGTTTTTTGAGGTTTTGGAGGCAAAGATGGTGGGAAAAATAGACAAATGAGTCATGTGGTGAGGGAGATGAGGTAATTAGCACTTTTTAGGTGTTAACAGATTCCCCCCTGATGTGTGAGGGAAGGAGCTCATCGTATGGCCGATAGACATCATAAGTATTTTATGGTTTTCCTGGGGTGTGGAGAAGAGAAGAAACGGATTGGAGACCGGAACAATGGTCTCGAAGCAACTGCAAAAACTGAAAGTACATGACTTCAAAAATGAATGAGGCATAATCTCAATATATGGATGAGGAGGGCATACCCATGCTCGTATCAAGATATATAAAATAACAATGAGACCCAAAAAAGGGGGCCTAAAAGATACATGTAGAACGACTATGTACATCATACGGGTCCAGAGGGGACACAAATCTGGGACGTACTGCCGGTCTGACCATGTCTGAGCTGAAGAACTGATACAATGGAATAATAATAGTGTTGCTGAGTGTGGTACCAGAAGAACTGATGATTTGTTGGATCATAATGATGGGGAGTCATACCCTCAATGGTACACTGAACTGTAGCTATACTGGGTACTCAAGGAAGCATATGAGTGAGTGGCCTCTTAATACTATCACCAATGAAACCCGGATATCCCAGGGAACATATACTTGGGTGTTCCAAAGTGACTCACCAATGTGCTAGAGTCGGAGGAAGTCCGAAGTCTTCGACAAATAACTGAAAGGACTAATACCCTGTGCGAGTCTCAACGATGTGATCAAGGTGTTGATGTCGAGCATGTGAGAAACAATCATTTGGAGAGGAACTGAGGACTCCTTTCAAAATGATCCGTAGGCACTCAACACTGATGGTGATGAGTCCAAGGAACAGGGACCTCTAGGTCTATCCTCTGGAATAGATTAGTTGGCGTCAACAAAGAGAGACCTGTAACTAGCAAGACAATGATGTTTCCTTGATAGGAGCACAAGGTGAATAACCAAGAGGTGACAAGACTGGATGTGTAACTGACATATTGTGAGGGTAGGGAACATGGGTCGGTGGGAGGGGGGACTCAAAATTCCTTTGTTTAGAGTATGATGGCGGGGGTGATCGGGCAGCATATGAAACTGACTGGTGGGAAGGGGATCATAACTTTTAAAAGACCAGGGATTGTGACTGTAATGAGGGATACTCAAGTTGATGGAGGATGATAGGAGACTTAAAGGATGGTATATCATAGAATACTCGGAACGAAGGCGACCTTATTGGTGGGTGTTGCCGAGATGAGTGATCATAGTGCCAAGAGACACCAGTGGGGCCTTCTTCATTGTTTAAGGAGCTGAAAGAAGGGATAGAAGTGTGCTCATAATAGTAATGTCATGTGGATTTATACGAGCCCAGGACAGTTCATGCTCGTGATTGCTTTCAATTTTAAGGAGTCTGAAAGTGATAAGAAGACTTTGAGATAATGGAATGGTACCGTTGTGTGGATTTTGATGAGCCTAGGACGGTGCATACTCGTGGTTGCTTTCATTTTTAGAAAGTCTGAAAGCAATAAGAAGACTCAGTCGCCAAAACTGTATCTAGGGTTTTCACCCTAGCTTGTGCAAATGAGAACCTACTAAGGAAGGGCCTCCTTAGTAGCAGTTTAGTAAAATAGTACAACTTGACAGTAAAACAAGGTAAAATCTAAGCTAACATGTGCATCAACAGAAAATAAAAAGACAATAATATAATGAGAATTTTTCTTTTGTATTAAAAATGAGAACAAAGTTACATTTACCTCAAATGTTGAGGTTGGTGGAGCTCTTGCAGTATTCCAGGAGGGTTGCTTCCATGCTCCAATGGGTTCGTTCTCCTTCTCCAAGGTGTTTGAATAATGGGCCAAAAGGGGCACTCAAATGGGAAAACTAGCTCAAATGGTAAGCTAGGGTTTCAAGAGTGATTTTCGCAGAGTGAGGATAGGATAGATTGTGGATATGAAATGGGGAGCCTCCATCACCTATTTATAGGTTTTTTAGTGGTGGAGTGTTGACCCATGGTTTTTGGCACCATATGGTTTAGGTTAATTGTTTTAGGGTTTTTGCTTCCTTTTTCCCTCTTTTTCCTCTTTTCTATATTTTTTATTCCCTTTTATTTGATTTTTGGGAATTTAGGGACCTTTTAGAGGGTTTTTGCTCTCTTTTGAGGAATTTTAAATTATTTTGTGGGGGGTTGTTGATGTATATGTAACTTCGGAATGTATTTCATATATATTTATTGTACCCTTATAAGAGATGTGTTATTCCTCTATAAGGAAGTGTCGTCATTTGTATTGACAAGTGTCGCAAGTAGATTAACTTGCCAATGGGTTATTAGACTACCTGATGTGGGTGTCGGCCCGATATATATGTAACTGAGGTTATTAGGCTAAGTTAGAAAAGTCGGCCCCATAAGTAATTAGCCAGGTCATGACAAGTATAAATAGAGAGTCAGGATTCTCTATTTTGATCATCTCAGAACTCACTCTTCTCTCACTCAGAAAGTGGCACACATTGGAGGAGGAGGATCAGCTGCATAGTAGGAGACTATATATTGTATTTTGGTCATACTTTGGTTGAGCCATTGCTCTATCTATCTCTGAGGAAGTTGTGGGGTTTTTCACCTTAGGGTTTTCCCCACGGAAAAATCAGTGTGTCCAATGTCTCATGCTTTTGATTCTTGTGATGCTTGGCATGCTTGATATGATTGTTATGCATTGATATACTGTACATGTTATTCTCTCAGTAAAGATCTTGTAGCATATTGAATTAATGCTAAAAATCTAACATGGTATCAAAGCTAACCTGAGAAGAAGACATTGTGCAGTTGCGGAAGCTTGGGCTTCTTGTTTCTGGGTTTCTCTCCATAGATTTTGGAAAAGTAATATGATGGATTGACTCTCCTCAGCAAGGTGAATCTATCTATCCAATCAGAATTCAATTTTGAGCACTTTTAGTTTTGGCTCTAAAAATTAGGGTTTCCTAAAAAATAGGAATTTCTGAAATCTGAAGACACAGCTGGAAGCGCCTTGGAAAATCAGAAGTTTGGAGCTTTGGTTCAAGATTTTTGGTTGTGTAGATCTCCAGGAAACTCAAACCCTAATCCGTCACCGGATCCAGTTTTCAGCAATCAAGTGGTAAGACCTAAATCTTTTCTATTTCCATTTGAAGTACTCTTTAAGATGTCTCACCACACCAAGCTTGAGGATAAGCTTGAAGGAGCTAATAACTTCCGAGCATGGAAGTACAGGATTGGGTTAATCGTTGAAGAAAATGAGTTGGATACTTATATAAGTGAAGAGGTCCCTGTCCCAGAGGGAGAAGAGGTTAAGGCTCTTCACAAGAGGAATTTGGTTAAGGAAAAGAGGATCATTGCTGATTCTATCAAAGATCATCTCATCCCCCATGTGTCATCCGTAAAGACACCAAAGGAGATGTTTGATTCCTTGAACAAACTATTTGAAGGAAAGAATATAGATCGAAAGATGACCCTGATGAATCAATTGAAGAATATCAAGATCCAGAATGCAGAGACTATGCAGTCATATTTCTTAAGGGTCTTTCAGATAAAAGAACAACTTGAAGCTGTGGGTGAAGTAGTAGAAAATGGAGAAGTGGTGATGACCACTCTTAATGGCCTCCCTAGGTCATGGGATTCCTTCATCCAAGGAATTTGTGCTAGAAAGAAACTTATCTCTTTTGCTAGAACATGGGAAGAATGCTCACAGGAAGAAGCTCAAATTGTAGCCAGAGAAGAGAAGATGGGGAGTGAGGACCAAGCACTCACAGCTCACTCCAAAAGGCATGGTGACAAGAAATCTCACCATGTTGGCAAGAAAGGAAAATATCATAATTAAAGAGGTAGTCCCAGAAATCGAAGGGACATGTCCCATGTCCGTTTCTATACATGTGATTATAAGGGACATTATGCCAAAGATTGTCCTAAGAATAAGAAAGAGGGTACTCACAAGAAGAAGAACTTCAAAAGAAGACATCATGCTCATGCTGCAGAGGATGATGAACCTCCTAGGAAGAGGGCTAGAGAAGATAGTGAAGATTCTTCAAGTGATGAAGAATATCTTTTGATTTCTGCTCTCACTGGAACCATTACTCATGGAAGTAATGATTGGCTCATAGATAGTGGGGCTTCCAAACATATGACACGATTCAAAGAATCCTTTGTGAATCTATCTGAACATGATTCACCCCACAAGGTGAAGCTTGGAGATGACTACTAGTATCGTATAAAAGGGAGTGGTGAAGCCTCCTATAAACTAGACTCTAGAAAGTCTATGAAGATGAAGGATGTATTCTTTGTTCCACGACTCAAGAAGAATCTACTCTCAATCTCTGCATTGGATGCAAAAGGAATGAGGGTTGCATTTATAGATGGCCAAGTCCTAATGTGGCCTAAGGGTAAGACTATAGATGATGCAGTTTTGATTGGAGATCAAGAGGGAGGATTGTAGAAATTGAAGGGCCATCCAGAACAAGCCATGGTCCATGATTCAGTAGAGCCAAGTGAAATTTGGCACAGAAGGCTTGCACACATGCATTACAGAGCATTACCAATTGCAAGCAAAGCGGTAGAAGGTATTCCTAAATCCAGACAAAGTATGAAGGCATTTGTAAAGGTTGTGCAAAAGGAAAGAATAAAAAGAAGACATTTCCAAGCAGTGAAAGCAAGGAAAAAGGAATCTTGGAGATTATTCACTCTGATGTATGCAATCCCATGTCATCCAATTCTCTGAGTGGGTATGTGTACTATGTCTCCTTTATTGATGATTTCTCTAGGAAGACTTGGATCTACTTCTTGAAGAACAAAGATGAAGTGTTTAACAATTTCAAGGAATTCAAATCCTTGATATAAAACCAAACTGACTTGAAGATCAAGATCTTCAGATCTGACAATGGAGGAGAATTTACTTCAGGAGACTTCAAGAAGTTATGCAGTGATTCAGGGATTAAGAGGGAGTTGACTACTCCTTACAATCCGCAACAGAATGGGGTTTCCAAAAGGAAGAATAGAACAATCATGGAAGCAACAAGGGCAATGCTTCATGACCAAGACTTACCTATGCACTTATGGGCTGAAGCAGCAAGGACATCTGTATATGTGAAGAACAGAACACCCCATAAGATACTTGACAACAAAACACCAGAAGAAGTGTTTACTGGTAAGAAACCAGAGGTGAGCCATCTCAGAATATTTGGCTATCTAGTATACACTCACATCCCAAACGAGAAAAGGTCAAAATTGGATCCTTCAGGAAAGAAGGGTATATTCGTGGGTTACAGTGAAAGCTCGAAGTCTTATAGAATCTACTTCCCTAGATTCAAGAAGATTGACATCAGCAAAGATGTAACATTTGATGAAAGTTCAGCTTATCACAAATCGAGAAAGACACCTGTTGAAGACAATGAAGAACCCAGAATATTCAAAACTCAAGACACCACATGAATGAAGTAGTTCTTGAAGAAGATCGAGAAATGGAAGATCCACAAGAACCTGTGGATCCACCTTGTGAGAAGAATCCTCAAAAAAGGAAACCTACATGGTCTAGAGAGCTCATCCAAGATGCAGAGAGATTTGGCATTCCAGAAGAAGAACAGAGAGAAAGGAAAAGGACAAGGTCACATACTAGTTATGTTGGTTTACTCTGTGACATCATGGATAAAGAACCTTCCAGTTATGAAGAAGCTGCAAAAAAGAAAGAATGGAAGGATGCTATGATCAAAGAATACCAATCTATTATGAAGAATGATGTTTGGGATGTGATCCCAAGACCAGATGGGAAGTCTGTGGTAACTTCCAAGTGGATCTATAAGGTTAAGCATGCTACAGATGGTAGCATCGATAAATACAAAGCTAGGTTTGTAGCTTGTGGCTTCTCCCAGAAAGAAGGAATTGATTATGAAGAGACTTTTGCTCCTGTGGCCAGATACACTTCCATTAGATCAGTACTTTCTCTGGCTGCAGTGATGAAATGGAAGGTACACCAGATGGATTTCAAGACTGCTTTCTTGAATGGTGTAGTTGAAGAGGAAGTGTATGTGGAGAAGCCACTCGGGTTTGAGACACATGATAGAGGAACACATGTGTGCAAACTGAAGAAAGCGCTGTATGGTTTGAAACAGGCACCCATGACCTGGTATGGTAGGATAGATGGCTTCCTATCCAGTTTGGGATTTACCAAGAGTAAAGTGGATTCCAACCTTTACTACAAGGTTGAGGAGGGCAATCCAGTGATACTACTGTTGTATGTGGATGACCTATTTCTGACAGGTGAGGATAGACTGATTGCCGACACGAAGAGGAAGCTAGCTGCCGAGTTCGAGATGAAGGACTTGGGTATGATGCACTACTTTCTTGGTATGGAGGTGTGGCAGAGTGTAGATGGGATCTTCCTTGGATAAGGGAAATATGCAGTAAAGATCCTAAAGAGTTTTGGGATGATGGATTGCAAGGCCATGGCCACACCTATGGCATTGAACCTGAAGCTTCTGTGTGATGCTTCTTCTGAGTCGGTTGATGCTACAATGTATAGTCAGATGATTGGGTCCTTGATGTACCTGACAAATATGAGGCCAAGAATTTGCTTTGCGGTGAACACCTTGAGCCAGTATCTGATAGATCTGAGACATGTTCACCTGATAGCTGCAAAGCATGTTCTGAGGTACCTGAAGCATACAGTGGATTATGGGCTCAAGTATGAGGCAAATCCAAAGTTTAACCTGGAGGGTTATGTTGATTTGGATTGGGTAGGCAGTTCCATTGATCGGAAGAGCACTTCGGGGTGTTGCTTCAGTATGGGATTAGATGTGATCTCTTGGTTTAGCAGGAAGCAATCCTGTGTGACACTGAGTACAGCTGAAGGAGAGTATGTCGCAACTTGTTCAACTAGTTGTGAGGTAGTATGGCTTAGGAAGCTACTGTCTGATTTGTTTGATCTTCAGTTGAGTGCTACCTGTATATATTGCGACAACCAGAGTTGTGTGAAGTTGTCAGAGAAGCCAGTGTTCCAAGACAGGTCGAAGCACATTGAGATCAAGTTCCACTATATCAGGGATATGGTGCAGAGAGGAGCTGTAAAACTCCTGTATGTTGCGATAGACGAGCAGATAGCCAATGTGTTGACGAAGCCAGTTGCCAGAGTGAAGTTTGAATACTTCAAAGGGAGACTTGGTGTACTTCAGATCGAGATGCCTTCCAGAGGGAAGTGATGAAGTCCAGAGACACAGATGCACACTAGGTCATTCTTGCATGGTGGTAGGTTGGTCCTCCGATGGTAGGATGTATGGGCCAGGCCATTCTTGCATGGTGGTAGGTTGGTCCTCCCATGGAAGGATGTAAGGGCCAGGCCATTCTTGCATGGTGGTAGGTTGGTCCTCCCATGGCAGGATGTAAGGGCTGAGCCATTCTTACATGGTGGTAGGTTGGTCCTCCCATGGTAAGATGTAAGGGTTGGGCCATTCTCACATAGTGTCAGGTTAGTCCTCCTATGGTGAGATGTAAGCGCTGGCCCATTCTCACATGGTGGCAGGTTATTCCTCCCATGGTGAGATGTAAGTGCTGGGCTATTCTGACATGATGGTAGGTTAGTCCTCTCATGGTCATTATGTAAGTGCTGGGCCTTTTTGACATGGTGGTAGGTTGGTCCTCCCATGGTCGTTGAAGTAAGTGCTATGCCTTTCCAACATGGTGGTAGGTTGGTCCTCCCATGGTCGTTGATGTAAGTGCTGTTATCCTTTCTCAGATGGTAGTAGGTTGGTCCTCCCATGCTGGTGAGTGTAAGTGCTATAAGCATTTCACATGGTAGTAGGTTGGTCCTCCCATGGTGAGTGTAAGTGCTGTGTGTGTGCATTTGGGTTGTTCTCCATGGACTACGTGGTGATCTGAAGACATTGATGTGACAGTTTGGTACACAGGTTTTGTAGAGGCATATACTCAGTCCTGAGATGCTCTTGCAGGTTTTACCGAGGCATTGTAATCAGTCTTGAGAGATCTTGCAGGTTTTGCAGAGGCAGTGTAATCAGTCTTGAGGTGTATCTACTTGATGGATTTCTCACAGATGATGATGATGATCAGGTTGATCATGTGATGATATACATCAGTTGGATGTATGGTGAAGTATCAGTTTGATACTCTGTGGTCATGGACAGGTTGTGCAGTGGCATGTAAAAGATATTGAGAGATTCGAGAGGTTGAGTTGCATGCTCATAAAAGGCCTGGGATGCTCTTGCGAGGTTTTGCAGATGCACGTGATGAGTCCTGAGGATTCCACAGTATGACCAGTGATGATGAAGACCTACAGGTGGTGGGCCTACATCCAGTATGAAAAAGGACTAGCTCTGTAGAACTTCCTATGACAAGTAGATTCAAAGATTGGACAAGATAGTAGCAGCTGTGACGATGACGATGATTCGATGATGATGCATCGATGACAATGATCCAGAGAAGAAGACTTGTGCTCGATGATCTGTGTCGAGAAATACCTTCCTAGTTAAGAGGGAGTGTTGATGTATATGTAACTTTGGAATGTATTTCATATATATATTTATTGTACCCTTATAAGAGATGTGTTATTCCTCTATAAGGAAGTGTCATCATTTGTATTGACAAGTGCCGCAAGTAGATTAACTTGCCGATGGGTTATTAGACTACCTGATGTGGGTGTCAGCCCGATATATATGTAACTGGGGTTATTAGGTTGAGTTAGAAAAGTCAGCCCCAGAAGTAATTAGCTAGGTCAAGACAAGTATAAATAGAGAGTCGGGATTATCTATTTTGATTATCTCGGAACTCACTCTTCTCTCACTCAGAAAGTGGTGCAC
Organism: Larix kaempferi; assembly: GCA_027924585.1. Taxonomy (NCBI): domain Eukaryota; kingdom Viridiplantae; phylum Streptophyta; class Pinopsida; order Pinales; family Pinaceae; genus Larix; species Larix kaempferi. The sequence goes on from BSBM01001792.1 coordinate 417,023, forward strand.
ATTGGAGGAGGAGGATCAGCTGCATAGTAGGAGACTATCTATTGTATTTTGGTTGTACTTTGGTTGAGCCATTGCTCTATCTATCTCTGAGGAAGTTGTGGGGTTTTCCATCTTAGGGTTTTCCCCACGGAAAAATCAGTGTGTCCATTATCTCATGCTTTTGATTCTTGTGATGCTTGGAATGCTTGATATGATTGTTATGCATTGATATACTCTAAATGTTATTCTCTCAGTAAAGATCCTATAGCATATTGAATTAATGCTAAAAATATAATAGCGGGAAGGGGTTTTTGGCCTTTTGGTGGATTTTTAATGGTTTTTTGAGGTTTTGGAGGCAAAGATGGTGGGAAAAATAGACAAATGAGTCATGTGGTGAGGGAGATGAGGTCATGAGCACTTTTTAGGTGTTAATAGATTTTCCCCTAATGTGTGAGGGTAGGAGCTCATCGTATGGCCGATAGACATAATAGGTCTTTTATGGTTTCCCTGGGGTGTGGAGAAGAGAAAAAACGGACTGGAGACGAGAATAGTGGTCCCGAAGCAACTGCAAAAAATAAAAGTACATGACCTCAACAATGAATGAGGCATAATCTCAATATATGGACGGGGTGGGCATACCCATGCTTGTATCAAGATATATAAAATAACAATGAGACCCAAAAAAGGGGGCCTGAAAGATACATGGAGAACGATTGTGTACATCATAAGGGTCCAAAGGGGACACAAATCTAAGACATACTGCCGGTCTGACCATTTTTGAGCTGAAGAACTGATACACTGGAATAATAATAGTGTTGTTGAGTGTGGTACCAGAAGAACTGATGAGCTGTTGGATCATAATGACGGGGATTCATACCTTCAATGGTACACTGGACTGTAGCTATACTGGGTACTCAAGGAAGCATATGAGTGAGTGGCCTCCAAATACTATCGCCAATGCAACCCGGATATCCCATGGAACATATACTTGGGTGTTCCAAAGTGACTCACCAATGTGTTAGAGTCGGGGGAAGTCCAGGGTCTTTGACAAATAACTGAAAGGACTAATACCCTGTGCGAATCTCAACGATGCGATTAAGGTGTTGATGTCAAGCATGTGAGAAACAATCATTTGGAGAGGCACTGTGGACTCCTTTCGAAATGATCTGTAGGCACTCACCACTGATGGTGATGAGTCCAAGGCACAGGGACCTCTAGGTCTATCCTCTGGAATAGATTAGTTGGCATCGACAGAGGGAGACCTGCAACTAGCAAGGAAATGATGTTTCCTTGATAGGAGCACGAGGTGAATAACCAAGAGGTGACAGGACTGGATGTGTAATTGACATATTGTGAGGGTAGGGAACATGGGTTGGTGGGAGGGGGGACTCAAACTTCCTTTGTTCAGAGTATGATGGTGGGGGTGATCGGGCAGCGTATGAAACTGACTGGTGGGAAGGGGATCACAACTTTTAAAAGACCAGGGATTATGACTATAATGAGGTATACTCAAGTTGATGTAGGATGACAGGAGACTCAAAGGATGGTATATTGTAGAATACTCTGAACAAAGGAAACCTTATTGGGGGGTGCTACCGAGATTGTAAAATCTCAATCACAGCTGAACCTAGCTACTGTGGATTCCTCACTGGTGAAAGATTGCACAACATTTGCAAGAATTAGCATAAAAAATTTAAATGAATGAAGAACAATACACATGAAATGGTGAATAATGTCAATATTATTAACTGTCCAACCTTAACAAAGGTTAAGAACACCCATATATACAAATCTGGAAGAATTCGAATCCATCTGGAGTGTTCACACTGATCTAGCTTAGAAAAAGCTCAAACCCCCCTAGGTTGACCAAAATATCCCAAACCATCCCAAACTGGTTCGAATCTGCAGTGTGAATGCTGGGAATGACTGGACAAGCCCATGTGACCTCACACATGTGAAGAAACTGGTTGGTTAGAGGTTTGGAGTCTAAAATTGGTCAAAAATGTGACAAAACAAGGCAAGATTGTCCACAAAGAGAGCAAATGCGCCCTAGGTAGAAGAGAAGCATGCTGAGTGCATTAAATGACCTGAGGAGGGCGCTCTAGGCATGCTGAGTGCATTAATTTCCCTGGGGAGCGCTCCACATAGCTGGTTTGACTCAGCACTTGTTCACATTGCTAACTAGTTCAAGACAGTTTGACCATTTACCAATCTAATCAACTTAGGGATGTAATCATTAATCACTTGGGCTAATTAATCATCATTAATAAATGATTAATGTACATAGGTGGAAAAATGTTCTAACACCCCCCCTTAAGCTAGACTTAGTGAAATATCAAAAATTAAGGCCTTGGCAACTAGGCTCAAGTCACCTTTTACATCATAAAATTTATTTGTCCATGTAACCAAGGTAAGGAGGAAAACCACATGGGAAATAAAACCTCCCCTCTAAAATGGACATGTGGCATATATCAAAATACACCAATCATCACCATGCATCACTCACCCCAAGCAAAGATCTAAGGTGAGTGAAGGTCTTCTCGGTAAAACACTTGGTGAAGATATCAGCAGTTTGCTCACTGGATGGGCAATACTGCAATGCTATGGTCCGGTCATGCACCAACCCCTGAATGTAATGCATGTGTATCTCTATGTGCTTGGTCCTCTGTCTCTGTACTGGATCGGTAGAAATCTTGATTGTACTTTGATTATCACACCAAAGAATAGTGGGTGAATCAAAGACAATCCCGAACTCTGCAAGAATACCTTGCAACCAAACACATTGTGTGGCTGCATTAACTGCTCCCCTGTACTCGGCCTCAGCTGAAGATAAGGAAATAGTGCTTTGTTTCTTGCTTGACCAGCATATAGGTCCATGTGCAAGCATAAAGACATAACCGGAAGTTGACTTCCGATCAATACAATCACCGGCCCAATCAGAATCTGTAAATCCTACTAGTTCAAGGGATGAACCAGCAGCATAATGGATACCAAAGGACTTAGTACCCTGAACATAATGAAGGATCCTCTTGGCTTCCTTCCAATGGATCTCATGAGGCTCTTGCATGTGCCTTGCAACAGCCCCAACAGCATAAGACAAATCTGGTCGAGAGTGTGTAAGATACAACAAGCTCCCAACTAGTTGTCTATACAACGAACTGTCAACTAGTGGTGAAGAACCCCATTCTGTAAGCTTAACTCCTGAAAGAAATGGAAATTTTGCAGACTTACATTCAGCCATCTTAAATTTCTGCAGCAAATCTGAAGCATACCTTGACTGACATACAGAAATTCCATTCACAGATTGATCAATCTCCAAACCCATAAATTGTTTTAGCAATCCTAGATCGGTCATGGAGAATGCACTGTGCAATGCTCTCTTAACTGAGTCAAGTTCTTTGGTGCAGCTACCAGTGATCAAAAGATCATCAACATACAGTACAATAATCAATATCAGATCACTAACATGCTGCATATACACATTTGGATCAGACTTACACCTCTCAAACCCCAAAGATAGCAGAAAATTGTCCATTTTTGCATACCATGCTCTAGGAGCTTGCTTGAGCCCATAGAGTGACTTGTTCAACCTGCAAACAAGTGTATGATCAGAAATAAAACCTTCAGGCTGCTGCATATAAATCTCCTCATTCAGATCCCCATGAAGAAAGGCACTTTTTACATCCATGTGATGAATCTCCCATCGCTTGGAAGCCCCAATTGCCAAAACTAGTCTTATGGAGTCCATCTTTGCCACCGGTGCAAATGTCTCTGTATAGTCCACTCCTTGGACCTGAGAGTAACCCTTAGCTACAAACCTGGCCTTATACTTCAGATCAGAGCAATCAGATCCAATTTTGGTTCTATAAATCCACTTGCATTGCACTAGTTTCCTCTTGGGAGGAAGAGGGACCAAATCCCAAGTTTTGTTCTCATGGAGTGAGTTCATCTCCTCTTGCATGGCTGATTGCCACCTTGGGTCTGTACATGCTTCTGAATATGACATTGGATCAGATCCAACCATCAAATAACATGCCTCACTCAGATCATAATTATTATATGCAAAGGAATTGTGAAATTGAGATCTAGTTTTCCTAGCATCTTGGGGATCTCCCACTAGCTCTCCGGCACTTTGAATTGTTTTCTCTGCCCACTTGGGCCTTGAGGGAGGGATATGTTCAGAATCCATATCAACATCATCTTCAGCAATATCAGAATCAGAAATATCAGAGAATGAATCACTACTTACTTCATCATCAAGACGAGGGAATGAGCATTCCCCATCACCTTGTTCACTAGCTTGCAAAAATTCTTCCTCTTCGAATTTGACACTTCTTTCAATGAAAGTTTTGTGAGTGGATGGATCAAAGAGCTTGTAGCCCTTGGAATCCTCTACATACCCAACCATGATTGACTCCTTTCTTTGGGGCTGCAATGCCTTTCTCTTCTCCGGTGGAATTCTGGCCCAAGCCCTTGAGCCAAAAATTCTGAAATGTGAGACATTTGGCTTGTGGCCCATCCAAGCTTCAAATGGAGTGATTCCTTGCAATGCTTTGTGTGGTGCTCTGTTATGAACATATGCTGCACAATTCATAGCTTCAGCCCATAATTTAGGAGACAAATCCCTTGCTTGCAACATGCAAGTTGCCATCTCTTTCAGTGCTCTATTTTTGCGCTCTGCAACACCATTTTGCTGAGGTGTGTAGGGAACTGAGTGTTGCATCTGAATGCCATGCTCTTGACAGAGCTGATGCAAATTGTTGTTGACATACTCTCTACCATTATCAGTCCTCAAAACCTTCATGGCCTTCCCACTGAAGTTCTCAACCATGCTCTTAAAAATCTTGAAACATTCAAAGACTTCAGATTTTTGCTTAAGGAAAAATAACCAGCAGTACCTTGAGTAGTCATCGATGAAGGTGAGCACATATTTGCTGCAGCCATAGGAGGGTGTGGGGAGTGGCCCTATGAGATCCGAATGTACTATCCCAATAGGTTGATCAGCCCTCCTTGCCTTCCCTTTGTCATACTTCCTTTCAGGATGCTTCCCAACCATGCAACCCTTGCATGTTCCACTCGAAAAACTGATTTGGGGCAGCCCTTCTACCATATTTTCTTTGCTTAAAACTTGAAGATATCTGTAGTTTAGGTGACCATACCTTTGATGCCATAGCTTGCTGGTCTCATTCCCATGGGACAGAAGCACACTTGGTGAAGAGAATTCGAGGAAGTGGGAGAACATGTACATCTTCATGTCATGGTCTGCAACACCCTTTGCAACAATTTTCCCGGTGGAAACTTCTGATATCTCCACTTCTTCCTGAGTGAAGACCACCTTCTTTGCTGCTCCAGTATGAGTCATTTGATATACAGAGAGCAAGTTTGCTGCAAGATTTGGCACATACAGCACATTGGAGAAGAAGCCATTCTCCATAGAGATTTTCCCAATGCCATGAGCAGGGATTTCTGAGTCATCTCCCATTCGAATTGAGAGGCCACTGTAGGGAGCAAGTTCAGAAAACGAGTCTCTTGAGGAAGCCATGTGCCTTGAGGCACCTGAATCAATGATGAACAAAGGTGAATGAGATGATCTAGCCACCAAAGCATCGCAGCTCTCCTTGTCTTCAGAAACGCACTCCTTCTTCTTGGAACTTTCAGGAAGAGGAATGTTATTTTTCTGTAGGAGATGGGTCATGGTGTCTATGGTTTTCTTCATGCATGAGCTCTCTGGATGAAAACCTATTTGACAGTAGCTACATTTTGTCTTCTCAGCCTTCTTTCCCTTGTTCTTGACAGGATTCGAAACCCCCTCAGAGGATTTGGGCCTCTCATCCTTTCTCTTCTTCTCTTGAGGTTTCGAACCCTTGGGTTTTTGCTTGCCTCTTCCACATTTCGAATCTCCAGCTGCAAGCACTTGATCTTTTTGCTTGATGGAGCCCATCAAGACCAGCTTGTCTTTCTCTTGAGTTAGCATCTCCATGAAGTCAGCCAAGGATGGCATCTTCCAACCTCTAACTGTGAGCCTTGTGGAGTTGAAGGAAGACACAAAAACTGAGTATTCAGAACCCAATTTGGAGAGAATGGACAACACCAACTGTTCTTCTTTCTTCTCTATGCCACATTGTCTGATCTGCAAGACCAAGTTCTTGAACTTGGTGAAGAAGTCCTAGATGGAATCGAAATTCCCTGGGCTCAGTGAGACAAGCTCATTTTCGAGCTGGTGGCCTCTCATCTCATCAGTCTTTCCAAACAGTGTCTCAAGCTTGAGCCACACTTCATTTGGAGTTGCTAGACTTTCTACATGAAACAGGAGGTCTCTCGAAATGCTGAGACAAAGGAGGCCAAATGCCTCATCCATTCTGTTAAAAAACTTGGATTTCTCCACAGCTGAGTTTGGCTCCACCTCAGTGCCCATCGTGATTCTGTAGAGACCCTTAGATCTCAGCAAAATCACCATTTCTGCCTTCCAATCGAAATAATTGAAGGGTGTGAGCACGTTTGGGTGAGATGGCTCCATTCTCTCTGCTGCAATTCGCACTTGCTGACAATGCTGAACTTCAGTACCTACAAACAACTCTCAAATCACTCTGGAGGGATCTACACTAACAGATTCGAACCCTGTATGGATAGTGGGTGCATTCGGGAGAGCATCACACCTGAGAGGAGCCACTAGATTTCTCCAGTAAGCTCAAGGCAACGGCCTCAGGAATTATGTGGTTTCTCCACTGCTTCTGGCAATCCACTACAACAGTCTGCTGGTTCGAATTCTAGCTCCAAGAGCTTTGATACCATGTAAAATCTCAATCACAGCTGAACCTAGCTACTGTGGATTCCTCACTGGTGAAAGATTGCACAACATTTGCAAGAATTAGCATAAAAAATTTAAATGAATGAAGAACAATACACATGAAATGGTGAATAATGTCAATATTATTAACTGTCCAACCTTAACAAAGGTTAAGAACACCCATATATACAAATCTGGAAGAATTCGAATCCATCTGGAGTGTTCACACTGATCTAGCTTAGAAAAAGCTCAAACCCCCCTAGGTTGACCAAAATATCCCAAACCATCCCAAACTGGTTCGAATCTGCAGTGTGAATGCTGGGAATGACTGGACAGGCCCATGTGACCTCACACATGTGAAGAAACTGGTTGGTTAGAGGTTTGGAGTCTAAAATTGGTCAAAAATGTGACAAAACAAGGCAAGATTGTCCACAAAGAGAGCAAATGCGCCCTAGGTAGAAGAGAAGCATGCTGAGTGCATTAAATGACCTGAGGAGGGCGCTCTAGGCATGCTGAGTGCATTAATTGCCCTGGGGAGCGCTCCACATAGCTGGTTTGACTCAGCACTTGTTCACATTGCTAACTAGTTCAAGACAGTTTGACCATTTACCAATCTAATCAACTTAGGGATGTAATCATTAATCACTTGGGCTAATTAATCATCATTAATAAATGATTAATGTACATAGGTGGAAAAATGTTCTAACAGAGATGAGTGATCATAGTGTCGAGAGACAGCGGTGGGGCCTTCTTTATGGTTTAAGGAACTGGAAGAAGGGATAGAAGTGTGCTCATAATGGTACTGTCATGTGGATTTACACGAGCCTAGGATAGTTCATGCTCGTGATTGCTTTCAATTTTAAGGAGTCTGAAAGAGATAAGAAGACTCTGAAATAATGGAATGGTACCGTCGTGTGGATTTGTACGAGCCTAGCACGGTGCATGCTCGTGGTTTCTTTCATTTTTAGAGAGTCTGAAAGCAATAAAAAGACTCAGTCGCCAAAACTGTAGCTAGGGTTTTCACCCTAGCTTGTGCAAATGAGCACCTACTAAGGAGAAGGGCCTTCTCAGTAGCAGTTCCGTAAAATAGTAAAACTTGACAGTAAAACAAGGTAAAATCTATGCTAACATGTGCATCAACAGAAAATAAAAAGATAATAATATAATGGGAATTTTTCTTTTGTATTAAAAATGAGAACAAAGTTACATTTACCTCAAATGTTGAGGTTGGTGGAGCTCTTGCAGTATTCCAGGAGCGCTGCTTCCGTGCTCCAATGGGTTCCTTCTCCTTCTCTAAGGTGTTTGAATAATGGGCCAAAAGGGGCACTCAAATGGGAAAACTAGCTCAAATGGTAAGCTAGGGTTTCAAGAGTGATTTCGGCAGAGTGAGGATAGGATAGATTGTGGATATGAAATGGAGAGCCTCCATCACCTATTTATAGGTTTTTTAGTGGTGGAGTATTGACCCATGGTTTTTGGCACCATATGGTTTAGGTCAATTGTTTTAGGGTTTTCGCTTCCTTTTCCCCTCTTTTTCCTCTTTTTTATATTTTTTATTCCCTTTTATTTGATTTTGGGGAATTTAGGGCCCTTTTAGAGGGGTTTTGCTATCTTTTGAGGAATTTTAAATTTTTTTGGGGGAAAAGGGGGTTTTTTGGCCTTTTGGTGGCTTTTTAATGTTTTTTTGAGGTTTTGGAGGCAAAGATGGTGGGAAAAATAGACAAATGAGTCATGTGGTGAGGGAGATGAGGTAATGAGCACTTTTTAGGTGTTAACAGATTGCCCCCTCATGTGTGAGGGCAGGGGGTGATCGGGCAGCATATGAAACTGACTGGTGGGAAGGAGATCATAGATTTGAAAAGACCAGGGATTGTGACTGTAATGAGGGATACTCAAGTTGATGTAGGATGACAGGATACTCAAAGGATTGTATATCATAGAATACTCTGAACAAAGGCGACCTTATTGGGGGGTGCTGCCAAGATGAGTGATCATAGTGCCGAGAGACACTGGTGGGGCCTTCTTCATGGTTTAAGGAGTTGGAAGAAGGGATAGAAGTGTGCTCATAATGGTATTGTCAAGTGGATTTATACGAGTCCAAGATAGTTCATGCTCGTGATTTATTTCAATTTTAAGGAGTCTGAAAGTGATAAGAAGACTCTGAAATAATGGAATGGTATCGGCGTGTGGATTTGTACGAGCCCAGCACGATGCATTCTCGTGGTTGCTTTCATTTTTAGAGAGTCTGAAAGCAATAAGAAGACTCCAGGGGGGTTCTTTTTCGTGTGTTAGTCTGCAAGGCCCGAAAAAGCATAAAAGGATGCAATGAAGAACTCTTATAGCCGGTGTGTTCAATAACAAAAGGAATGTCCAAGCAAGGAGAGAGTGTTCAATCAAGGGACATCGATGAGAACTAAGAACAAGGTTTGGGGGGGGACACTGGTGGTACCTCTTTGTGGGATGGTGAATGGTGGAAAAATAACGAAATAACTGCAGTATGAAGGGAGTGGAAAGTTCATGGATATGCTTGCAGTGTCAAAGCAAGTGTAAAATGATGGTGGCAAATGTGGCTCGCAGACCGTGGTTGCACGGTGGACAGACAAAATGTAAAAAAAAAAGGGGTGACTGTGATAGCGAGAAATGATCTCAAGCATCATCACGAGTATGGAAAACTGAATCCGGTGATATAAAAAACATCAAAAATGGATAACGGCTGAGGTGGCACACAAATCGAGATGACTAGGGCTGGTGAAAAATGCCTGAAAAAATATGGGGGTGAGAGCGAGAAATGATCTCAAGCATCATTACGGGCTCAGAAAAATGAATCCGATGATATAAGGAAGGCTTAAAACTGATAACGGTCGATGTGGCATGCAAATCGAGATGGCGAGGTGCATGGAAACAATTCCAAAAAGGGGGTTCAGAGAAAATGAGAAATCAAGTCGACCATTATGAAGGTCTTGTCGTTCGGATTCCAATGGTGGAAACGGTTTGGAAAATGGATTCCGTATGGATTCGAAATGGCCAAATCAAGAAAAAGTCAACTTTCTATAAACAGTAAGTGGACCCATAATGCCAAGTGTCATTTGTGTGGTTGAATTTGACAGGAGAGTGTGGTGGGCCAGAGCGGATTTGGCATATCTGGGTGATCCGACCGGTCGATTTTAATTCCGCGAGTTACAAGTATTTTACTGAACTTCTACCTTTAATTTTTTCTCGATTTGGGTGGGTAGTGGGTCCTCAGGGAGGGCAGTATGGTCCACAAGGGGTGTGGATCACGGGTTTCGAGGGGATGGTCGCGATCATGGATCCTGGTTGTGGCCTCCACAATTGCGAACATGGATCACGGTTGTGGCCTCCACAGCCGCGATCTGAGATTGCGACTATGGCCTGGATAATCGCAATCTGCAACCGTGGCTGTGGCCTGAACAACCATGATCTGCGACCGCGGTTGTGGCCTAGACAGTCGCGATCTGCTATCGCAGCCGTAGTCCGGACAGTGACGATCTATGATCACGAATGTGGCCCCCACATACATGATCTACGATCGTGGTTGTAGTCCTGATAGCTACGATTTGGGATCACGACATTGGGCCCCACAACCGTGATCTGGATCAGGATTGTGGAGTCATACTTGGGGGGAATGATGGTTTATTTGATGATGTTTTGATGAGTTTTCATTGTGGGATTGACAGGATGCCGAGAGTACTATGGAGAGAGCGTGAGATATCTAATTATCTGATGGAGTACATACGGGATGATCGACATGTCCGGGGGGATTTGGGGTTGTGCAGGTTGTTGAAGTTTGCACAGGTGCCGATGATGCATTTTGCAGTGCTGCTGCTGAACAAGTTGGTGGGATTCTAAGAGCTTGATAAATGGTGCTTCATGGTGTAGGGGGAGAGACTGGATCTCACCCTGGTAGATTTATATTTTTTTACGGGACTGCCTTGTTTGGGTAGGGTGGTGGATACCCAGCCACGGAGGTCCACGGATGTGGACATGGAGGAGATGTTGGATCAGTACTTCCTCCCTACAGCAGAAGTGCATAAGAATTCACTTCTGATTTGTGACTTAGAGGAGCCATCAGTTTGGACGATCGCAGCATGTGTTGTCTGAGTGTTGGGGTCACATGGGCCCAACCGGGTGTCGAGGGGACAGATGCAGTTGGTAGAGCAGGCATTACATGGCACCTTCTTTGCTTCGGGCCATATATTCCTCACTTGTGTTCAGCAGTAGCTGAGCAAGGTGAAGATATATGGCAAGGGGTTCTGTTATGGGTCATTTTTGTGTGCTTTCTTCATGGAGCAGGTTCTGACATTACGGCCGCAAGTGCTGATCCGGGCTGGGGGGGTGAGGGAGTCGCAAATGGTGCGGTGGGGTCAGATGATGCACTGGCAGGGTGGTGGAGAGGTGGGGCGATATTTTACATGATAGCTCTATTTGCAGTTGCTATAGATGCCGGTGGTGTTTGATGACTACCCGTATCACGAGATGGACTACTGGGGAGATCCAGAGGCGCCACGACCTCCAGGGTAGGCTTGGGGCCTAGATGGTATGTATACAGCTTCGTGATTGTTGGTTTATGTTAGATTGGTTGCTAGAGATATATATGATGATCCTGACTATTGGTGATGTGGTTTGATGCAGATGTGGGACCGAGGCCACCACAGGGGTACAGAGACCGTAGGGGTCGCATAATAGTGCCAGCCTTGCTAGATCAGGGGGAGGTGCGATGACGGGATGCAGATGGGACTTTGGAGTCCTTGCGAGTTACCTTCGACTGAATACTAGTTGGGGTCTCCGACGAGGGGTGGCAGGAGCTTGATCGGGAGGTGGTTGAGGCCTATCACGAGGCTCCACGTGATTGGCGGTCGATTATGATTCAGGTGGTAGTATTGGCCGAGGAGAGGAGGGCTCAGGATTGACAGGGGGATGAGGAGGATCTGGAGGAGGAGCGAGGAGAGGATGAGTCTCTAGCAGAGGAGGCTGCGACGGAGAGTGAGGATTGTTCAGATGGGGGATATGACTCTCATTAGGGAGTGCTGAGGACTCCCCCCAATGCGTATGGGCATTCAAGATTTTTGTATATACGTCATGTATTTTATGATAGGGACGTTGTTGGGGCTCCTAGATGTATATTTTTTGTATATCTGAGTGTTGGAAATCTCATGACATTTATGTGACGATGATATATTTATATAGATATGCACATGGATGCATTTTTTGCGATGATTATTTTTTGTACGCACGTGGATGCACCTATATTGTTTTGTGTTGTTTTATTGCATGTGGATGCAAATGATCTGTTATGATAGGCACGTCGATGCCCTTTGTTGTAGATGTAGTCTTTTTGGGATTTTTATGTTTTTGATGTGTTGATATGTGATGATTATGCATGATGGACGATTTAAATGGTGTGATTGATATGCCAGTCGAGGATGTTGTTAGACATTTGTTCTGTGACACTATTCTGATATCTTGGGACATGAGTGAATGTTATGGATTCAAACTATCGGCTTAACTATTTTGTGCGCAGGAACTTTCTAAAGAGGCAGGGATCACGCACCTGGTAGCAGTTGTTGAGCTGGGAGACAAGTAGTTGGGATTCAAGGAACACATGAAGGTGACATAGACCCATCTGAAGGGAGGCAGTCAGGAGATCGGTCACAGCATCGTACTCAGCCTGGTTATTGGTAGCAACACCTATGCACATTCCGTCAAGGTGAATCAACTCATGTGAAGGGGAATATAAGACCCAAGCTGCAGAGGCCAAGTTTGGATACCAATGAATTGCTCCATTGGAGAAGCCAATGTAATAAGGTGGAAGATGGTCCATCTGTGATCATGCAGGAAAATGACGAATGTAAGGTGGCAGGAAAAAATTAAAAAACAAAAAAAAAACAAATTATACACTACGGACTAGTGGGTCCACCAGATTGTTAAGGATAAAAGCATTTAAGATACAACCCGTTACGGGGGTTGTGCAAGGGGTTTCCTTCTGATTCAGTTAGAATATATGCCCCATGTCCAAGGCAGGTATGTACTATGTACGGGCCTTGCCACATGGATTCAAAATTCCCTTTAACTATCTTCTCATGAGCTTGGTCATAAATGAGGACTAGATCTCCTTCATGGAAAGCTCATGGGTGGACATGTTTGTCGTAACTAGCTTTGGAGCGGTTCTTGGAGGCCTCAATTGTTTGGAGGGCTGCGTGACGGTCCTCATCAGCTTTTTCTAATAACAATAGATGTTGTTCAAGTGGGGAGGTTTCAGGGAGAAGTTCAATAATGATGTATAGGGAGGGGATTTGACACTCGATGGGGAGGACAGATTCGACACTGTGAACTAACTGAAAAGGGGTGAAACCAGTGGCGGTCTTAGTTGATGTACGGTAATCCCATAATGCGGGGAAAAGCATGTGATGCCAATTGAACTTATGTCGGTCAACAATGCGTTGGAGGATAGTTTTCAAAATTTTGTTAATGGCCTCAACTTGGCCATTCCCTTGGGGGTAGTAAGCACAGGCATACTGATGTTTGAACTTAAGGAGAGTTGACAACTCGCATCAAATGGCATCTTCAAAATGTGAACCATGGTCCGAGACAAGCTGTTTTGGGACCACAAATCATGTAATGACATGGTTAAAAAAGAATTGGCCAGTAGTGTCGGCTTTACAATTGAAGGTAGGCATGGCTTTAGCCGATTTGGTGAAGTAGTCAACGGCGACGATGATGTATTTATGGCCAATGGCGAATGAGGGTTTACACTCCATAAAGTCAATGGCCCATTTACAAAAGGGACCGACAGTAATGACTGGATGGAGCGGGGTGGGTGGTGTCCGTGCCTTCGGGGCAAAGAGTTGGCAATTATGGCAATGCTTGACCGCAGTGATGCAGTTAGTGAACAACGTGGGCCAAAAATATCTGGCACGGATTACCTTTTGGGCTGTGGCCATCCCAAAAAAGTGTCCACCACAGGCGCCGCTATGACATTCGATGAGGACTTGCTTAGCCTTCTCTCGTGTGAGACAACGACGAAGGATAGTGTCAACACCGCGTCGGTAGAGGACATCGCCCAAAAGGAGGTACTGAGAGGCATGATGATAGATATGGAGGCATCCATCATGATCGATATCGGGGAAAAAATTCTGTGTGCAAAGTTATATTAGAATGTCACCATACCATGGGTCATCTAGCGAGATGATGAATAAATGATTGTCCAGTAACTCATCGGGGATTGGCGGGGACGACAAAAGGGATGGGAGGTCGGTTATGAGTTGGGAAAGCGCAAGGGCTTTAGTACTTTTTCGGAGTTGTGAAAGTCAGGTTGTACTCTTGTAAGATAATTACCCATTTAGCGACACAGCCTTGCAGAAGGCGACGGTTCAAAAGGTAGATTATGGGGTTGGAGTCGGCGACAACGGTAGTATGACTTAGGAGGATGTAGTGTCGCAATTTATGTACGGAAAAGACGATGGCAAGGGCCATCCTTTACTCATATGGGTAACGTAGGGGTGGTCCAAACAAGGTTTGGCTGACGTAATAAATTACATGCTCCTGGCAAGCACCGTCTGCTTGAACAAGGACCCCTGACACGACGTGGTCGGATGCTGAGATGTAAAGGATGAAGTCCTGAGAGAAATCTGGAGGGGAGATCAAAGGGGCTTGCGTGAGAGCTTTTTTAAGGGCTTTGAATGCAGCTTGTGCCTAGTCATTCCAAACAAAGGATGTGTGAGTACGAATCAGACATAAGAAACCATGAACTATGGTGGCATAATCAGGAACGAAGCAATGGAGGAAATTAGATTTCCCTAGTAAGCTCTGTAGCTGTTGGAGCGTGCATGGTGCGGGAAGGTCTAATATGGCTTGAACTTTGAGGGGGTCGACAATGATTCCTTTGTGGGAAAAAATGAAACCTAACAACCGGCCTATCGAAATCCAAAAGACACACTTGAGTGGGTTCAAGCGGATCAGATAATTGCGACAACGCAGAAAAACTTGCTGGAGGTCATTAAGGTGGTCAGATCGTTTCTTGGAACATGCTGTGAGATCGTCAAGATAGACTAATAGGATATGAACCAAGCCTTGAAAACAATAGGTCATGGCTCACTGGAAGGTGGACCCAACATTTTTAAGTCCGAAAGGCATGACCCGATAGGCAAAGGTGCCCCATGGGGTGGTGAAGGCAGTCTTATATTGATCTTATTTGCGGATCTGAATCTGGTTATACCTAGAGAACCCATCCATGAAGGATAGGACTTCATGCCCCGTGCATGCATCAATGAGTTGGTCAATAAATGGCATCAGGAAGTTGTCTTTGGGACATGCTTGGTTTAAATCGCAGAAGTCAGTACATACCCTGATGGTGCCTTGTTTTTTGTTAACAGGGAACGGGTTAGAAAACCAAGTGGTGTATGTGATGGGGTAAATGAAACCTGTTGCACGAAGTTTCTCAATCTCTGCTTTAGAGGCGGGGAGCTTTGATGGGTGAATGGGGTGCTGTTTTTGGCGAATGGGGGGCACATTTGGCCACGTGTCAATGTGGTGCTCTATGATAGTGGGGTCAAGACCAAACGTTTTGGTGTAGGACCAGGAAAAGACATCACAGAACTCCTAAAAAAGTTTTTTGTACTCTCTGATCTTGTACTCAGTGCAGGAGGCTCCCAAAGTAATAATTTCAAGGGCAACACCTGGGGCAGAGATATCGATGTGGATGGTGGGTGAGATATTGGCCATGTTACCTTCCTTGAAGGCATTGGGAGTGGGAATGATCTCTTTAAAACAATTGACCTTGGTGGGGAGGAAATCTTTGGACTCAACCGAAAATTGGGTGGCTGTGGTGGGGGAGGACTCCTCCATGAGGAAATAGGAATGATGGTGCATATCCTCCTAGGGTTAATCAGGTGTGGTAAGAGTCTCGAGAATTTCCTCATCATTGCGGAAACATTTTGTAGTCAAATTGGTTGACGAGGGGATGCTAGCAGTAGAGATCATATAAATGGTATTGATCTCTCCTGTTGGCAGAGATTCTGGGGGGTGGATCTCTTCAATGGTGGGAGGAGACGTCTCGAGGTCCAAATTATTCATCTCATAGAGAGCAGCTTTATAATCTGGGAGATCAGGGTAGTGATGTGAGTAATGGCTGTAAATACTGCATATTGCACAAGGGTGATTGGTACATAGTGATTTATCGCGAGGCTTAGGGGTAGGGTCGAGTTGGAAAAACGGGATGTTGGGGTTGTCGTCAAGCATTTTCATGTGCTCTTGTAATGCGGGTAATTATGGACATTGATGGGTAGCATGGCCCAACTCATCACACAGAGAGAATTTGGGGGGAGCACGAAATGGTGGAGGATTCTTAGTGGCTTTAGGCACAAGTGGAGTGGTGTAAGGTTGTGGGCCTCTGCCTCTAGTGTATTTGGCAAAAGGGGGTGGGTTGGTAGATAAGGAAGGAGTGGTGACACCGGGAGGTGGCCGACTAGCAGTGGTGATAGGTTGGACTGACTGTAAGATGACATTGGGAGTCGGAGGGGAAACAGGAGGTGTGATGTACCATACAGGTAGTCCTAAAGTTAATCCCGGGAGGTTTAGTGTGGCCATCACCGGAGCGCTTACTACTCCCGAAGGGGGAAATAGGAAGGGGATTGTATGGATAGGTGTGGTGTCGACATGATTGGGTACCAATGGTGGTTGGGGTAGCAAGGGCGGTTGATGGTTGAGTGTTTGTGTATTGTGGGAGAGGGTACATAAATCAGATATTTTTGTCGTTGGTGACAGGGGTGGAATAGATTGGAATGTGGAAGTCATCAGCGTATCTGAGTAGACTCTGGGTCCAACCGAGGTAGATGCACCGCGAATAGGTTGTTCAACCATGGGAAGAACATTTTTGGGTGCAGTGGGGGCATTGGGATCGTAATAGGTGAGTTGATCAATCTTGACCACTCGTCCTTCATGGGGGAACATCATGGTACGAAAAACGGATGAGGCAACCGCCCGCATGGTGTACATGTAACTGCAGTCAAGTAAGAGGTTATAATCAAGTTGGGTGTTGATGACCTCTATGTCAATAAGCACTGTTTTACCAGCCAACTAAACGGGGACATTAGCTAAGAGACCTTGGGGTTGAGCTGAGTGGCCATCGTAGGCTCGCAACGTAGTGGTGGACGACTGGAGAGTAGGTGATCCCAACTTCTGCCAAATGAATGTGGACATAATGCATGTATAGGCACACTCATCGATGATGCACAGATGAATTACAAGATTCCGAATGGATACAGAAACTTGGAATTCTAATGTGGAAGGCAGGTGTGGTTCAGATTGGTCCAAATCAAAGGCCATCATTCATGAATCAGTCAGGTAGATAGCACCAATGGCTGATAACAGAGTCTTGCATTGTGTAGGACAATTTTTTAAGACCTCTAACGCAGACATGGTTGTGGGGGACTGAGCTAAGGCGTCCACAATGTTGTAATTAGACGCAGCGCGAGCATTGGGGTTATTGTTGATGCGGTGAAGTGGGAAGTGAGGGGATTTTGGGACTCCGTCTAATGGGGCCGGAGGTATGCATAGTGGATGATTGGTGAGAAGAGTGTTGGTGGTTTTGTCGGTGGGAGTGGCTTCAGTGGTGGAGCCATATTGGTTCCGACGGGTTTAAAGGTTGACATCGACGGATGACATCATTAACAAGTGATGGGTGCCTAACTCTAAAGTGGGGTGGGCAGGTGCAACGTACGTGACTTGCTGCTCTGGTGGTGCGGTTCCTTGAGGGGGAGCTAATGTAATACCCCATTTTGACCCTTATGTTAAATTGGCTTTTATGTAAATATTGTATACATGCGATGTATGTTTTGCTAGCATGGAGCTCAAAACCAAGGCCTCGCTAGTGTATGTTCAGATTTTATCTAAAATGGACAAGCATTTGACATTTTGTTACCCATCTGTTATTAAGCCATGGAAAATTGTAAATTGATGTAAATAATAATATTGCAATAAAATACTAGAACTGACTATGGGAGCAACGAATAAGAAGGGGCCATGTGTATCCACTAGGGAGTGGTGAGGGGGTTGTGGGATTGAACCATATGCTGCCAAATGTCATCTTGTGAACCCTTATGAATTTCCTTGCTGACATTTATTTCTGTGTGAGGAAGTTGTTGAAGAATTCAATCCATGGCTTCAATGGAGCATGGGCAGCCTAGAAATTCGTATGGTAGGGTATGGGCTCTGTTTTGCTTGACCCACAAGTCACTCTACCTCTTGGAAATCCTTCCAATCTCATTCCCATTCCATTTTTTATCACCCGACATCAATTTTCATCACCCACGAATTGGCAGCAGAGAAAAAAAACCAGAAATCGCAACTTTGCAAGAACACACGTTTTGAAGAGCCAAAAATGCCCAGATTTGGTATTGGATAGTGAAAACCAATGGGGGATCCATAGATATGAAACTTGGGGTGAAATTGAGAGTATTAGCTACTCCGAAATCCATAGGAAAACCCAGTTTTTGCAGCCCAGAAAACCAGTGATGGATTTGAGTTATTGAATG
The DNA here is from genome assembly GCA_027924585.1 of Larix kaempferi. Lineage (NCBI taxonomy): Eukaryota > Viridiplantae > Streptophyta > Pinopsida > Pinales > Pinaceae > Larix > Larix kaempferi. The sequence goes on from BSBM01001792.1 coordinate 435,338, forward strand.
ATTGAATTGGGAGAAATCCAATTATGAACAATTGAACAGAGGTTAGGTTTGCTTGATAAACCCAGTGAAGGCTAGAATCTCAGGAAGCTAGCAGCTGGACCTTTCTATGCCCATCCTGAAGAGCACTAGAGGGAAGAGTTACCTGAGGGGCTGTGTAGCAGAGAAGGGGACCTTCCTTGTGTTGGATGTGGTAGGTAATGTGGGTGCCTGACTGTTGAGTTCAATTGAGATGCCTATAGCTCTACGGTTGAGCTCACTGGCTTAGAATTACCCTCCTCTATCTTCTTGTATGCTTGATAAACCCAACTGTGTGTTGGCTTAGCATAGCTGTTGAGTGAAACCATGGTTGTGAGTGAGCCCAGCTAGTTACTCCTTAGTGGATACACAACCTAACTCGGGGGTGATCTCTCAGCTGAAAGAATACAAGTTGGACAGAAATATATGGTTGGGTGGAACGTTGCTCTCACATAGCCAGTTGTTGGGACAACTTCATCTTCAAGATAAGTGTTCTCTGTGATTTACATTATATGCATTACGTATTTTGCAGTGTGTCAATTCTGAATGTTAATTGCCCATGTTTAATGAAATGAAATGATTATCTTAATATAGGATCTATGCATGGCATTGGAACGAGATTGAGTCTCTATATGTTGAACCATCCTCTACTTTGACATATATGTTGTGCATTACTATGTGTGTGTGTGCACATATGAGTTAATTCCGATGTGCTTAGTTAATTTGAACCTGCACACATTAAGTTTTTAATTATTATGCATTTTTGAGTAACGTATGGGGATGAGATAGTAGAATGAATCCCGTATGTTTGGTCAGTGTTCTCTCCCCTACATTGGGATGACAGGAGGGGACGCTATAGCTAACGGTTGAGTTTTCACCACTCCTTGGGTTGGTAAAGGGTTTTGTAACACCAAGGGTTGAGTTGGAGGTGGTGGGGGGTTAGGTGGCGCCTAAGGTGCCGCGTGCCCTCGGCGGTGGCCATCATCGGTCTAGAGTTGTCGTGCTCGCTCCAAATGTGGGCAAGCATGTGTGTAATGGCGATAGACCCCACAAATAATACAAGGGTGGTTTGTTCATATGTTCGGGTTTTAGCCTGCTTTGGCGGCCTGTCGGGGTTTTGGTTGGCAGGTGCCATGTTATTATTGTTTGGGGGATTAGGTGGTTGGCCACCTTGGTCTGGAGGGGGGTTGTTCCAGCAGTTACGTCCTTTTCCGCGGTTCTGCTGGCCTTGTTGGCGTTGGTTATTTTGGTTATGCTGTGGAATTTGTTGTGGGTACACTTGTCCTTGGGTGGCAGGTGGGTTCTGGGGTTGTGCAAGGGAAGGATCAGGCTGCAGCAGATAATAAGTGGGTGGGGGTGGAGGCGCAGTAGGTGTGGGACCTTGTGGCAGTTGTTGATATTTTTGTGCGACGGGTGGTTTATTTTCCACAGGGGCTGCTGGTGGCAGATAATAAGCCCGGGGGGGGGGGGGGGGGGCTTGAGAGGATACAGGAGCGTGTGGGACCTGCGGGTGGTAAGATGGTTGAGGTGTGATGGGGGGAATGTAAGCGGGGGATGTGTGGCCGAAGCATTGAGATGGACATGAGGGTCCGTGGGATTGGCGATTAGGCACCATGGGAGCATACGAATTGGTTGCTCCGAAGTGGGATGTAGCCCACGAAAGGTTGGGGCCATTACGAGTATGTGCCATGGAAAAGGGCTGGTTATGCGATGAAACATGGCCAATGATGCCATTGGCGGCATGGGATGCCCCCGACGCATCATTTCAGGAGGAATCGCCGTGGGGGGCATCGGGTATAATGGTATATAAGTAACCAGACTGGGCGTAGATAAGGTCAAACTACTGGGCTTTTAGGATGGCCTCTTCTTTAGACTGGGGCCGTTTGGATGCCACATACTTAGCAATGACGGGAAGGAGAGATTTAAGAAACCAATCTAGGAAGATACGATCATCTAACTTGATTTTGCACAGGCTTCGGCGTCAATGCCACTCATGAATGTGGGTGGCCGTATTCTGTCTGCAAGATAATAGGATCTCAACTCCTGCATCATAGCGGATAGGTAATTGAAAGAACTAGAGGAAGGTCAAGGCGAGGGAAGTAAAGGTGGCATGGGTCCCATGGGGCTGCTCGATGTACCACTTGGCTGCAGAGCTAGTAAGAGTTCATTGTAACAGACAGAGTCAAACAAAGTCGTCCACTATCGAGTTGGAGGAACACCGTAGATGGAAGGACATAATGTGGTTTTGGGGGTCTTCACTTGCCTTGCATTCAAACTTAGGAATGTCTGATGGGAGCTTGGTGGGCATGTGAGGTCACGTAGGATCGTGTTTGATGGGATCGTTGGTCAGTTTGGCCAGGTCAGAAAGGTTGATACTAGCCATGAATGACAAACTAGTAGAAGGATGTGACATGTTGGTGGTGGCGGCCACGTTGGGGCCGATGCCCCCAAGTATAGGGGTTGGGTTTGTGATAGGGATGTGACCCCCAAACAGGGGGGTGGAGGTGGTATGGGAGGGTCCTGGGCCACTAAGTGTAGTGTGAGTCACCAGTGGGGTTGGGTTGGGTATGCTAGCCACTGGAATTGGAATAGTGACCAGAATGGTGGGTGTGGGCCCCATCGAGGGCATACCCAAAGCAGGTGTGGTGGCTAGGGTAGTTGTGGATGCTCCACAAAGGGTCCCTACAAAGAAAGGGTTGGAATTCATGCCAGCCATGGGGCTAGTTGGTGCAGTGTAAGTGGGTTTTTCGGACTCTGCCTCAAAATCAAATGTGAAATAAGGGGCGTCAGAGCCAGGGGATAGAGCTCTATGTCATCGACGAGTAGAGTCAAGTGATGAAGCTCGAGGTCTATGATGAGTGGTATCAAGTGATGAAGCTCTACGTCTGTGATGGGTGATGTCAAGTGAAACATGCTGGGGGGGCTCGCCCTGGAGGCGCCGAGAGTGTATCAGGGACTCAATGGTGACTGATGGTGTCAGGTATCTGGGGGTTGTGTTGAGTGAAAAACAACTCAAAAACCCTAATGAAGCCAAGTGTGCAGAAGAAGAGCGCAAAAAATACGGCACTCAGGCCAACAACCGGATCAAAACGCTCACTGTAATAGCTGTGCTACAATAAGCGGAGCTTCAACAACAATGGTCAGAATACCAAAATGGAGGAGGTTTCCTAAAAAATAAAAATAGTGGACTTGCTAGACCAAAGCGAGGTAAGGGATCATGCAAACACCTAGCTAAATAGTATTCTGACTCAACCAAACATATCCTCTGCAAGGTGATGAAATCCAAGTCAGACAATATGGATAGTAGAGCCAAGTGGCTAAGATATCCCCCTATCGGGAGGGACACTGGGTAAGACAATCCTAGAACAAAGGAAACTAAGATACCCCGTTCATGACATGTCCAAAAAAGGTGAATCTACAACTCCGGTCCTATCACCGTGTGGGCCTAAAAGGAATCACCACACGCGGACCAACGAGCAGGTAGCCTTTGGTTACTGGGTGGATTGTGGTATTCCACTCAGACCTCCGAAACCAGTCTGGCTACTTCAACCCTCCTAAGGGAGAGGCCCTCTGATAAACTAGTCGTGACAGTGTCAAAACATACTAGGGGATTTTGGTACCCTAAAGGAAAACAACTATGTCTCAAGTGTAAGTGACCAAGGGGTGTTATTTGGATTCCTATCCCCACTGTCCTACCTAACTACAATATTCTTATGTGTTCCCCAAGTGGGGTTAGAATGTTGGTTGTGTTATGTAGTGTTTTAAGGCTCACTTGAATTAGGTGACAGAGTGTGTGCGTGTGAGGTAATGAATCCAATCAAAAGTGTCATGTGTGGGCAACTTTTGTAACCAATAATAATGCAGAAATGTAACTTGCAATGCAAAATTTTCTTTTTCCAATGTAAATACTTAAACTTAAAAAAATTTGTAAATGGACCAGAAAGCAAACTGCAGAAAAAGGCTGTAGGTAACTGTGGCTGCAGAGAGAACAGGTGGCTGTGCAAGTGGAGAAAATATTGCAGAAAAATTCTAGGTTCAAAAAAGGGTATAAAATGCAAAAAACAGATCTTGGGTCTACGACTGAAATGCACGGCCTGGAGCGTGGCTGTAGGGGTGAACCCTGCGGTCGGATCATGGGTCTGTGGCTAAAATGCGCGATCTGGAGCACGGCTGTAGGGGTGAAACCTGCAGCCGGATCGCGGGTCTGTGGCCAAAATGCACGGTCTGGGGTGCAGAAAAAGGGCAGAAAGCTGTGGTCAGATCGCAGGTTTGTGGCCAAATGCGCGGTCTTGAGCACAACAAACGGGTAGAAAGCTGTAGTCGGGGCCATGGGAAAGAGGATGAAAGCTGTGGTTGGGTCACGGAAAAAATGGTAGGAAGTTAGGGTTTGGGCCGTGGGAAAAGGGCAGAAAGTTATGATCTGGATCGCAGAAAAGCGGCCAAAAGTTGCGATCTGGGTCGCGGCTGTGAGGAACAAAACCGCGATCTGCGACAGAAAACCCAACTGGCCGAAGCCACAGCCGAACAGGGAAAACATAAAAATACTTGCAGAAAATAAAAACTTTTAAATTTTTAACCAGAAATTAAAAGGCCAATAGTGGAGTCTCCAAAACTATAGCTAGGGTTTTCACCCTAGCTAGTGCAAATGAGCACCTACTAAGGAGAAGGACCTCCTTAGTAGCAGTTCTGTAAAACAGTAAAACTTGACAGTAAAACAAGGTAAAATCTAAGCTAACATGTGCATCAACAGAAAATAAAAAGATAATAATATAATGGGAATTTTTCTTTTGTATTAAAAATGAGAACAAAGTTACATTTACCTCAAATGTTGAGGTTGGTGGAGCTCTTGCAGTAGTCCAGGAGGGCTGCTTCCTTACTCCAATGGGTTCCTTCTCCTTCTCCAAGGTGTTTGAATAATGGGATAAAAATGGCACTCAAATGGGAAAACCAGCCCAAATGGTAAGCTAGGGTTTCAAGAGTGATTTTGGCAGAGTGACGATAGGATAGATTGTGGATATGAAATGGTGGAGTGTTGACCCATGGTTTTTGGCACCATATGGTTTAGGTCATTTGTTTTAGGGTTTTTGCTTCCTTTTTCCCTCTTTTTCCTCTTTTTTATATTTTTTATTCTCTTTTATTTTATTTTTGGGAATCTAGGGCCCTTTTAGAGGGTTTTTGCTATCTTTTGAGGAATTTTAAATTATTTTTTGGGGGGAAAAGGGGTTTTTTGGCCTTTTGGTGGCTTTTTAATGTTTTTTTGAGGTTTTGGAGGAAAAGATGGTGGGAAAATAGACAAATGAGTCATGTGGTGAGGGAGATGAGGTAATGAGCACTTTTTAGGTGTTAACAAATATCACGTTCATTCATATTGTGGTATTAAATATTCATGAAAACTTAAAAATTATATTGCTTATATATTAAGGGGCAAAGGTTTTTTTTTATTTAATGTAACAATACAAAAATACTTTGGGGTCTTTTTTATATGGGTGGGATGACAAATATCTGCCAAATGGAGATGGCGGGATCGCAGCCAGATGAGAAATCAAGTTGAGGCAAGGCTCGGGCTTACCAGTATGTAGGGAAATCACATCTTGAGTCATGCTTGAGGCTAGGGGTTTTGTGGTGAAGTGGGCTTGCAGTCGATCATAGTCAAGAGCCAGTGTTCATTGACATCCAATTGTTACCAATAGCACTCAGCTATTTCTTACCAATAGCCTTGAGAGGCTCTAAGCCTCTAAGGCTCGTTATAGGCCCTTGATAGGCCTTGGGGGCTTGAATAACCAACCACTTGTGCCTATTACAGGCCTTGGGAGGTTTATTCAGTCTCCTAGAGCTTGTTACATGACTTGGGGGCTTGGATACCTAGCCCACAACAGGATTAGTCAGCGATTGGGAAGCTGCAACATGTGATCTAAATGTTGTACTATGTGCATTGGCTCTAGTGACATACAAGAAGTGATCTGCTATCTCTTCATTAGACCATTAGATGTCGAAAATCATAATGATATGTGGTTGAGTAATGGCATTGTGGGTGAAGTAATGTGCATCCACAATATACATCAAAAGAAGCAAGGTGCATTATATAATGCATGTGGGGTCATAAGAAAGGTATCATATCAATGTACTAGGTAGAAATATAAAGGGGTATAAAAAATGTTAATGAAAAAATTGATACATACAATATCTAGTGAAAATAGGGTTTTTTTTAAATTGGGAAGGCATATTGGGAGGGGGTTAAAAAAACAATTTTGGAAGGTATTTTCCAATATTTAGTGAAATTAGGGGTATTGTTTCATATGCCATGAACAAACGTGCTATGATAGCGGTTTATTGAGTGAAGCCCTCATGCCCTCAGACATCCCAAAGTTTGAAGGTAAGACTGGTGAGGACCCCGGTGACCATGTCACAACTTTTCATCTCTGGTGCTCCTCGAATTCGTTGAATGATGACTCCATTAGGTTAAGGATTTTTCAAAGAAGCTTGACAATTGTTGCAGCCAAATGGTATATTGAAATACCGGCAACTACTTATGGGACCTTTTGGGATCTAGCCACTGTTTTCTTGAACCACTTTCAACTTCCTGTTCGGTACGATATCGGCACAGACCTTCTGTCAACTTTTCTACAGAACAAGGCCACTCATCTATCTGATCATATTCAAGAGTGGAGAAGGAGAAAGAGGCTCATTAAAGCCGACATCCCTCTTGCATTTTTACTATACTGGTACCTTAAATCACTCCTTCCTTATATTTCTAAGGAAGTGGCAACTTCAGGGGTGTCCTCCGAAGAGGAAGCCATTTTGAGAACCCAGTAGCTTGACTTGGTTTATGCTCAGTTTGGGGTCTTATAAGAGATTATTCCAGATGCACCAAGGTTTAACATTGACTTAGGTAAAACTAAACATGGACCACATGCTGATGGCATTGTGGGTTCAGTAGACTATGCAACATTTGATACCTTAACAAAGCAGGTTCACACCTTGTCAGTCAAATAGTCTACTGCAGAAGCAACTGTTGTTGCATCCTCCCCTTCCACAACTAAATCTATACAATAGGTACAGACAAACCAAAAGGGCTCTCGACAACCCAACAACAAAAGAAAGGGTAAGAAAGGGGAGGGAAACCAACAAAATCCCAAGAACACGCAAAATGTCGAGGAGGGTAAAAAGGAAAAAAGGAAGTTCAAGTTCGCTTGCAAGCTATGTCAAGACGACCACCTTACCCATCAATGCCCTCTAATGGAAGAATCCCAGAAGCTGATCCGTGAAAAGAAACCTGCTGTCTTAAAAGATCCTTTCCCTCACGGACAGAGTTTAGTTTCTGGCAGCTCTGGTGCTGGGGGCACTACTCGTGCCAACTCAATTGACCAGTCATTCATTAATATGGTTAATTCAGATGCTCTTTTGCAAACTCAAGTAAGAAATTATACCCCAGACCTACAGCAGAAGGATATTCCTGAGTCATCTACCCCTCTCCACATCGAGAGATTGGTGGATCCGCTGCCGAAGCCTTTTCGAAAGGTGTCTTCAAATGGGCTGTGCACAACCCCAACGCGAGGGCTACCTCCAACTACAATGTAGTGGAAGATTTATCCCAAACCCCTTGTGCCATGTCCACCTTGGAGGTACTGCAAAGTTGTCCATTACAATGCAATGCACTCCTCGCAGCGATTGGAAGTGTAGACTCATCCAACATGCTTGCCCGTTTTGATATGAAAGATATCAAGTTCTAGTTTCCATACCACGTCGCTCTCCAGATAGAGGTCTTACATGGTCCTATGACCATTCGACGAGCTGTTGTAGATGAGGGCATGTCCATGTGCATAATGTCTATTTCTTGTTGGAAGGATTTAGGTGAACCTGAGTTAGCCCCCTCTAATACAGTACTTACCGCCTTTGATGGGAGATATTTCCATCCATACAGAGTCTTACCATCATTTGATGTTGAACTTGCATACAAAATAGTATCGATAGAGGTTGAAGTTCTGGATGCTCCACTCGACTACAACATGTTGTTGGGTAGGAGCTGGACATATTCTATGCAGGAAGTACCATCAGCTGTTTTCAAGGTAATAATGTTCCCTCACGAAGGCAATATCGTCACAGTCGATCAACTTTCATTTTCCCAGAAAATGAACCAGACTTCATCGGATTCAACAATCCCGTTGGTTGATCAGTCCCACCCAGTTATTGAGAGTTTGGGAGTAGGTCTCTATGGGTCACTAATAGGCACTTTTGACCTACCTTCTCCCATTCATTTTATTGGTTCTGAAGAATGTTCTTCGTCCGATATTTCCACGGCCAGTTCAACGACTGATCCCTGGATTCTCCCAACTGAATCCGAACCAGTTGTGCCTTTATCTATTGCAAAGGTAACCCACTTGGATTCACAACAAGCTGCAACAGAACATATTGTGACTCCATTGGTCTCTATTGAGTTAGATATGGACTATGCTCCTGCATGGTCAGTAGACTCTACCCACTCTCCTGATTGTCTAGACGCAGTTTTTCTTTTGATGAAACGTTTTTGGAAGCTTTGATAGGCCTGGACCACCATCAGGAACATATGCAACCCAGGTCCTCCTTACTTCTTGTTCTAAACTTGATAGAGTGAGGTGAGTTTTCCCCGAGACCCAGTGAAAATGTTGATTTTTCCTTTATCCCTTCTACTTCACAAGTTGTTTATGCCGAAGGGAATATGGCAAATATATCGAGAACCATCCCGATCAACATTTCCACTGAACTTGGCATCGCGGAAAATATTTTTGTTGGAGCAGACTGTTATCTTGAAGATATCATTCTATATACCAATCTTTTTAACGATTTCTGCGAGGTCTTTACCTGGTCTCATGAGGAAGTTCCAGGCACCGATCCTACCTGAAGAAGTACTACGCTTAGGCATATGTTCCTTTTCATGTGTTATAGTTGTACATTTTTTTAGAGTTAATTTTTGTTTACAGTTGGAGTTACATCTTATGCATCCATTGTTTTGTGTTTCAGATGTCAACTGAACACTTTATAGGTTTTGTTGATGGCGCTAGCCGCCACACCCATCAGTTGGCCACGACTGCTTGGGCTATTTACTCACCAACTAGCCAACTGGTTTCTTCGAGAGGGGCTTGTTTAGGTCCCACAATGAAAAATGTGGCTGAATACAGTGCAGTCATAGAGCTACTCCGAGATGCTCTGTTACATGGCATTTCACATTTGGAGGTACGGCTTGACTCGCAGTTAGTTGTTTTTCAGTTAATGGGTGTTTATTAGGTTAGAGATCCTACTTTTCTACATCAGTTTCTGCGTGTTAAGTTGCTTGAGAGACAGTTTGATTATATCACATATCAACATATTCCAAGGAACTTGAATGCATTAGCTGATTCATTTGAAAACTATGTTTTAGATTGGCATTTGCATCATTCACACACATAATAATTCATGCATAAAACACAATAACAAACATGTAAATAACTGATACTGTATATATATGCGTATCAAAAATAGTATGTGTTTGGATCATAAGTTTGTCACAGAGTCATGTGATAAGATACAAAATTGGGCTCGATGGCCTCAAAAATATATATATAATATCGTTCTCCTATGGAGAAGGTGGGGCCTCATCTTCCTCTGCTACCTCTCGATAACATATCAACAACCTAGCTACTCTCTGCAATAGCCTAATCCACGCTGGGGGCACACCAACCACATCCTCCGGCATGTCGAGCGACATCCACCCGGTCTTGTAAGTCGGAATGAAATGAGTCAACTGACTCATCTTTCTCTCTATGTTTCCTAGCATGGCATCAGCTGCACCCACTACCACTGGTCTCACAAAAGTACGGGGGTGTCCCTCGAAATGTACTGGTCCAACATCTGCATATGACACTTTGTTTCAGTACTTCAAACTCATCATAAAAATCATATATATAAAATATAAAAATTTAATAATTTTCAAAAGCATAAACATACCTATCTCTCCCCAGGATGCTCCTGGAGGAAGGATCAACTCAGGATCATTGCGGAAGTCTATACCCGCATATGGAAACTACTCGAGAGCTGGCACTTGTCTTTCCCACCAACCCCAGAAATCATCCTCATGGTAACAGAAGTTACTCTCGCCACCACCCTAAAGGAGGAATATCTCACCCCAACGAGACAACATTGGCTCACAAGGGTTAACTGGGGGCAAAGGAATTCCCAACTCATAGCAGGAACCCTTTCAAAGAAGAAGGTGCAAAGTATGCCTCTGTACCCAAATTTCTTCATCCTCCCGGTCTTACAACCCGAGAGTTAAAGATTCATGTTTGCCAAAAGACTTGAACACCAGTCATATACTCTGTCGTGCAAACATTCAGTACCTATGTGCATATAATGCCTCGAAGCATGATGTTGTGTAGCACTCCCTCCCATCTGGTTGAGATTACTCACAATGCCTTTGAGGGGGAAGCTTGCAATAGTTGAGATCATAATTTGACTACCGGATTTCTCAATTCCCGGTAGGCAGTAAGCATTCACATACTCTTGCACAAATAAGGCACCCACATTGCGTGAGGACCGTTTCAAGTTCACAAAGTCTCCCCTCTGAGAGAGACCCGTGATAAAGTAGATGTCATCTATGGTGATTTCCAGTATTTCTCCTTGGATATCAAACACCAATGCCTTGGCATCCCAGTATTGGACAAGCCTCTCAAGCAAGCGGTTTAGTGCCCGAATGTTGACCATTCTATAAAATTTCAATAGTCCACATCTTCGGAGCGCATGGAGGGTTGCCGAATCTTGTAATGCTTCTCAATCCATGCCCTCATGCTCCCTTTCATGCCAAACAAGAACCATTCTGCCAAGCAACAGTCAAATTTTTAGTCTTTTCCACTTTTTTCCTCACTTTCAGGGGTATGCGCTACTGCTTGTACTGGATAGTCACATTTGAGCGCTGCTTTTCCTCAACAAAACCAACGCACTTGGATAGTATGCGCTACTTTTGCTCACAAATAGTAGCGCACACACAGAAACAAGTGATGAACATTGCTAGAAAGTGATTTTGACCACGAGAATTGACAAAAAAATGCAACAAATAGCAAGTATGGGAGGAATAAACTTACTTGGTGGAAGTAGAAGGTTGATTGGTGGCCCGGTTTGATCGCAATGAATGGAGGAAGATCAAGGTTTTGCTCCAATTTTTCCCTAAAAACTTCAATTGTGATATTTGAGTTTTCAAATTGAAATTATTTATATAAAATGAACTTTGATTTTTACCCACTTTTTGCAAAAGTGTATAGTTTCAAATTGTCCCTAAAAGGTTCTATTTAATCACTAATACCTACAAATGTTGGCGAGTTAAATTTAACCTAGGTATTTCAAATTTTCACTAGAGTTTCAAAGTATTAAACCAAAAATGACTTGTTTTCTTATTCATAGACCAATATAGGTACCATATTGTCATTATTATGTCATTGAGAAAATTTGTAGATAGTTACTAATGCGATTGTTGAGATCATATTCTTTGGCAAGTCATGAACCCACGATCCTAGAAGTTGTCTTTTAAGTCGTTTTAAGCTCTTGTTTTGACTATTTAAAAACTAAACAAGATTGTCGAGCATACTTGTTCTCTTCAAGATCGTTAAAGGAATTGAAGGTACATCCGCTTAGATATAAGTTGAACCCTTTTCTGGAATTTTTTGGATTACTTACAAAAAAGGAATACTCGAGTCATACATGGCTAGAAGAGTTCTTCTCTCATTGTTTTAGACATTTTCAGGGGAGGAGAATAACTATATGAAAAAGGACTTTTGGATCCTTCTTTAGGGTTTTCAGGCTCTTGAAACATGAAAACACCAAGCGAGCATCCACCTACTCGAGCTCGATGTGAAATCTGTTGGTTGTGGAGCCTAATCTCAAGATTCAGATATATTATTATTCAGCCGTGTCCGTACCCCAGGTTTGGTTATGATCCCGGCACGATCCCCAGGGGGTCCGGGGGAATGGTTGCACTCCCCTAGCTAGGGGGCGCAGGGGTCAGCGGGCCCCCGAGAAAGGGGGTTTGGGGGCAATGCCCCCAAGTTATGGGGGTTCGAGTGCAGATCCCCTGAGGAAAATGTTTGGGGCTGATTTCGCCACCGGTTTTCGGGCCCATGGTTTTGGGTAACCCGTGGTATTTTCCCATTGTATTTCCCTTATAAAAGAAATACATTGTAACATGGCTAGGGTTGATGTATTAAATTTTATGCATTGTAAAGATCTCTGAGATCAGGAAGAGAGACCGTGGGACAGATAAGAGAAGTGCAGTGGTTGTGCTATAGGTTGTATCCCTTCACTTTGTTGGACAGTATAATAATAAGGACTAGCAAACTTCAGTGTGGACGTAGCCCATTGTGGGGTGAACCACGATATATCTGTGTCTCTCTTGTAATGTGTATGTGTGATTATATTTGCATTTCTGTTTATTGTTATTGCTTTGCGATCCTGTTTTTCTAACAAAATCCACGAGAGGGTATATAGAGGATTGTTTAAGTTTTTCAGACTCTATAAACATGAAAACATCGATGAGCATATACCAACCTGGGATCGACATTAAAATCCATGGGTAGGTGTATGGAGTTATTGTTTAGTTTTTTCAGACTCCTTAAAATTGAAAACATCGGGGAGCAAGAACAAATATCAGCTCAATATTAAAATCTAGAGATCAGTACTATAGAGTATTCTTCTATCTCTTCTTCGAAATCTGTAAATAATGAAGAAGGGCCTGAGTCTTCCTCCCATGGGCTCGTTAAAATTTTTACATGGTTGGGATTATTGAGTTTTTTTCTTGGACTCATTAAAACAACAAGAAGGACATTCTTTTACCAAAAAGAATAAGGGATAAGAAGGGTATATCACATCTTTCAGTTTCAAAGGAAGTTAATTCAGTCATGTCCTTGAACACAACACCTATTTGAGTCTATCATTTCATTTGGGTACTAGTTCATCAGTGGCAGTTTCCTTCGCTTTTGAAAAATAGGAATGCATCAATGTCTCTTATTTGACAGGTTCCTCAAGTGTTCGACTTAAAGTCCACTTATTCACACTTGTTGGATCGTACTAGGTACCTTGGACCCCATTATCTTTATCGATGTAAGTCCTCGTGTTTGTTAATGATATACATCAATGACCGGTAATCAAACAATACCCCCAATGTTCGACCTCAGCTCATTTATTTGCATGGTTAGGGTTTGTACCTTGAGTTGTCTGGATGAATACCTTGGGATTATGATAACATCACCATATTTATGTTATCACCCAAGCTGCGTAAGACTGAGCCTCACTCATTTTTGGTCTTTATGAGACATAGATCCAGTTTGTTGTTATGGCTATGATCTCTCAGTTTGACATGGATCCATGCTTGTATTTCAGTGGCCATGCTATATATACATCTCCTAGTTATGTATCAGAGATCATGTTGTATCATGCTACACATCTATATGATGTCAAGATTGTAATTTCTCTCTGACCTTGATCGTTGTTTCAGGTACTTTTGTGACTTGGTTCTACGGTTTCTTGCTCCTCCTCTGACTTGGAATTATAATGTATTTCAGACATCGTTTCCCACTGAACTCACACATTAGGGGGCATTTGTTATAGGTCAAATCTACACTTCTCCGTCCGTGATCACATTACTCTATCGATCACACAAAAGGACACCATGGATTGAAGAGTTAGGTTGACGTAGATGACTTATTGGTGGTAGTACACTCTTCAGCTGAGAATCTGACTGTTTCTTCTGATTTCACCACATGTGCGCTACTCTTGATATAGTAAACCATTAGACACCTCAAAATATGCACTGCTTTGCTTAAGGACAACCAACGCACACCTTAAAAATTATTGTAAACGCTTGTTGCAAAGCCCAAAAGTTGCTCCTTGTGCGCTACTCTTGTTGTATGAAACCCGCACACATCTTAAGATGAAATCAAAAAATATATTAAGATTACGAATTGGGATTAGTTGAAGTTGGTTCTACAACTTCCCCAACCTCCCAATTCAAGCAGCTCTCGAATCCAACTACCTACCTTCTCCCATAAATACAAGGAGGATCCATGAGAGAGGAACCTAGAAGGAATGCTTTAAGTGTTGTTACGTTGGAGGAATTCCCAAGTCATTGTGAAGAGAAGGATACTAGGGCTTAGTTGCATAAGCATCTTGATGGATCAGGTATATTTGTACTGATTCATTTTTCTTTAACAATAAAAAGGTGGAAATACCCTTCCTGTCCCAAATTGAATGTCTATTGGATTGTATGTTCATTTGGTTTAATATCTGATTGTAGTTGATGTTTAATTGCTTTCAATTTCATCATATTTATTGAAGTCAAGATATGCTAAGGAAGGTTTCCTTTGTGTTGCAGGTTCATCATATTGGAAGATCAAGCAGAATATCAAGCGGAAGACCAAGCAGAAGACCAAGCGAAATCTAGGACCAGTCGTCGATAAAAGGTACATCTTTCAATATCTTGATCTCTTTCATTTGTAGGAACTAAATGCAATGCAATGAATGTATTTACCTATCACCCAGCCCAATTTGGTAGTGTCTCTCCTCAATATAAGGTATAAATCCTGCACAACAGTCTCCTGGAGGAATGAAACATCTCCGGAATAATAAAGTACAAATATATAATATTATTAGAAGTTACAATATCTCAACACTTCCCCTTAACGAGGAGGCTATTATAACAACATCTGTAGGAGCAAGGAGTCATCAACTACATGATACCTGATACATCTATAAATCATTGGAATATTTCTTCATACATCATCAGTAACTCAAACAGTTACTGGTACATTTTCAAGATCTTCAATACTGGATCTTCATCTTCTGCAGCACCAACATCTGGATCCTCTCGATCAACAACATCAACATATGGATCCTCTCGATCAACAAAATAAATATTTGGATCCTCTCGATCAAAATATGGATCCTCTCTATCAGCATCATCATTTGGATCTCTAGATCAATAGCCTCATTGTAGCATACCCTGCAACACACATGATCTATTTATGGGATGATCAATCCTTATCCATTTAAGACACCATATCATGTCGAGGGAAGATGTAGTCCACTAGTCAACTTAGACAAAGTCTAAGGACCACTTCTTGGAGACATATGTCTACAGATCAATTCAGGGACCGAAGACCAGGGATGATACAATCCCTTTCGTCCAATAGGGATGACTTCTTGAAGACATCTGTCTATGGATCAATTTAGGGACCAGAGTCCAGGGATGATACAATCCCTCTCGTCCACTAGGGACCACTTCTCGAAGACATCTGTCTATGGATCAATTCAGGGACCAAATTCCAAGGATGATACAATCCTCTCGTCCACTAGGGACCACTTCTCGGAGACATCTGCCTACAGATCTATTCAAGGACCAAAGTCCAGGGATGATACACTCCTCTCGTCCACTAGGGACCACTTCTCGGAGACATCTGTCTATGGATCTATTCAAGGACCGAAGTCCATGGATGATACAATCCTCTTGTCCACAAGGGACTATTAGGAACCCATGTCAACCCTTCTATTTACTTTGTTAGTATATTGTTGTTGGACGCATATGCTTTGTAAGTCATACCGTAGTATTTGTTGATCCATAGTTTGTATTATTGTTGTTGGAGGCATATGCTTTGTAAGTTGTCCTGTAGTAATTGTTGATCCATATTTTGTATTGGCCCATGGTTTGTATTGACACATGGTATTGGTGCCTAGACTTAGTATATAAGTTTGTGTTGAGACCAATGAAGGTACCGTGAAGTTATTTGTATTGAGCTTGCTCAAAGGAGGTTGTCCCCTCAAAGTGGCCTGCGATCAATATAAAAGTGATTCTGAGTTCTGTTATTTATGCTATTTCGTGTGTTTTCATTAATTAATTATTGCAGGTTCTTCACATATGGTATCAGAGCACTTTCTTGGGCTCGCTAGGTGAAATTTAGGCCAAAATGTTTTTCTTCACATCTATCGTAGCTTTGGATCTGGGAATAATCCCTATCCGTTTAATTATGGGAAGTACTTGGGCATAAGCCCTAAAACTCATTGTGAGGAGTACCACAGGAACCCCAAAGTAGTTGGCCCATTCAGAGGACCTGTCAGCGAAAAGAGAAACAACCCCTACCTGATTGACTAGTTCCCACCCATGAGGTAAACCAGGAGTTGTTGTTTGTGGCAAAGCGGTCATCAGTTTTACCTGAGCCATGGAGTGAGGGGTACTTCCCCAATACGCAAACTGTCAGACAACATTGGTGGCCGAGTGAATCCCTAAACTGATAGGAAGCCGCACATAACTAGGTTCCATATCTATTTTCTTTTGAACCATTGTCGATCACTTCCGCGCCATTTCAGATTTATTTTGAGCCATTTCAGATCCAAACATTTCAAATCCATTCTGAGTCATTTCAAATCCATCCATTTTAGATCCACTCTAACAGTCGCTCTAGATCCAGTCGTTTCAGATCTATTATGAAAGTCGTTTAAGATCCGACCATTTTTTATCCATTCGGTGTCGTTTCAAATCCATCTGTTGTTGATCCCTTCTGCGCCATTGTAGATCTATCTGTTTCCAATCCCTTGTTTTACCTCTGTTTCTGTTGAAACTTCCCAGACACCCCTGTAGTCCCATTTTTCATATTTCATTCCTGAGGACCCTATCCCAAATTCTACTTTTCAAAGCCAGAAATCTCACATTTGTCTATTTTTAGGGTTTACCATAAATTCTTTAATTTTAACCCACTTGCCTCCAAATTTTTCCACCGTGTTCATTCCTTATTTCTGCTTCTTTGTCCCTCTTTGAAATTTTTTTTCATTCTTTCACCCCGCTGCTGAAATCCCCATTTTTTGCTTCCCTGTCCATCTAAAAGTGTCCAAAACCTAGTCAAACCCCAATTACCCATCCGAGTTTTTCCCAAATCCAAATTTCTTTTTACTAAATAAGCTTTTTTTGTGTTTTTCTCTCCATCCCCCCCCCCCCAAAAAAAAACTTCTGGTTATGGTTGTCACCCGCGTAGAAGCAAAAACCATGGAGGAAGCACTTGCAGCCATCCAAACCAAATTCCAAGATCTAAATGAAACATTTCTCAGCCTCCATATTCATCATTCAACCATGAACAACAACTGACAGCAATAATATTCTGCGGCCAATGGGTTCTCTTCTTCCAACACTTTCTGTGGTCCGAAGCTTGAATTTCCTCGCTTCAATGATACTGATCCGACTGGATGGATCTATCATGCAAAACAATATTTCAATTTACATAATACTTTTGATGTCCAAAAAGTTCCACTTGCATCCTTTCATTTGGAACAGGAAGCCCTTCAATGGTATCGTTGGTACATCAAGGCTCATGACGAACCAAAATGGACAGATTTTTTCCAACTCCTTTTGCAACAATTTGGTCTTAGTGCTTTTGATGACTTCACCAGAGCGCTCACTAAAATTCGTCAAATTGGCACTATGAGAGAGTATCAAACATAATTTGAGAAACTAGCCAACCACACAGAAGGATTGTCTGATGACTTCTACAGGAGTTGTTTTGTCAATGGTCTTAAGGATGAAATCTGCCCAGAGGTCAAAATGTTCTATCCCAACACAATGATGGAAGCCCTGGGGTTGGCTAAGTTGGCAGAAGACAAGATTATTGCCCAACAACGCTCCAAACCCACTTTTGTTCCCTTCTGAAATATGGGTTCTCAACAACCTCCCATCTCGCCAGCTCCTCGACCAGCTCCTATAAAGCATTTGTCTGAAACAAATATGCAGGCATGCAGAGAAAAAGGGCCTTGTTATAGTTGTGATGAAAAATTCACTCGGGGACATAGATGTGTTCAACAAAAGCTCTATCTCTTGTATGTGTATTCTTCGCCTGCCTCTAAAGTTGGTGAAGAAGCTCCAGATACCTCGGATGATTAGGTCGACATTCAGGAGCATCCTATTGACTTCGCATCTCAGGAAGACCGCCCAAAGATATATCTCCATGCTTTATCCAGCGTCACCACCCATCAAACAATGAGGGTCAGGGGTTACTTCAAGAAGCTTCCTCTTACAATACTCGTCGATTCTGGTAGCACTCTTAACTTCATTGACCCTCGGATCGCCAAACATGATGATTTTTTTGTCCATCCTTGCTCCAACTTTGAAGTCATGGTTGCCAATGGGGGCACCTTACCTTGCAAGGGAAAGTGTCACAATGTGCGTATCTCTCTTGAAGATTATAACCTGCGCTTTGACATGTTTTCCTTGTCTTTAGGCGGATGTGATGTGGGTTTGGGCATTCAATGGTTATGCACACTTGGCCCTATATTATGGGATTTTGCTAAACTTTGGATGCATTTTTCAGTCAATGGGACACAACACAAATTTATGGGCTTACAACCAGGGTCTCTTTGCATCATCAGTTCACATCTCCTGGAAAATATCCTTAAGAAGAATTCACATGGTGTCATCGCTCATCTCCATTCCATTCAGATGCATGCACCAACGGTCTCCACTAATTCCTTGGATAGATATGCAGGTGTCTTTGTTGCACCAGTGGGCTTGTCACCTTCAAGAGACATTTCTAGTAAGCATTTAGCCGCATCGACATTTCAGCTAGAAATGATGGCTATTTTGCATGCAGTACAAAAGTGGCAGCCATCCCTATTAGGAAATGATTTCTGCATTAAGACTAATCTCCAGAGTCTGAAACATTTTCTGGAACAATGGGTCTCCTCACTAGCACACTAGAAATGGGTTATCCAACTCATGGGTTATGACTATGCGATCACTTACAAGAAGGGTAAGGATAATATGGTGGCAGATGTTCCTTCTCACCAATTTGATTACCCAGTTTCTCTTACAGTTATTTCTTTGCTTGTTCCAAATTGGTTGCAATCTATTCAACAGGGTTATCTCTTCTATGAACTCCATGCTTCTTCATCGGCAGGGCACTATGGGTTCCTCAAAACCTATGACCCGGAACAATGTAACTTCTTTTGGCAAGGAATGAAAATGAAAATTCACCACATGGTGGTTGAGTGTGATACTTTCCAGGTCAACAAGGGTGAAATGACACTCCTTTCGGGACTGCTCAAAACCTTGCCCATCCCTACACAGATGTGGACATCTATTTCTATGGATTTCCTAGAAGCGCTCCAGTGGTACAATACCACATCTAAAAGGACACCATATGAAGTAGTTTATGGACAGTCACCACCAGTTCTCCTTCCATACACACTCAACAGCTCCCCAGTTTAGGCAATTGTCTTGGTTCTTCGAAACCGCGATCCAATTCTTCTCATTCTGCAGGACAATCTTCACATGGAAAGAATTCAATTGAAACAACAAGCCGATCAGCACCATTGTGAGTGCACTTTTCACATAGCTGATATGGTCCTTCTTCATCTACAACCTTCCAAGCAATCCTCCCTGAAACTCAAAAGGTGTCAGTGAGCCGGAATGCAACCCGAGGATGCTACAGGGGAACCACTCCTTCAGATTCTGAATCAATTTCCACATCTAAATCTTTGAGGAAAAATATTTTTCTAAGGGAGAGGGGATGTTAGGAACCCATCTCAACCCTTCTATTTACTTTGTTAGTATATTGTTGTTGGACGCATATTCTTTGTAAGTCATCCCATATTATTTGTTGATCCATAGTTTGTATTATTGTTGTTGGACGCATATGCTTTGTAAGTCATCACGTGGTAATTTTTTATCCATATTTTGTATTGGCCCATGGTTTGTATTGACACATGGTATTGGTGCCTAGACTTAGTATATAAGTTTGTGTTGAGACCAATGAAGGTACCATGAAGTTATTTGTATTGACCTTGCTCAAAGGAGGTTTCCCCCTCAAAGTGGTCTGTGATCAATATAAAAGTGATTCTGAGTTCTGTTATTTCTTCTATTTCATGTGTTTTCATTAATTAATTATTGCAGGTTCTTCACAGGGGCCACTTATCGGAGACATCTATCTACGGATCTATTATGGGACCAAAGTCCAGGGATGATACAATCCTCTTGTCCACTAGGGACCACTTCTTGGATACATCTATCTACGGATCTATTCATGGACAGAAGTCCAAGGATGATACAATCCCTCTCGTCCACTAGGGACCACTTCTCGAAGACATCTGCCTATGGATCTATTCAGGGACAAAAGTCCAGGGATGATAAAATCCCTCCTTGTCCACTTAGACAAAGTCTAAGGACCATGCATCGACCTCATCGTCATAACTAGAAACCTCATCATCGACCTCACCATCAGAACAGGTAACCTCATCATCGACCTCACCATCGGAACAGGTAACCTCATCATCGACACAAGTATCCCCATCATCAATACAAGTATCCTAATCATCGATACAAGTATCCTCATCATCAATACAAGTATCCTCATCATCGATACAGTATCCTCATCAATACATGTATCCTCATCATCGAACTTACCATCGATACAGGAAATCTCATCATCGATACCAGTATCCAAATATCATCATCGACCATATCACTCCCCCTTTCGAGGAGGGTCCTTCTGAACTACACCAAGCTTGTCTCGGAAATACTCAAACTTTACTCAAGATAGAGGTTTGGTCAATATATCAACAACTTGAATGTTAGTGCTCACATAATCAAGCTTTATAGTTCCTTTCTGCACCATATCCTGTATATAGAAATATTGGATTTCTATGTGATTTGACTTATCATGGAATACTGGATTCTCTGTCATCTTGATACAACTCTGGTTGTCACACAGGATCACAGTTGGTTCCATCTCTAAGTCAAACAATCCTAATAACAACTTCCTAAGCCAGATCACTTTACAACTAGCAGAGCAAGCAGCAATATATTCTGCTTCAGCTGTGCTGAGAGCCACACTAGACTGCTTCCTGCTAAACCATGAGATCATGGCAAATCCCAGATAATAACATACTCCCGATGTGCACTTCCTGTCTGATACACTTCCTGCCTAATCAGCATCTGTGTAGCCATACAATCTGAAGCCATGATATCCAAGATAACATAGACCAAATTCTATCGTACCCTTTAGGTACCTCATCACATGCTTTGTAGCTATCAAGTGAACATGCCTAGGTTCCACTAGATACTGACTCAAGGTGTTCACAGCAAAGCATATATCTGGCCTGGTATTCGTCATATATATCAATGACCCAATATTCTGTTTGTACAGAGTCACATCCACTAACTCTGATGAGTCATTGGCTAACAAATTCAAGTTGGAATCCATGGGAGTGGCCATGGTTTTGTATTCCTACATATCAAATACTTTCCTTGGTTGAGAAAGATTCCTTCTGGGCCTTTCCATACTTCCAGACCTAGGAAGTAATGAATCAATCTGAGATCTTTCATCTCAAATTCTATAGCTAGCTTCTTCTTGCTTTCCATGATTTGTTTCTCATTCCCTGTCATAAAGAGATCATCCAAATACAGTAATAGTATGACAGGTTCATGATCCATAACCTTAAGGTAAATATTAGGATCAACTTTACTTTTGGTAAAACCCAATCTTTGTAAGAATCTATCAATTCTCCCTTTGTGACTAAACATCATTCACACTCTGCATTGAGTGATCTTCTTCATATCTATCCGTGCCATCTCCCGTCAGATGGGTCTACAGATATGAGCCTCAAGATCATTCAAACTATGTGGTGAGTTCCTTCTTACATCCATCTAAGAGAATAATGTCATCTGTATATAGACACCATCTTCAACCTTCTAGCAAAGGTTAAAATCCGCATCACCCATGGTGATCATTAAGCTCATCAAATGACTATCGATCCTGGGTACCCATATAGATATTTCTTCAATTCAATCCTGGGAGTGTTCTCAATTCACACTTTTTATTCAATTACACCATTAAGAGAATGGTCTTATCTACCCACTTGGAGAAAACACCCCATCATGATCCTCTTCCTCTTTCTGAGAGAATCTTCTAGCCACGAGCCTTCTGTAGTATGTTTGATTTGTAAGTCTTCTTGTTGAAGATCCATCACTTGTTTAGTGTTCATCACTCTTCATGATATTTCCTACAAATCAAAGATAATTATATGATTAGTAATACTTCATAATCATCAAATCATGTTGACATTTCAATGATAGCCTATTATGCATACTGATATGATTCACATAATTATGCAACTATCATGACCAATTATTTTGGAACAACACTTTTCCATATCTTGTATGCATACATTGGCTATCTAGATGCCTTCCATCTCTACCAGAACATACTATCAAGAGTGTGCACAGCTCTCAGCATGTCAACAAAGAGGTTTCATTCTAGACAAGCAACAATGGAATGTTTGTCCAACTTACCCATCATATGCATATTAGTAGTATATTGCTCAATGCTATATGCATGCTTACACTCTGCATGATATATTCTAGGAATACAAATATGCATACAACTATTACGAGCAATATCATTGACTATGTAGTAATTCAAATAACAGCTCGCTACGTATCTTTTATGTTTCTGTGGTTGCCTCCCACTTGATCTCTATGATATCATCATGATTAAAAGTCTTTGAACTTCTATCCATCCTGGATCACTATGCATGCTCAAGTGTGCACTAGTGTCACCCTCATGATCTCATACATATTCATGCATTCATTAGTATAGTCTCAATACTACCAAAACATTATGATTCTAAATAATATTAAGTATGTATGGTTATGATCATTTCATACATAGGTATACTTACCTAAGATCTAACAAGGTAGGATTCTAACTCGATAGAGGAAAACATACTTGGATTATCAAGCTTGGTTATGTCGTAACATAACCAAACAATATCTTCTTTGTTCTCTTCAATGATTTAGAGACCTTGTGCTAGAACCTGGATATCTCATAAGTTAAGCATAGTAGAACAAAGTCATACATCCCCGTAAGTAGAGCTTCTATGTGATCAAATATTATGGATGAGTCTTTGTCTTCATGTCATCATGGTCATAGAACTTGATTTGTCTTTCTTGATGTACCTGTATCTTGTTAGCAGACAACATCATCCTCATACAACACCATAGGTGCATAAATACAATCGTAAGTGTTATAAACCGAATCAATGAATGTATTCTATCACTCACATGCATTCATTATCAAAAAATCATAATTGTACTAACCTCAATAACATGAAGAAAAACATATTATGAACTTAATCAAGAATCAGATTTCAAAACATACCTGTGTCTTCTCAAGTCATACCTGTCGAGTAGTCTTCTCTATAATGGAAAAAAACCTAACCATCCAAGCTAGATCACTTGTAAGCATATTATTTATGTTCATGGTGCTAGGGTGATAGGATATAAATGCCATTTAAACCTTCGTTATCACTGCCCTATGAGTCTCCCAACTTTGCTAGGGTTTCTTCTTACTTGGAAACCCTAATTTTCAATCTCCTTCCTCCCATAACATTTTGATAGAGGATCAATATATATGATGAATGGATTCCAAATCCATTATCAAAGCTTCCAAGGTTGTATCAGGTGTCTCCAACATTGTATCAGGTCCTTCTAGACCTAAACATTGAAAACCCTAAGTGAGAGCTTCTTCCTCCTCTTCTTAGATTTCCTCCGTTGAGCCAATTCCGATGTGCCGTATTGTTTTTGGTGTATCTTTGCAATTTCGGATCTATAGAGTCTGAAACTTTGGCCTGTGGTAGCCTAACTTGCCATATTTCCAACCCCATAGGTATGAGCTATAGTGGATTCTCTGAGAGAGAGTTATGCCAAGTGTCGCAACATAACATGTTTATGGGATGAAACAACACAACGAACTTGTACGGAGTGCCATGTGTCACTGTTGAAACTTCGGCCTCTGAAAAGAGGACCTGTGAATCTACAGTCCATTCCCTACCTATCACGTTTTACTAAATTTCATTTGGAGCTTCCTAGCTCGATATATGACCTTTTTTCCCAGGTCACCTGTTTAGGAATGAATTCTGGAAGAGGCACAAACCCTAACTTGTACTGATCATATCTCACAAAGTACAATGAATATGAGGCTTTCCTTCGGACACAAGGTGCAAGGGGATGTTATATTCGACCTATAGAATTTTCAGATCTTGAACCTTCTCTAAAATTGCGTTATAGCGAAAGTGACACGATGACTAGTTTTTGCTATACAAAACTCTAACTTTCAAATTGTCGCAAGTGAAGCAAGTGTCGTAAGTACCATACATTGCCTTCCTTCAGGCTAGCTCTGATACCATGTTAAGATTCAATATGATAAGATATAAAATATCAGTATTACATTCAATTTCACAACAATAGCATATACAAGATCACTTAAAGAACAACAAGCACAACATAAACACAAGAGACACAGATTTATCCTGGGAAACCCTCATGGGGTAGAAATCCCAGCAAAGCTTCCTCAATATAGTTGACCAAAAAATAAAAAGATGTAATCCCCAAACATGAGCTCCTTATCCTCCATTGCATATATCTCTCTCTCTCATATGTGCCAATCATAACAAGTGAGTGAATGTGTGTTAAATGAGGAACACACCTCCTCTATTTATAAACAACTTTGACTTGACTTTTACACTAACTAGGTCAGCCCCAACTTAAGCACTTAACATAATGTTGACTGGGCCAACCTCACCAGGGTGGTCTAATAACCCTTTAACCCTCATGACTCATACAGGGCCGACCCCACTAGGGAAGTCTAATAACCCAAGTTACCACATTCTCCACGGAGGAATAAAAAATATCTGGATATACAATAAGTGTTGATGTATATGTAACTTCGGAATGTATTTCACATATATGTATATTGTATTCCTATAGAGATGTTATTATTCCTCTATACGGAAGTGTCGTCATTTATATTGTAAGTGTCGTAGCTTATACTTGATGGGTTATTATACCACCTTGTTGGGGTCGGCCCTATATAAGTCATGTGGGTCAAAAGGCTATTAGACCACCCTATTGGGGATCAACCATGTGGGTCAAAGGGTTATTAGACCACCCTAGTGGGGGTTGGCCCAGTCAGCATTATGTTAAGTGGTTAAGTTGAGGCCGACCTAGTTGAGTAAAGGTCAAGTCAAGTTAGTGTATAAATAGAGAGTGTGTCTCTCTCATTTTGTACATTCTATTCTCTCACTCACACTGTGGAGAATGGAACACTTGTGGAGGAGGAGGCTATGCTTCTAGGAGAAGACTATCTCTTGTATTCTAGTTGTATCATTGGTCTATCTATCTCTAAGGAAGTTATTGGGGTTTTTCACCTTTATGGTTTTCCCCAAGTAAACTCTGTGTCTCTTGTGTGCTTGCATTATTGTTTCCATGATTAATTTGCTGTACATGTTGTTCTCTCAGTTAAGATCCTAGATCATATTGAAGTAAATTATGAAAATTTAACATGGTATTAGAGCTAGCTTGAAAGAAGGCATGATATGGCATGTATGACACTTTTTGCACTTACGATACTAGGGCTTGATATAGCAAAAACTAGTCATCGTAGCACTTTCGCTATAAATTCGTTTTGGCAAAGTTTTCGGATATGAAAATTGTATAGGTCGAATATCAAATCCCCATGTACCTTATGTCCAAAGGAAAACCTCTAATTCGTTGTACTCTGGGATTTATGATCTGTACAATATAGGGTTTCTACCTCTTCCAGATCTGAGTCAAAATCAGGTGACCTTGGGAAAAAGGTCATAACTTGGGCTAGGAAGCTCCAAATGAAATTTTGTAAAATGTGACAGGTAGGACACAGGCTTTAATATCTCATAAAAAAATTTTAGAGGCCGAAGTTGAACTAGTGACACGTGGCAGTACAAGTTCGCTCTCCTATATTATCCCATAAATAGGTCACGTTGCGACACTTGGCATAAATCTCTCTTAGAGAATCCAATTGAGGTCAGACCTGTCGAGATCGAAAGACAACAGGTCAGGCTATCTCAGGAAACATTTTCAGACCCTGTGGATCGAAAATTTCAGAGCTACACTAGAAACAATCAAGTACATATTTCTATCAAAACATAATTATTTTTTAGTACCTTCATTCATGGCTTCCGAAAGTTAGGGCTTCGGAGAAAGTTGGAATTTTTGTAATCAGAGACCATGGCTGGATGCTACTCATCAAAATAGAAATTTAGAGACCAAGATCAGAATTTTTGGTTGGGCAGAAGGCTGGGCTTGATCAGACCCTAGTTCGAGACTTTGATCAGAAAAGTGGAAAATTAGGGCTTCTGCAAAAATGAGAATTTTTGAAATCTGTGACCATGGCTGGAAGCTCCTCATAAAAATAGAAGCTTAGAGATTTGGATCAAATCTTTTGATTGGGCAAAAGAGTGGGCTTCATCAAACCCTAGTTCGAGGTCACATCTAGTGAATCCGAAAGTTTCAAAGGAAAAATTGAGGAGTGAAACTTTGCAGTTTTCAAATTCTGAATATACCAGCTTGATCAGCTTATCAAGGCACATATTTCTATCCTTTCGGAAGTTTGAAATTCAAAGTTTGAATTTTTGGGGTTTCTCTGAAAAACCCTATTATAGCTCCAGATCCAGTTCCTGCAAATCAAGTGGATTGGGTTAATCCTAGAAGAGGATGGATTGGTCACCTGCATAAGTGAAGAAGTTCCTGTCTCAGAGGGAGATGAGGCTAAGGCCTTCCATAAGAAGATTACAAGCAATCTTGACAGGTATGGCTTACAGGTATGTTTCATGGTTAAGTTTATCATATGTTTATCATTACAGTACAATCTTGATTAATTACTAGACTTGTCGTATCGCCTTAATAGAAGATGTTCATTGATTAAGGTTTTGACAGTTATGAATGTACTAATGCATTGTGATGTTGTATGAGGTTTATGTTGTTCGCTAACATAAAAGGTACACCAAGAAAGACAAATCATGTTCTACTTCAAGAACATATGATCATGGTGACATGAAGACAAAGATTCATCCATTGTCATGGATCACATAGAAGATCTACTTACGAGGTATGTATAACTTGGTTCTACAATGGTTAACGTATGAGACATGAAGGTTACTAGCACAAGTCACTGAAGAGAACCAGTAGACATTATGCAGGTATGTTAGACATAACTAGCTAGCATGCTAATCCAGGTATGTTTTTCCTATATCAAGCTAGAATCCTACCTTGTGTTAGGATCT
This sequence comes from Larix kaempferi, assembly GCA_027924585.1. Lineage (NCBI taxonomy): Eukaryota > Viridiplantae > Streptophyta > Pinopsida > Pinales > Pinaceae > Larix > Larix kaempferi. Next base: position 462,482 of record BSBM01001792.1, read on the forward strand.
TAGACTGTTTCGTTGTTGATAATTATTATTCATGAAGTCATAGGTTTGAATAGTCATGGTTGTATGCATATTATGTTTCTTACCATAATTGATGATATGACTAACCAGAAGAATCATGAAGGTATAGGTTTGAGTAATCACGGGTTTTATGCATATTATATCTCTTATCTTGATTTATGATTTAACTAACCAGAAGAGTTCTTGTTGGTTGCTTTCTGGACAGACCCGGGTTTTCAGGATGCACAGCAACAAACACCCCTTTGGCGCACTGGCCCTTTCGGCAACGAGCTGCGCAGCAGGCCGAAGTCTCACTTGAAGTGGCTATGGGGGGATAAGGAATCAGGTTTCCTTAACCTAGGTGGTGTGGAGTCTACAGTCTTCTCCCTTCCCTTCCGGGAGGATACCCCAGAACAAAACGTCCTACTCTTCCACAGGTCTCACAGCGCTACAGCACGGGAACTCACTCTTCCCAGCCTGGCTGCACGGTAGATCCGCGCCTGCGCACGAGGCGTTTACCCACTACATCTGATACACTATGTATCACCTCTGCCCTCACGCCACAGCGTAGTAACACACTCCTTAAGCGCTACGGCGACAGTGTTCGTACAGACTCCTTCGACAATGCACAAGTACACTTCTAAGGGAGCTTCAAGGATTTACTTTACATGATCATTCATAAATATAGTGGAACATTCATGGAAACATAGACAATAAAGCAAAGAAATGCAATCACATAAAGCATCACCACAACAACAAGAATTATGTAGTTCACCTCTAGGAGGGAAGCCACGTCCACGGGACTGTCTTATATTATCTTGAGATGGGGATAACACAGTTCCGCTGCGCACACAGCTGTAGCCTTAGATCTTTCCGGGAAACTCCACGCACACAGCTGGGAGCCCTTCTCCTAGATCTATTATTTTCTTCTACAGATATTACAATGACAAAGGAATACACTTACATTCCCCTCATTCCTCTTTTGACTGGTCAATACATACTATGGCCTTTATGCCAAGTGGTCCCCTGCGAGATCGCGGCCTTCTTACATGCACAAACGATCATTAACAGCTTTACAAGACACAGCAATACAAGTGACTCAGTGACTATCAACTATCTAGCCAACCCCTTTCCCTTTTACAATTACACATATATATAGGTGGCCCTGAGGGTCGCACCTTTACAAAACTGTGGGCCTTTCCCAATAGTGATCCCCAAAAACCCTAACCACTAACACGGCTAGGTGTACTGTAGGTGCCTCTTGCAGTCACGTCGCAGCTTCCTGCAGACTCCGTGATTTTTGGCGCAGATCGAGGGTATGGGCGCCGCTTCCTTGTTCTTTGCTCCTTGTCCTTCACCTTCAATGCTTCGGCCCATTGCTCTTCCTTGGTCCGAGCAACCATAAATCCTGTACTTTGCCTTAATGAGGGTAGCTGAGCCCTCTTCCACCGCTTCATTTATTGTGGTGGTTGAGCTTTTTACTTGGCCACCTTATTTACTCTTTCCTTTGACATGCACGCGAGCTCCGCGATTTCCGGCTCGCAATCTGCGGTGAGCTCTTCCATCTGGCATCGTACTGTGCATTGTTCGTTTCTACCAAAAATGGTGCTTTTCCTCAAAATTTGGCAGCTTTACCATAGCTGTGGCCTATGCTCCAACAGGCCCCTAACACTTACTTGTGGCTTGTCCCCGAGGCACTCGCACTAGCTTGCGGTCGTTTTAGTTGTGCATCTGACTTGGCTTGGGTCGCAGCAAAGGCTTGCTTCCACTGCGCAATAGCGGAGTCCATGTCGTGCACGCATTCCGTGGTTGTCTGCACCAGGTCTGCAATAGCTTCTTCTCCTTCTACGCTGTCAATCAACTCTTGAGACTCAGCAAATGCTTTGACCTTGGCCTCTGCTTGGGCAACAAGTTCAGCATACTCCTCCATAAATGGTTGAATGATGTTGGCAAGAGTAGCATCTTTGTTTCTGAGCCTGTGCAGTTCTTGCTGGACTTTGCGGACTTCGCTCATCTTTCTCATTTTGGATAAGCCTTCCAAGGGCTTAGCTTCTTCGTTTAGAACAATTAGGGACTATTCTGTTGCTTCCACCTATTCCAAAAGGGCAACTTTGGAAGGGAGCTTCTCGAGCTCAGCCCAAGCCTGCATAGCTTGCGTCATTAACTGCTGGGATTCATCTATTCTGCACTTCATTTGGGTATAAGCTATGCGCAGTGCTTCAAGTCGTTCTTGTGTCTCATCTACGGGAGGCACTACAACATGAGCTTCCAACTTGGCGAGCTGCTTTCTATGGTCTTCAGCCATAGCAACTACTTTTTGTTCTAGGGCTTGCGCCCTTCTACCGATGCATTGCACTTTCTCAACTAAAGGAAGGTCTGGTTGAATCTGGTAGGCTGGCAGCTCCTGGGCGATTTCATCGATGACATTCCTTAGCCCAGTGTCTTGCGCTTCGTGAAGTTCAAGCTACGCAGAGATCTCCTTATAGCCTACCCTTAACTCTACTTCCTGCGTCTGCAGTCTTTGATTGGCATGGAATGTGGAGAGCTCCCTAGCTCTCAGCTTAGTAGAGACCTGATCCTGAACCAACTGCAGAGTTTCCAATGGAATTAGTGACAAATTTATTTCAACAGGGCCAACCGCGCTTACCTACAGTGCAGCCAGAGGATCCGGGGGTGTCATGCTTGCAGGCGGGATGTTGATGACAGTGTGCCTCTCTGTAGGTACTTCAACCCGCTCAGTGCTTGTAGATGCTTGCAGCACCTGCGAGCCGGATGCTAGCGCATGGGTCTGCGCAACTCATCCTGCGAGACCTTTCAACTCCACGAGCTGCAGGTCCAGAGCACTTCTGATGTTGGCCTGAGAGGCACGCAGCTCGTGAAATTGCTCCTTCAAGTACTGGTTGAGCCCTGTGATAAGGGTCTCATAGGGATCTCCAGTCACTTCTGCGGGGTGCGACAGCTTCTGCTTCTTGGTAGCCGGTCCTGACGGACCTTCATCATTCTTTTGCGTGACCTTTTCCTTTCCCTTATCTTTCTCTGGCGCCGCAGGGGGTGGCATCGTGGTAGCAATTTCAGCGGTCGGCTTCCATTCATCTGGCCCGGAATTCACAGTGTCCTCCATGTCTTGGGTAGTCATTCGGTAGAGCTTTACGGCACATTCTTTTGACTGAATTCCGCGAGGGCAGAAATAGATTTCGTGCAAGTTGGCAGAAAAGACCAACTTCGTTCCATAGATTTCTGTCGTCTCCTCAGTAAGCCTTGGCATCTACAGGATGGTATCCCGAAGGAGATGGTAGTACTCGAAGAACATGGCGCAGTTCATCTTGTGCTTCACGGGATTATTAGAATCCCAGAGGTTGACATAGGACATCCCTGTAACCTCTCCTAAACGGTGCGGAAGAAACTGAGTGTTGGGTGGTTCCTTCCACCCAACAAAGGCACACAAGATCAGGATCCAAGAGAAATGGAATAGCTAATTGGCGGTGTCCTGAAAATTGTGGAAGTATTCCAAGAATGTATTCAAGAGGAAGAGACACCAGTTATACTGCTCACCCTCTGCAGCTGCAACTGCGAGCTCTACAACAGCTCTAGGGACTTCTTTAGGTCGGCACTTCATTAAAAGTATGCCTGCGAGCAGACTGCCTGTGAATCTAAGTGCTTCATCTTCAACTACAGTGAGGTCATAAGCCTGACCTCCTCTCGACAATTTGTATTTCTCCACCACCTGTGTAGCCAGCTTTCGGTCCTTGTCTTTACCAATGAAATGGACGTTGGGGTCCTTACCACCCTTAGATAGGCCGGTAATTCGATGAATCAGGTCCACATTCAGATCAATTGGCCTCCCTAGCCAAAGATAACCACTGTGAACATAGGATAACAGGACCTTGACAACTGCATTAACTTCATTGCTACGCCTGAAGTGCGGTAGCTTCAACAGGTTCAACAATCCAGGCCTTTCTAGATTTACAGCAAATTCTTGCGGGACGAATTCGTCAATATTCTTAGTAGGATTATAGACCACTGTCAGATAGTGATCTGGCGTGAACTGAGGATACGTTCTATAATCTCCCAAGTTGAAGTTGAAAGCTTAACCAGCGGAAGATGTCCAAGCAGGGATCCTTCTTCTTGCACAACTTCCACCATTGGTGGCAGCGGAATCGAATACTTGGCATTCTTGGGAATACGCACCTCGGGTGCATCATCTGGGCACGAAGGAATGTAGTTAACCAGAGTGGCCAAGGGCTCTGGAATGGGTTCCTCCAGCTGCTGTTGCTGCTGGTGCTGTTGCTGAGATGCCCTTGTGTCTGGGATTAGGAAAACTAGGAAGCTCGACAATCTTGATCGGAGTACCCATACCGAAATCTAACCCTCTGCGTCTGAATTGACGGATGAATTCTTCAGTTGACAGTTTCTCCGTCATGAACTTTCATACATGACAAAAACTGAACCGAAAAGGAGGAACAGCGTAGGATGCAAACTGTGAAAATGGGGAAAGCAGTTTGCACGACACGGCTCTGAAAACAATGACTTAGACTCTCAAACAGGACAACTATACAACGCAATAGCAAGAAAAAGTAACCCAAGCATATACGAATGAGGGGTATTTATAGCTGAAGGTGGTAGTAGATGCGGACAAGTGGCACTAATAACCGTTGGTGCCTAAGCGGATGAGTTGACAACCCCCCTACCCCCTGCGCCTCTATGGTGCATTAAATGTGAGGGATGGGCTCTAACAGCCTTTGGGAGATGAGCTAAGGCCTTTAGCTCCTTAATTAAATGCATATATTAGGGAAATCAAGCCATATCTATCAGAGCAAATACAATTAAATGGCGGTCTCGTCCTTCATTAAGACTCAGACGCGACTACAGAACTACCGCAATTCAAATTTTCGGCGGGTAACTTCAGCATGGGTAACTATGAACATGGAGGGCTCCATGGCGAGGAGAACTCCGCAAGAGCGACAAAGAGACAATAGGGAACTCCGCAAGAGCGAAAGTTCAACAACCCAGGGGACTTCGCAAGAGTGAAAATAGGCTTGCTCAGAACAGGCTTTATTGACTGCACGGATGCTTCGAGGAACTGCGCAGGAAGCCAGAGACTGAAACATGTCTCGCGACTTCTGTGTAGACTGATAAGTGCGATGCCTCTTTCAACTACACTGGAAATCTACACGTCTTTATGTTGATGTATATGTAACTTCGGAATGTATTTCATATATGTATGTACTCCTATAGAGATGGTATTATTCCTCTTTAAGGAAGTGTCATCATTTATATTGTAAATGTCGTAACTTATACTTGATGGGTTATTAGACCACCTTGTTGGGGTCGGCCCGGTATAATTCATGTGGGTCAAAGGGTTATTAGACCACCCTATTGGGGGTCGGCCATGTGGGTCAAAGGGTTATTAGACCACCCTAGTGGGGTTCGGCCCAGTCAGCATTATGTTAAGTGGTTAAGTTGAGACCGACCTAGTTGAGTAAAGGTCAAGTCAAGTTAGTGTATAAATAGAGAGTGTGTCTCTCTCATTTTATACATTCTATTCTCTCACTCACACTGTGGAGAATGGCGCACTTGTGGAGGAGGAGGCTCTGCTTCTAGGAGAAGACTATCTCTTGTATTCTGGTTGTATCATTGTTCTATCTATCTCTGAGGAAGTTATTGTGGTTTTTCACCTTTATGGTTTTCCCGAAGTAAAATCTGTGTCTCTTGTGTGCTTGCATTATTGTGTCCATTATTGATTTGCTGTACATGTTGTTATCTCAGTTAAGATCCTCGATCAGATTGAAGTCAATTCTGAAAATTTAACAATAAGGTCTCCACGAAGGAATGAAACATCTACGGAATAATAAAGTACAAATATAGAATATTATTGGGAGTTACAATATTTCAATATGAGGCATGGTGTGGGGGGTCCCCCAACTAGAATGCAGTGTCCAGAATCCATCGGAATCGACGGATTCACGATCGAAGTCACGGTTTGGGTGCAATGAGCATTTTTGTTGCGCACCTCGGGGTCATTCAAGGACACTTTGAAGATTTTCTCTAGGGCCAAAGAACCCAAATGATCGAGCAGACTTGGGTTCTGTCGGCTCCCACACGCATGTATGGCTATTTTGAACCTGTCCACTGTGGCCACATATGCCCAAGGTCCTTCGGATGAGAAATGGCCCCCTTGAGCGAATTTGGAATGGCTTCACTAAGCAAAACCTAGCTCCAGAGATGGCACATTGGCACCATTTCTTGGCATTGGAGGCACTGTGTGGGGGGTCCCCCATCTAGAAACTGATGCCTAAAATCCATTGTAATCGACGGATTCATGATCAGAGTCGCAGTTTGGGTTAAACGAGCATTTTCTGTCAGGCACCCCGAGGCCATTCAGGGACACTTTGAGCATTTGCTCCACGGCCATGGAACCCAGACAGATGAGCGGAATTGGATTCCATTGGCTCCCACATGCGTGTATGGCCATTATGGACCTATCCATGGTGGCCACACACGCCCGGAGGCCTTCAGATGAGAAATGGCCCCCTCGAGCGAATTTTGAATGGCCTTCACTGAGCAAAGCCCTAGCTCCGTAGATGGCACATTGGCACCATTTCTAGGCGTTGGAGGCATGGTGTGGGGGGTCCCCTAGCTAGAACCCGATGCCCGAAATCCATTGGAATCAACATATTCACGATCGGAGTCACGATTTGGGAGCTATGACTATTTTTCGTCGGGCACCCCAGGGCCATTAAGAGACACTTTGAAGATTTGCTCTAGCGCCACGAAACCTAAACCGATGAGAAGACTTGGATTGCATCAACTCACACATGCATACATGGCCATCTTGGACGCCAGGCATGCCCGGGGGCCTTCGGATGAGAAATGGCCCCCTTGAGCGAATTTGGAATGGCCTTCACTGAGCAAAACCCTAGCTCTATAGATGGCACATTGGCACCATTTTCGAGTGTTGGAGGCATGGTGTGGGGGCTCCTCTAGCTAGAATTCGGGGTCTGGAATCCATTGGAATTGACGGATTCACGATCAGAGTCACGGGTTGGGTGCAATAGGGATTTTTGTTGGGAACCCAGGACCATTCAGGGACACTTTAAAGATTTTCTCTCGGGCCACGGAACCCAAAATGACAAACGTACTTGGCTACCTTCAGATCCAACATGCGCCTATGGCCATTGTGGACCTTTCCATGGTGGCCACCCACACCCGGGGTCCTTCAGATGAGAAATGGCCCCCCTGAGCGAATTTGGAATGGCCTTCACTAAGAAAAACCCTACCTCCGAAGATGACACATTGTCACTGTTTTCGGGCATTGGAGGAAAAGTGTGGGGGGTCCACCAACTAGAACCCGACATCCGAAATCCATCAAAATCGACGGATTCGCGATTGGATTCACGGTTTGGGTGCAATGGGCATTTTCGTTAGGCACCCTGTGGCCATTCATGGACACTTTGAATATTTTCTCCGGTGCCATGGAACCCAAACCGAAGAGAGTACTTGGCTACCATCATCTCCCACATGTGAGTATGGCCAGTGTGGACCTGTCCATGGTGGCTACATATGCTAGGGGCCTTCAGATGAGAAATGGTCCCCTTGAGCGAATTTGGAATGGACTTCACTAAGCAAAAACCTAGTTCCGGAGATGGCACATTGGCACCATTTTCGAGCGTTGGAGGCATGGTATTGGGGGGGCCCTAGCTAAAACCTAGTGTCTAAAATCCATCAGAATCGACAGATTCACTACCGGAGTCATGGTTTGGGTGCTACGGGTATTTTTTCCAGGCACCCCATGGCCATTCAGGGACACTTTGAGGATATGCTCCGGGGCCACGGAACCCAAACTAGCGAGCGGACTTGGATTTCGTCGACTCCCATAGGTACGTATTTCCATTTTGGATGTGTCCACAGTGGACACACACACCTGGGATCCTTCGGATGAGAAATTCCCCCCTTGAGCGAGTTTGGAATGGCCTTCGCTGAGCAAAACCCTAGCTCCAAAGATGGCACATTGACACCATTTATGGGCATTGGAGGCACGATGTGGGGGGTCCCCTAGATGAAAACTAGCATTTAGAATGCATCGGAATCAACATATTCACTACCGGATTCATGGTTTTGGTGCTACAGGTATTTGTTCAAGGCACCCCTTGGCCATTCAGGGATAGTTTGACGATTTGCTCTGGGGCCACAGAACCAAAACCGACGAGCGGACTTGGATTATGTTGGCTCCCATAGGTGAGTATTCCCATTGTGGATGTGTCCACGATGACCACGCATGCCTGGGATCCTTCAAATGATAAATTCCCCCCTTGAGTGAGTATGGAATGGCCTTCACTAAGAAAAAACCTAGCTCCGGAGATGCCACATTGGCACCATTTCCGAGTGTTGGAGGCATAGTGTGGGGGGTCCCCTAGTTGAAAACCGGCATCTGGAATCCATTGAAATCAACAGATTTGCTACCAGAGTCACAGTTTTGGTGCCACGGGCATTTTTTCCAAGCACCCTGTGGCCATTCAGGGACAATTTGAGGATTTGCTCCGGGGCCATGGAACCCAAACTGGTGAGGCATGTGGCCGAATATTTGGATATTGTCACTGAAAATGTTCAAGCTTCCATACCAGATCTCCAATCAATATATGGATCACACTTCCTATATATACATACATTTATGTTGATGAGGTGACATATTGGGTTGCTACCTTGGATTCTCCTCCGGCCTCTTCCTCAATGACACAACGATCCATTGTAAGGATTTGCTATAAAGGTCATCTATTTATGTCATATAGTTTTGCTTTAGTTAATTTTTCTAGTCTGCATTTTTAAAGAAAAAAACAATTATTTTTTCAATTTCAGCATAGAAGTTTATTTTTTTGCTGAATTTTAGTTTTTGGGATTAAATTCTCATTTTTGGTGAGTTTTTTCCAAGTAAACAATTATCCAGGTAGCCTCAATCATCTCTCGAAGAAACCCAACTAGTGAAAGGCATCAATGTCAGTAAGGTAATTTCAGGCAATAGGGAACTTTGACAATTATTTATGTTGAGGGTATGACAAAACTTTAGAGGAAGATGTTTGAGTTATAAGTAATATTGGATTGTGTTATTTCATTGATATTAAAAAATCGAGGGATAGCACCCATATGTTGTTCATCTAAGTTGAATTCCAATAGAATTAGACTGTGATAGTCAATTGTTGCACTTTAAAAGTGTTAGAAACCTAATCTATTAAGGGTTATGAATTTTGTGTTATTAACATGAAAAATAATATGAAATCACAATGAATACGAAGCATCATTGGGAGTTCAAGAGAACACTTGGAATATAAAAACAAGGTGACATTATTATATTTATATATTTATATTGCATTCTCTTACTGAGTTTCAATACTTGACCTAATCATGCAAAAAGTGCATAGTCTCTTATTGAGAAAAACCCTAGTTACTCAGATCACTACACAGGATGCCCATTGGGTGATGGAACCACAAGAGAGGGGTTCCTCTAGATGGACTTCATTGTCACGAGCCCAACAAAGTTGACGGTTTGTCGATTTGATCCACGGTCGTCATTTTATGACGCGTTGCAGGTCACTTCCTAAATCCTTTTAGGGACACTTAGCGATACTATCATTAGGGCATAAAAAACGAATCAGGCATCAGAATTGAGTTCTATAAATATCTTGCATGCGTGTTTGGGAATGTTCAATATGAACACACCACCTAGGGTCCCAAGTTCAATGATTTTCAATACTTGACCTAATCATGCAAAACATGCATAGTCTCTTATTGAGCAAAACCATAGTTCCTAATATCACTGCATGAGACGAACACTAACCTATGGAACCATAGGAGAGATGTGCTCCTAGAATAAATGCACTTTCATGAACCCAATTAAGTCAATGTTTCATCAATCAAATCCACATTCATCATTTCATGGAAATTCGTATGTCACCTCTTAAATACTTTTAGGACATAAAAAATGAATTGAGCATCGAAATTGAGTTCCATAAGATCCCGCATGTGTGTTTGGGAATGTTTGACATAGGAACACTACCCATGGTCCTAATATTAAGGAGTTTCAGTACTTAAGCTAATCATGAAAAAATGTGCTAAGTCTCTTACTGAACAAAACCCTAGTTCCTGATATTACTGCACAAGATGAGCACTGGGTGATGGAACCACGGGAGAGAGGTGGCCTTAGGTGGAATGCATTGTGACAAGCCCAATGGACACAATGGTTCATTGATCCGAGCAATAGTCATAATTTTATGGTGTTTTGCAATTCACCTTATAAATCCTTTCAAGGACACTTGGTGAATATGTCAATAAGGAATAAAAACTTAATCAGGATTTGGAATTGAGTTTTGTAAGATCTTGCATATGTGTTTGAGCATGTTCAACATATGCACACTACCCATGATCCAATCTTTGAGTAGTTTCAATACTTTATAGAATCATGCAAAAAGTGCATAGCCTCTTACTGATAAAATCCGTAGTTCCTAATATCACTACACAAGGCAAGAATTGTGTTATGGAACCATCAAAGAGAGGTTCCCCTATATGGAATGCATTTTCATGATCCTAATGGATTAAATGGTGCATCTATCTGAGCCACAGTCATCATTTTATCATGAATTGTAGGTCACCTCCTACATCCTTTGAGGGACAATTTGTGAAATTGTTAGTAGGGCATAAAAACCCAACCAAGCATCGAAATTGAGTTCCATAAGATATTTCATGTGTATTTTGGAATGTTAAACATGGAACACTACCCATGGTCCCATGGTCAAGGAATTTCAGTACTTGAGCTAACCATGCAAAAAGTCCATAATCTCTTACTCAGCAAAACCCTAGTTCTTGAGATCAATACACAAGACCATCACGTGGTGATGGAGCCATGGGAGAGAGGTGCCTTTGTATGGAATGCATTGTCATGATCAATGGCCATCATTTTATGGCGAGTTGCATGTCTCCTCCTAAATAATTTTAGGGAAAATTGGTGACTTCTTTTATTAAGGCATAAAAACCCAACCGATCATCGGAATTTAGTTCCATAAGCTCATGTATGTTGGGAATGTTCAACATGGAAACACTACCCATGGTCCCAAGCTAAAGGAGTTTCAATAGTTGAAATAATCATGCAAAAAATTGCATAGTCTGTTAGGGAATTTTTCACAAGATTTCAATCATGGGATACCATAAATCATGCTTCGAAACATAGAATACATAGGAAAGCCCATGAGAGTAAATCAGGGTAAGGACATGATTAGAAAGATCAAGTTCTTGAATTTATGGAATCTTTTCCATTATGATTCTATTTTTCCTAAGATATTTGCATAATGTAGTGACAATTAGTATCTATAAATGGTGTTCCTATTGGTCTAGGTTGAGGCAAACATGACAAGTACAACATCTCCGTGAACTCAACAAATAATGAGATGTTGTTGCAATTGATGCAACAAAATTAGCAGAATCATGGAAGTGATTTGACAACCTTGACCACCAAAACAACCTATTAGTCAATATTAGGGGAAAGCGATAATTACATGTCAGTGAACATTTATACTCCTCCATGTGAATATAAATGTACCCCCTTAGAGTAGTTATGGGCTCAATAATGTAGTGTTCTGCATATGGTATAGTATAATATTGTTGCACTATGGTATTCCATGATTGTATGAAAAGATGAAACATGAAATTTGTGTTGCAAACTCCTTTATTCTTTTGTATTAATAAATTATTTTTAATTAGCAACTATATATATATATAATTTACATGTGTATATACTAAAGTCTTTCTATGAAATTATTTTTACATTTTTTTACTAGGTGCATTAATTTTTATCAATCAAACATTCATTAACAATTAATTTGTAACCAAAAGGTATTTTTGCAAATAATTAATATAAAGTCATTAAGTTTATATTAGGGTTTCTATATATATGTATATATATATATATGTAATATATATATGTATATATATATATATGTAATATATATATATATATGTATATATATATACATATATACATACATATGTATGTATGTATATATGTATAGATACATACATATACATACATACATACATAGATACATATATACATACATAGATACATATATATATATATATGTAATATATACATGTATATATATATATATGTAATATATATATATATATATGTATATATATACATATATACATACATATGTATGTATGTATATATGTATAGATACATACATATACATACATACATACATAGATACATATATACATACATAGATACATACATATATACATACATATACATACATACATACATACATACATAGATACATATATACATACATAGATACATACATATATACATACATATACATACATACATATGTATGTATATGTATGTATCTATACATATATACATACATACATATGTACATACATATGTATGTATATATGTATATATATATACATATATACATATATACATACATATATATGTATATATGTATATATGTATACATACATATATACATATATACATTTATATGTATGTATATATGTATATATACATACATACAT